>CM045456.1:22042328-22529517 GCA_024666655.1 Dascyllus trimaculatus | reverse complement strand
CTTCCCAACACAATGTTTCTGTGGGACTCTTTGCTAACAAGGCTGTAATGAATTAAAACAGATCTAGATAAAGAAATCAAAAACAAGTAAAAGCATGTCTGACATATAGATAATAAACATGGACTAAATTGCTTGTGGTTGTACTTTTCATAAAACTGTTTGAAGGACTAGGGGTTGGAAAACGATGATTTTTATTTTAGCCCAGTAATAGTATTATCTAACTCCTCCTGCTGGGACCACTTTAAGAGTGGTTTCACCATCATACTTGCTCGGTGTGTGTTCAAATATTAACCATAAATACAAAAACCTAATTTTAAAAAATGCTTATAAAGCATGCCTCTGACTAGCTTCATACTCTACATTTCAAAGCTCCTATTGGTGCCAAAACGACAATCTGCCTCTTAGGGTGAGAAATAACAGTTTTATGGTTGGTGGAATGTTGGAATAAAAAAAGTGCAATGTTTTTGACCAAATTTACACCATTATATAATTGGTTTGTGTTGTTCTATAAAAGCAGGGTTGTACCACTGAAGGCCATTTCTTATTTCTCAAGTTATGGCACTTCAAACATTGATGTAAAAACAACATGCCCCCCGCCCCTTTAAGGACTTTTAACTCAAAAAAGTACAGCACCTGTGACCAAAACCTTTACACGTTTACTTACTAACATACATACGCAGATAAATAAACATCCGACAAATATGAGACGGTCAGGCGTAAATCTTTTTTTTAAATTGGTGAATTGAGGTGAAATCACCCGTAACTCCCCCATAGTACAGTGAATACAGGCACAGGGTTGTTTGCTAGTAACTTAGAGGTATGTTTTATTAAATAAATGACTCAAGTTAGGACCCACATTTGTTAATGGTGTTTTTAAATATGTTGTTGTTGTTGTTATTATGATGCTTAAGTTACAAATATTTTATAGTTCCTTTATTTAGAGCCCAGTGTTTTTCCCTCAGGTAGTTTTTTGGTGTAAATATGAAAGAAGCCGCATTTTCTGCTCATGCAATAACATTACAGAGCTAAGCATCTGTAGCAGCAACATTTAAAATATCCAGATGTTTAATTCACATCACAACCAACTGCTACTACTTCTAACCATTTGGATGAACAAACATAATGTGAGTGCTGCACAGTAGAAGATTGTTTTATCCTATTTCCTACACCGCGACACAAAGATGGGGACCAGATGTCTGCTGGATTGGATGTTGGATGGATCTTAGAGCACACATGTCAGATTCAGTTACTGGTTAATGCTGAAGAGCTCCACTGTGTTTAAGTGTATGATGTCAGTATCTCTAGCAGAGGGGAGGATTTTATTCTGCACCTCAGAACTTCAATGATGCTGCAGAGCTCTGGTTAGCATGTTAGTAATGTTGGTATGTCCTCCTAAAACATATGTTTTTATCAGTTATGTGGGTCTATAATCATGTCACGTCATGTTATTTTATATTTTAACAGAAAAAAAGAAAGATTTTCTTTTTGTGTTACTGAAAAACAAACTCACAACAGGTTTACAATCTTTAATGTTTTCTAAAGAACAAAGGTTCTTTTTAACCAGGTCGTGTAGAGCCTGAGCATTAAGTGTCAGTAAAGTGCCTTCAGGGTTAATAGGGGTTTGCTATCTAACAGTATTAAATGAACTACTCTACAGAGAATAGAAGTGTGCTAGCCTGACACTGGTGACTTCCAGTTTGTAGCTCCTACATCATAAGTTTTACCCATCAGTTTGTCTTAATACCACCAAGTCCTGGCACAGACCATGTTCTGACTGAGAGCTGCATTTAAAACAATAAAACCGTTTCAATCAGGGGGATTGTTGTCTCAGAGGGTTTCCAGAGGGCACATTTTATCTCAGATCTACATTGCTACTGTGTCTGCTTTGGTGGCTGATAATCCCGCAGACACAAACCAGATTTCCTCAAGCGTGACGCCCACAATAATACAACTCTTGGTTTGCTTCCGTCTTCAGTTTGAATGTCTTGTTGATCTCCTCTGCATGTCGACTCAACTGATATAATTTTGCTTCAGCTTTTCGGAATGAGCCCATAGAAACATGTTGTTCCTTTTTTCAGGTTTCAAAGGAGATGATAAACTTCTATGACTCCGTCTATGACAAAGCGGTGTCACCGAGCCTCACTGACCCGGACAAAAAGAGGGCTGTCGGCTCTGTACTCAAGGTCTTCCATGAGACGGTATGAACACACACTCTATAACATCTGTTATTGTGATTGTATGTATACTTTAGAACGTGATATACAGCCCCTTTCGAAAGGTAGGAGACACAGTGTTTCATGGACACATCCCCTCTTCACTGTTATGTCGTGTAAACATAAATAATGAAGACCTTGGAGGAATCTGTGAGACCTGGGAGCTTACAGCAGAGCAGCAGGTCTACAAGTGACCCCGATCCACAGGAGATGTAGTACATAGATCTCACCACAAGGTAGAGCTCTGCTGAATGCTGATGCAGTGCAGTGTCAGTCCTCCTGTTCTGATGGCAGAGGGGAGTTCAAAAGTCTTTTACGTTACCTTTGTATGGTCACTTTTGAAAGTTATTGAAGCTACAAGCTGCTAAAACTCTGAAGATCAAGTTGAAGTCTGTAGACTCAGAAGACAGCGAGAGTTTTCAATTTGTAGGATCACGTTCTCAACCTGCAGCTACAAAATGAAAAGAATATATATTTATACTTAATGCCCTCATTCAGTGCTGCATTAAGTGTTTTTGTCCTGATGCTAACTGAACTTTATAAATAAGATCTGTTGCACCAGGGCACCAAAATAATTTTCCACATTACCTTCATACAAAGTTCTGAAAGAAAATTATAACATCCAGATTACAAGTTTATAGTGGGAAACCAGAACTAGTGAAGTATAAACAATTTATAAAGTAAGAGCAGCAGGAGAAACTAAACTCCCAAACAAAGATTTGGGTATAAACTTAAAGAGAGAGGTGAACGCAGAGAGACTTCTAAAAACTGAAGTTGGTCTCTGGCACAGTTTATGAGTGGAAGACAGGGGGAGGAGACTGGCTACTGCTACTGGGCATATAGAAGTGAGGCTCGGCTATCTGCTGCTCTGAAACTGCTGTAGGAACACATGCCATGCAGTGGAAAAGTCCCCTAACAGCGTCTTCACAGAGCCATCACTGTGTTGTTTTTGTCTTTCAGCTGAACTGCTGCGGTAAAGGCCAGGGGTCCTCGATTATGACACAATTCACAGACAAGCTCGGTCTGACGGACATCTGCCCCAGCCAGGGATTTTCAATTGTAAGTATCATCATCCATGTCGACATCATACCGCTTTGATCACATCTAGAATATGGAAGACAAATCAGACCGTCTTAACATGTATTATTTTTCAGAAGGCTGCACAAAACCACAGCGTATTTTATCTTAACCTCTCCATTCGAGCCCTTTAGAGTGGCAGTTCACATACCGACGGGAGAAGCATTAAACATGGCTGACATTTCATTAGAAAGTAAGCTGGTTTGAAATACAGCTGTATTTGTAAATTTAGAACCAATTCCAGGCTCCTAAAATACAGTAGATGTAAACCATATACACATGAAGTATTGACAAGAGTGATGAGAGCTTTTAGAAGAACTGACCAGCAGACATCTTGTTTTGTCAAAGCTGGCACTAATAACACGGCTGTTCCATTTAGGTGTCAGTTATGTCATGCTATGTACTTGTGAAAGAGTAGCTGAATGGTGTAATGCACGTCACCGTCATGTCTGTGTGCTGGTTTTGTGGTACAATGCAAGTAACTACCGGTACTCCTGGCTGTGGTTTGAAAGAAATAGCTACAGTACTCGGCTTCCTGTAACATCACAATGTGGCGTAACGAAGGTACACCGCGTTAATTAGTACACTTCTTTCGTCTTTAGTCTTTATCCTAAGCTAGGTTCCAGCTCTGTACTTCTAGCACAGATACTCAGTGTGGTTTCAACCTTTCATCTAACTCTCAGCAAGCAAGTGAAGAAGCATATTTCCCACCTTGCTAACTATTCCTGAACTGGTTAATAACATGTTAAATGGTAAATGGTCTGCACTTATATAGCGCTTTTTTCTACCTTAGTGGTATCCAGAGCGCTTTACAATGTGTTTCTCATTCACACATTCACTCCAATGGCAACAGAGCTGCCATGCAAGGTGCTAGTCTACCATTGGGAGCAACTTGGGGTTCAGTGTCTTGCCCAAGGACACGTCAGCATGCGGAGAGGCCAAAGATTGAACCACCAACCTTGCGATCAGTGGACAACCCGCTCTACCACCTGAGCCACAGCCGCCCATGTTGAATAAAAAAGCTAAACAAGAGAGTAAACAAGAAGAAGTGTGCGTGTGTGGATGTACAATGGCGTGCCTAGCCACACTCCTGGTTGTGTGAGGCTGTGTAGGCACAGTGAGGCTTTGAGGGAATACTGGTCTAAGCTTGCTGACAAGCTCAAATGACAAAGAACACAGCTGCTAATTATCACTAAATACAAAGTTCTGCTGATGTGCATGGAAACGGCCTCGTATTTGTGTTTGCTGACAAACCGTGTCTGAAACGATGCTGTTACAGAGGCTGAAAACTTGAAGACAGTACTGAAAACATGCACGCATGTGTGGATTTGATGTCCATGCAGCTTTTTCAGCGACTGGTCTGTGCAGTGTCGGCTGCTTTAGCTCAGCAGTGCCAGCTCATTAAATTCAGCGGCCATTTCCTCATTGTTTCTGCCGAAAGTAAATGCTGCCGACACGCCCACAAATTTACTGTTTGTTTCTCATGACCAATATTTGCATGTTACATCATTATGATGGTGTGGTTAGAATTGTTTTGACCTTGGTTCAGGTAAGGGAAAGAGTGTGATCATGGTAAATGGTAAACACACTGTAAACCCTCATTTCACACTGAGTGGACATCACAGCACTGGAAATGATTGAATGATTTGTTGGTTTTTCTTTGCAGAATTGCCACAGCAGGATCCAGGAATTGTTCTCAGACAAGATTTACTTGATCGGTATCGCTGCTCTGGTGGTTGCAGTCATTATGGTAAAGTATATTTCTCTCTTGAATTTATACAGTTACACATTGTCTGGCACCATGACAGCAAAATGTGTTTTATATATGCTCTGCCACATGGTCATGTAGCTCTGGCAGCTTGTTTCACAGGATGTATCAGTATATATCAGAACATTTTTGTTGCAGTTGTCATATTGTAAATATCACTACCTACTAAGTTAAGTAGCTGCTTGTGTTTAGACGCCATTTAGTGCATGGAAATAAAATGTAGTTTTGATGTGGGCACTGTTGGTCTGTTTCTCTACTGGGCTTGTTTGTTCAACCTTCTGAACTCCAAGCCGTTTCTGGGCACTTAGTTTTCACTGCAATATAAAGTCCTGAACCTTTATGGAAAGAGCACAGCCGTGGCTACAAGTAACACCAGCATTTTTTTTTCCAGTGTCCAATGGGCACACAAACTGTTTTATATGTTGATTCCAGGTTGTTTTTAGTTGTCTCTCCTTCTAGCCATGACCATGCTGTTTCCATAGAGGTGCAGAACATTTATATTGCAGTAAAAACTGACAAAAAATGCCCAGAAACTGCTTGGAATTCATGGGGTTAAACAAAACAAGGTGTACTGAATTTACTGCTTTTTGAAGGTATAATTATCTTATGTCCCTGTTATTCTAACTGTAATACCGACATGACAGCTCTGCCTCTGTGACATGAAAACATTTCTAATCCTCACTTTTGTTCATGTTGCTCCTCCTAGATCTTTGAGATGATTTTCAGCATGGTGTTGTGCTGCGGGATCCGCAACAGCCCGGTGTACTAAAGTGATGGGCTGCCAGCAGACTGAGAATAAAGGAAGAACGATCACGCTATCTCCCTTTTTTTTCTTTTATAACCAGGAAATGTCACATATATAATTGCTTGCTGGATTTAGTCAGCTCTTTAAGACAGTGTAAACCTTCTTCCATTGAGCATTTTATTACACTGTCGATGAATTTTTGTTAGTCACAGATACTGTTATGCATATTAGACCAGAGCTATCCTTACATGATATGTAGATATTATATCACACACCAATTACATTCACCAGTCAAGGTGCTGTAATCCTTTAGTGATTGATTAGTTGTTTACTGCTTTTTGCCTATGAACCTGCCCTTATATTCTTGGTTTTATGGATGTTATTTCACTGTTTTATGTATAAACTGTATATAAGTATATGTTGACAGTGCTTTATGTCTGCCTGAGCATGGATATTGTATTACATGAGATCCTTCTCCAGTATTTTCCTGTATTTCCTGCTCGTTAGACTTGCTCCAGATTGAACCAGATGAATATGACCAGCACTAGTGAAGCACTGGGGTTGGTCCCACCACATAGAGACACACACACAAACACGCTCTCTTGTCTTACAGACTATTGTTTGGGTTCACATTCATATCGCTGTGTGACGTTTGCTGGAATTGAACCAGTTAATCTGGAAGCTGGAACCAAAGTCAGTGACCTGATGTCTGGCTCTATGTGGTTATTTTTTAAAAATATTTTTACTTTTTTTAAGAAAAACTTTTGTTGCTGTTCATCACCTGTCCAAAACTTCTATGCGTCTGTACACTTGTTTTAGGAGGCAACTTGCTAAACACTACAATCGTCTTTCCCAAATCAAATGAATTTCATTCAAACATATGTATGTATGGCTTTAACTGTAAATGTAGTGGTCATTTATGCATCCATGTATGAATCATGTGCTTTATCCTACAAACGTGTTAACTCTACACACATCAAGCCAATAAGCCGATTGTCCCTAGTTGCTCAACCCTGTAGGGAACTGTTTGTCTTCTGCTTGCTTATAGAGGAAGTAAGGCGAAATTCCCATCTGTAGCAGTTGAACAGCAGAAAGAGCTTTGGTTTAAAGATCTGAATCTGGGCTGCCCTGTCTGGCTGAGTC
Organism: Dascyllus trimaculatus; assembly: GCA_024666655.1. Classification (NCBI taxonomy): domain Eukaryota; kingdom Metazoa; phylum Chordata; class Actinopteri; family Pomacentridae; genus Dascyllus; species Dascyllus trimaculatus. Next base: position 22,522,571 of record CM045456.1, on the reverse strand, counting down.
TAGTTCTGTCTTATCTGCATTGGTTGTGTCATTGTTGTTGTACTGGTCGTCCGGCTTCACAGCCTATTAACTTCCATCACCTTTCATGTAATAACTGTTCATAGTGCAGCGTCAGAACAGGTCCAGAGGGGTTTTATTCTACCATTTGGACTCTGTTCTGATTCTGTTCATACTAAATCCAGCTGCCACCGACACACGTAACTGCACAGCACTAACTCATCACACATCAACACACACTCACACAAAGTCATTGCATCCTGTGTAACCTTCCATATAACCTTAGCTTTTGTCAACCAACTAAGACCTTGCCTTGTTTACAACTCACACTTAAACTGAGAGACAGTTAAAGTGTCGTACAGCTCTCATGTATTGTACTAATGAAAATAATGAAGGTTGTAGAAAAATAATGTACTCGAATGCCTTTCTTCTCTTTGTATTGTGATATCTGTGTGTGGTACGTCATCAAAGGAGTCTGGATAGAAAGGGTGGAAGATTTAGTGGCAGTGCCAGCTGAGAGGAAGCCAAACCCTCCTGCAAGTCAGCTAATTGCTCCCTAAATCATTCAAATCATGCACGACAACACGCTTCAGTCCAGTATTGAGGGACTACTAACTGTTCCCCCGACAGTGTTGTTCTTATTGCTGTCTTTTGAATTTGGAAGCTGCCACTCAGGACCCACTGCCACTTCAATCTTAACCCTTCTACTCATGTAGACTTTGGTTTGCCCAAATATAAAGGGATTAAATGTATTTTACAAATAACTAATCAGGTGGTCTTGTCTTTTCCTTTAGCGACGATGGGACGTAATCATTTACTAAAAATGTAATTAAAGTGCCCTTGACCTGACATAAATGTGATAAAACCCAGTGATGAGTGAAAGTGGCATGATAACCCTTCACCACCAGGTCCTGTTAGTTTATGTCAGGCGTTATGCAGTGTGTGTATAGGTGTTATGAATGCTCATGTATATGTCTTTCAAAAGGAAGTGTTACTAGAAGTTGTTTTGTTGGATTGTGGCTGTTTTCATGAGGCAGTAATTTGTTGAAGAACTGGTACAGAGAGTGAAGACCAGAGTCGAGGCAACAGACAGTACTGCTCAGATGCTTGTCTGATCTGGAGTTCTGGATTCTTACTACATGTGCCACTGCTTAAGCATTGGAGCGCCCTTATTACTATTCCTTGAACGTATTCCTATAGATTCTCCTGGAGCCATTGTTGCCACATAACTCGCCCTGCAGCTTTGAGAAAACCTATGTAAATTATATATTAAAATATGATGCTTGAATAGGAATGGTGTGCTTTGACCTGTGGTAGCGATTCGTTGTACGGTTTGTACAAAATTTGTAAAAACCTACATTTAAAATCCCCATTGAAATAAATAAGATGTCCGCTGGACTACCGCCAAAACTCAGAACCCTGCAGCTCTGGCAGATTTTACAGGACAAACTTCATTCAAAGTTTAAAGGGGTCACAAATCTTTGCATGTTACTTGTCTAAAGCCCTGTTTTGATATCTTTAACGGCTTATATGCAGTCACAGTTCAAGTTTTGTGAATTTTTGAAGATGCGGAATTTTCCTTCAGGTAAATATTAACCAGAAGAGTTCTATGACTGAAGTGCAGTTAACTTTATCTCTCTCACACAATTTCTAGTCTACATGAATAGTTTAGACATAAAAACATGCATTTTGGGTTTTTTCTCACCCAGTGTGAGTCTCAGTACCATGGGACTTAGGTTATTTTTCATAAATCCCCTCAACCAAAGCTCATTGACTCTCATTATGTCTGCGCTCTAAAATGTGGGTTCACATCAGAAACGGTGAGTCTCTCTAACCTGCCACCAAATCTATAAAATACACAGTAAGTACACAAAAAATATATGTTTGTGTATTTGAAACGAGATTGTGCTTCACACAGTGAAAGAATTGTTAGACACGACTTGTTCGAGGGGCTAATCCTTTGTCTGTCTCCTCTTTTCAAATTCTGTCTTCTCACTCCTCTGACTTCCGCCACTGAAAAGGCGGGAGTCACCATATCAACTGGTGACTCACAGGTGGTTGACTGATTGATACTGGACTGAGAAAGAAAGACTCCAAACATGGCTGCCTCCATCAGCAGTCTCCAATGTTACAGTGTGCTCTATCAGCAGTACATATCTAAGAGTGGCTTCAAGACAAATGAATATAACTGTTACTAATGAAATTATCAAAGCCGTGATAGATTTTCTAACATGTTCATATGTGTTCTGACATGCTTTGACACATCCCAGAACATATCCATAAAGGATACCTTTTTAGTGGCCTTTCATGTGTGTTGGGTTGAACTTAAAAATAAGAGTCTCTGGATGTATTTTTCCCTTTATAAAGCAAGTTAACTTAAAAAAAAAAGTTAACAGGATACATTAAGGAATGCTACACTATCATAATAAAGGTCCAGAAATGCTAGAAAAGGGCTTACTGGGGATTCTGAAGTATGCTGGATTTTCAAAATAAAAACCTGCCTTGTTGCTCTCCATTGTGCTAGACCAGGGGTGTCAAACTCCAGTCCTCGAGGGCCGCTATTCAGCACGTTTTAGATGTTTCCCTCTTCCAACACACCTGATTCAAATGATCAGCTCATCATCAAGCTCTGCAGAAGCCTGGTAACGATCCTGATCATTTGAATCAGGTGTGTTGGAAGATTGAAACATCTAAAACATGCTGGATAATGGCTCTCGAGGACCAGGATTGGCCACCCCTGTGCTAGACTGTCAAAATATAACCTCCCTGGTGTCAAAGGAGCTGACCAGACTACTTCTTACTTTCTGTCCATTCTCACACTGATGTGTTAAAAAGAGACCTGAACCACCACCTGGCTCAGGTAACTGGAGCACCGGTGTAGGCAATGTGTACATGTGTTAATCAGTTAAAGTGTGTGGGATTTAGATTTAGCTGTGTGTTAAGTTGAAGCTCTTGTATAAACTTTTAGAGACCGTATAGAAAGGAAACCTACTTTAAAAAGTTCTGGAAACAAACTTCTGAACAAAGAAGGCAGACCCAGAACCTGCAGCCAAAACACAGAAACAGAAGACTGGATGGACACAGAGGGATGTTTCAACTAGCTGGATGTCCTGAGCAGAACAAGGACACTGACAAAAGTGACTTGCATGTATTTATGGTGGCACAACAGTTAGGTCTCTGGGTTACTGATCGGAAGGTCAGGGGATCAAACCCAAATGTGGCCATTGTTGGGCCCTTAACCCTTCCTGCTCCAGGGGCTCCGTACCATGGCTGACCCTGACTCAGACCCCTACTGGGATATGCAAAAACAACATTTCACAAATACTGTAAAATGTATTCATGACAAATAAAGGTTTCTTTTATTCTTAATTTTAATTATCTGATGAGTCTGATCAAAAAGTTTTACTTCACTTTGGTTTCTGTAGCCCTAAACAGAGGGTTATATTATTGAAGAGCTCTCCTGTGCTTCTACATGGCAGTCTTCCCTGAATAAAATGTTAAAGGTAAGTGACCAGAATGACTGTTTATAGCGATCTGCTGTTAGGAAGTGAAGGAGACACTGTGCCACCTCAGTGAGAGTAAAGACTGTCTCCACTTGAATGGGTCGCAGCCCTGCTCCGGGGCTGGTGCAGGGTGTCGCCCAGCTGTTTGGAGCGCAGCCGCAGCTCGCCTGGTTCCTGTCTTCGTCATATGTCGGGGCTCCCTACGCTACACAGCGCATGCTAGCTTTTTAGCAAAACAACTTTGAAACAAAGTTACTTCATATAGTTGTGTTTTCTTTCAAATACCGAGGAGACGGCATTACATTAGCAGGCGGTGGACAAAATGCCTACAGTGTCTAAGGGAGATGGGATGCGTGGCCTGGCTGTGTTCATCTCTGACATCAGGAACTGTAAGTTTGTTTATCACCTTCATAGACAGTTGTTGGTGGAGCTAGGGACAAGTTAGCTGGTGTAACGTTACACATGAGATGCACGCTACGAGGCCATGTCTCAGAGTTCGCCCTTGGCTCTTTCTGCCCGCAGCTCAGGTGAATTTGACATTTCAGAGAGGTTAGACAAGCTCTCAACACTTCGAGCCTACGCTGGCTAATTGACGTTAGCTGCTAGCGCCAAGTAGCTAACGTCATGTCAAAGGGCGTGGACCGCACCGCTAACTGCAAATACACACCAACCACACCGAATGTTGTTAGTCTGCGTTGTTTTAGGTGTGTCTAAGAGCCCTCTGTCTGAAATGTTGCCTGTACTTACCAGCACCATGTATTTATTTTCTGTATTTTTCAAATAAGAGCGTCAGTTCCCCCAGACAGTCGTTAATATTTATTGGGGCGTCCATTGAAAGGGTCTTAACATGCTGGACGTCTGCGGTGTGTTTCAGGTCCTCTGTCCTTAAAACTCAGCCAGCTGCAGCTTAAACGTCCAGTTTAAAGGTGCAAGTGTTCACAAGAATTGAATGCAAGTTTAAGTAGAATTATACATAAGTATGGACACAGATATTACAGCTGATGTGTGTGCCAGTGTTTCTACTAGGAGCTGTTGCTGAATAAGTTGCCTAACATTTCAGGTCACTTAGCCCTCCCTTCCACCCTTAGTTCCCTAGATCATGTAGGTAATACAGACACATGTACTCAAAACAGACTCAAGTTAGTTTTAGTGATCAAAGCTTTCGCTGACTTGTGTTTCAGAGATCTTTTGTTTCCACTTTGGACCTGCTCTTTCAATCTGGTCTTTCTAAACTATTTGTTTCTGATTGTTAATAAGAGGAAATGATCTGCTATTAAACTAAGAAATAATGCCGTCATTGGAAGGTGGTGGGTGCTATGGTGATGTTGCACAGGGGTGGACTCACTTGTACTGTTGCATACTGTATGTCAAGCATTGTAATGTCAGTAGGTCCTCACACAGTTCTGATCAGTTTCAGTCTATACTGTCTGCAGCTGTCAGCAAGTGCATCTGAGTCCATACTGATACTGTCACCTCCACACAACTGGCAAGTGATCACGTGAAATGGGCGTGAATGTCAGACACTCCCAGTCTGATGTTGACATGCTATGGAAGGATTTATGCATGTTTGGGCAGGCCGTATATCCTGTTGCATTCTGATAAGAGACAACAACTGGAGAGTCTCTCTTTGGATCGGTGCTCTGCATTCTGTTTCCTCAACACTGAAACGTAGTGAAGAAATACACCAACATGATCTGAGTCCAATCACCTGCATTCATAATTGGGGATCCTTTACTCATAATTATGAGATTATGTTCTTATACTTCCCCCAGATGTTTTATTTAATCATGAAATTGGGCTGGGCGATGCAGTAACCCGATAAAGTATTTAATTTCTGTCGATATTGATAGTTATTCATAATTATTAATGGGCTGTTTTTAATGAAGACCAGGGGAAGAAGGGTTTATTTCAAATTTAACCACCTTACTTTGAATGTATCCACTTTATTTATCAAGTCATACTGGTAGTCATTCTATTGTAGCCTGATCACAACAATGGAAAAACACACACAAGTACATATCAGAAGTAAATAAAGGTGAAAGAAACCTTGAAACACTTAAGGAAAGCAAGTTCAAAAAGAGAGGGAGCACAGTTGTGGTTTGTTCATACAGCTGATCTTTGTGTTTTTCATTCCGTGCTTTCATGGTGGTTTGCATCAAATGCATTTAAGTGAAACTATCAAGCAGTTTTCTTGTTGCCATTGAAGAGGTTTCCATCACTGGAACATATCACTATCATTTTATCATCCAGGCCTGTTATGAAGTAATGACATCTTACAAAATGATACAGAATTACATCATTATAAGGAAAAAGTATGTGCCATGATTCATCACTAGGATCCATGTTCTCTTGTTATGGGGGATTTGTTGTTTCAGCTTGTGAAAAAGAAGCAATGTAAAGTAGGAAGAATGATCTATTCAGGGTTATGAGTGACCACAGCTTTACATAACATGTGATATATCTTCTATCTGTGTTTTTTGCAGGTAAAAGTAAAGAGGCAGAAGTTAAGAGGATAAACAAAGAACTGGCCAATATCCGTTCCAAATTCAAAGGTAGGTGAACAGTTTGAATAACTCTTCAGGGGCAGGGAGTCTTATGGTGTGGAGGGCCACAAGTTCACAGGTTCTCATTCTATCTGTGGGAGTATTTTTTTTTTAGATGAAAAGACAAAAAATATCTCTGCCTTCCATTAAACAAGTTTTTCTGTTCCTTTTTGTTTGCTTTGCTGACCCTAAGTCAACCGTTTCCCTTTTCATTTCATTTCCGTTTTAATGCTTTTCGCTGTGTCTGCACTCTTGGAAGCTCCCACCCTGCTCTCTGTGCATTTGTGTCTATTAATCCCCTGTTGGTGCTGTTTCCTCTGCCACCTGTTGCATGCTGCCTATAATTAGTTTGCTCCAGAATGAAGCTGCCTCCTCTGCCCTTAGAGCCCAGTATTCTTCCCCTGTGTTGGGTCCAGCAGATTTTCCATGTTCTCCAAGATCTGACAGAATTTCTGATGCGGTGGCTGTTTTTCATGGGCCTTTCCATCCTTTGTGCAGAAATTCTGAATGTTCGAAACACATGGAGGCACACTAAATAATACACTGGAAAGATAAGCGGCCTAGTGGTTTCAGACAGTTTTTTAAAAAACAAACTCTGTGTTTCAAGCATACTGACCCATTCAGCGTTGTGTTTTAGTGTCTTGTTGGGTGGTGCAACTGTTCAGTGGAGCTACTGTTCTGCATCTGACCTTGGGTAGGACAGTTTTAAGTGTGTACAAGGTCTGCTGTCCTTATAAAAAGCAACACCATAGTGCACTGTGGTCTCTAATAACATGCACATCCTTAGCATCGTCATGAAAAAGTCAAAAAGTCAGACTTAAAGTTTTTACCAGTTTCACCGATCACCAGAGTTTCCCATGTCATTTATTTTAGTCCCACTGTTACTCGCCAAAGTCACCTTCAGAGTATCAAAAGATACACTTCCAGTCTAAAATCCTGTATTTTGTGTTTTGTTCAGGTTTTTTTTAGGGATGTCTATTATTAAGATTTTGACTGTGGCACTACTTTTATTTATACTGCTCATCAAGCTGTAAGTTTATTGGCTTTATGTTGGTTCTTTTGGAAATTTTTTAAAGAGAAAAAAATAAAACAAATTAAGAACAGATGTCACATTGCCTTTTTAAATAAATATTTGAATGCAGGACTTTTTCAAATGCAGTCTTTTTACTGTGCTATAATAATAGATTTACTTAAATGAAAGTTTGATCACTGATACCAGCGTTTAGTTGGTGTATAAAAGTAAATAAATAAAGTTTGTACTAGAGAAGATAAAGGAAGACAGTTTGCCTGCTGCCCCGAAGTCATTCAGTCGGTTGCTGTTATGAACATTCTGAAGCTAAAACTGAATCTCTGAAAGACATTCCACATAATGCTCTGACCATTTCATTCTTTATCGCCACAAGTACGAGTCTTTTGCATGTGCACACGGAAGCACAAGTAGTAAGACATCCTTGAGCAGTCTAGTTGGGATGGAGTCTAAAAGACATGACGGTTCAGACGGAGCAATTGTTGAAATTAGCTCAGACACATCTGTAGCAGAGAAGTGGCGTAAATATAAATCTTGTGTAAATATGTCTTACAGATGTTTCTAAATCTGCTGTACTTGACGTTACATTGTAACTCACAGGATGTAGAATGAAAATAGTTCTGCCGCTGGCTGCTCAGTTCAGGTGGCGTTGTCACTCCTTCCACTATCTGCAACTACCTTTGAGCAGCAACCTGTCACACTGACAATTCCAAGTTTTGCAGAAGATTTGCATCATGCAGGAGAGCAGCCCTGCTAGTTTTCTGAGGTGGATAGTCCATTTTAATGACAGTGCTGGCCTTCTTGTGTGCAAATGTTCCACCAAAACAATTCCGGCCATCACTATTTTGAGGGAACACTGAAGCCGCACCCGTCACTTAGCTCCATCCACGACGACTGTGGTTGGTTTCAGAAAACACAACCAAGCCAGAGCTTTTTTCCTACCTATAGCTGAATGATAGTGTAGTGCAGCCAGACCTTTCTCCACAGTGGCCTGGCTCGGTGACACTATGCTTCATCACTGTCTGTGACAGTTGTGTGATGATTTTTTTCTTTAAGAGTTACATTTTTTCTCGTAAAGAGGCTTGTCGTGTCCCAAGTATACCCTTTAACAGGATAATTGGACCAGCTCTCCGTTTCTAGGGTTAGGTTCTAAACTGCTCATGGGTATTACCCAGTGAGCTCAGCAGAACAGCTTAAGCTGGTGGTGAGGGGACTCGCCTAGCTCTCACTGTCTTCTTCCAGACGCCTACCCCGCTTACTCTGACCGAAAACTAAACTAAGTAGCCTCGTAGCCTAGCCTTCCAACCAGTCACGCCTGTTAACGACAGCTCCCTCCTCTGTATACGACAGCACTTGGTGAATTGCTAGGTTAAATTTAGAAGTCCGGACAGTGGACTCCAGGGATCTGTTTAAAAATCTATTTCCTTTGTAACTAGAATAACCCGTCAGAACCTTTAGATTTTATGCACACAATTGCTTAACTTTTTACATCAATGAGGTGTCCTATGTGTTCATATAATCAATTTAAAAATACAGACAATTCCTCTTTAAATGCTTATCCAGTGTTTATTGAATGTTGTTAGCAGGGTTACAGCAACAGCAGGTGATTAAATTCTTATATATCAAACATTCCTGATTATGGTTAACTAATTGGGTTAATAAAACAATGCTGAGCTCTTTTAAGACTAATTACCCGATTGTGTGTTTTTGGGAAAGGAGAGAGCAGGCAGCTAGGCCTCCGCCACCACGCCCAGTCCTGACTTGGGTGCAATAGAGTTCCTTAAGGAATGATAACTCCGTACAAAGTCTCAATATATCCAATAAGTTCCCCACGCATCCCAAGGGGAGTCGAACAGCTCTGGATCCAAATCAGTCTCACAAATTAATCCTTTAGTTATTCTTGGGCCTTTGAGGGAAAGTTCGACAATCCAATGCAGCGATGGTACAACTCAAGTTCCTCTTTAGAAAGCCCCCGACATTCCGGCTGTCAGTGAGCAGGGCGGCCTGACCGGTTACTCCCGCTGCCGTTCCTCTCTTTCTGAGCAGAGGATGTGTTTCACTAATCCCTCTTCGAACGAATTTGTAGACTGTCCAGAACTCTTCTCGGCTGTAGAGTAAAATCCCTCAATTCGGGACAAAGGTAAAACAGATCCAACTTCGACGATGTTCCCCGAAGAACTCCGTTAGACTGTCTCTGTCTCTCACCTTTATACTCTCGAATTCTCCCGTTTTTTCACATGACTTCTCCCCTCCCAACACACTTTTAACAGTAGCACACACACATTTTAGCCAGCTCAGTGACATGTTCCAGACATTACTTAATTTCCTACTGACATATAAGGAGGCCGCATCCGCTCTGTCGGGGCTTGTGAGGACTCATCCTCACTAGCAGGCCTCAAGGTCACTTCCCTTCTCTAACTACGCAGTTTAAATTCTGTCTTAAAACATCATTTTATGTTACTTTAATCATCACAAACTTCAAATCAATTCTCAAACTTTAATTTCATAAATCACTCTTAATCATTACAACACTTAAGTATTAAGCAGAAGCATTTGATTATGTTACTTTACTATATTTCAGCCTATGCATTTGACCTTTCACACACAAGCGTCTCTGCTCCATGGCTGCTTCTGAGATCTCAAAACCTGATCCCATTCGACACCCCCTTCTTGAGATCTCAGACTGCCATATCCAATTTAAGGGAAAAGTTCTTCGTCTTTCTCAGGTGCTGAAACAACCACCACATCACATGATGGTCCTAGTACATCCCCATCTCTCGAGATGACGACCCCTTCTTTCTGCACGACACTCCTAAGGCCCTTCGGTGAATTTGCCCAACTGCTGAGCACATTCCATTCCCCTTGGTCAAGCATTTCAGGTTGCATCATGATCACCTCCCGCTGCTCCTGCCTCGGTGAACTGGCCATCTCTGTGTCCACTGCTGCAGCCATGGCCTCCATCTCCCTGTCTTCAGATGGATCTGGTGAAGATATCGGGCTCCACTGCGACTGGTAATTCCACTCTTTGTTTCCCTGTACTTCCAATTCTGTGGGCTCCACTGCAGCTCCTTCTGCAGCCACCGGAGTGCGCGGGGATGATGCTGATCTTTCCATCAGAGGAGCGCTGGCGGGTTGTGATTCCACCAACTCTCCTATTCCCTCGTCGTAATCCCATGTTATCTCTGCCGTCTCTGTCGTCTGAGTCCCTTGGTCGCGGGTTTCTGGAGTGGCTGGTGGTGTTGGTTGCTCAAGCCTCGGCAGGAACGGTCCAATCGCCATGAACCGCCCATCCCCAAGATGAGTAGTCGAGACCCTTCGTCCATCCTGAAACTTCCAGATTTTCACATATACTGGGCAGTAGACTCCCGCCGGAACATACTGCACATCAGGAGGAGTACTGCTCGCCGAACTCCAGATTACCTCTGCATTTGCCTCCATTTCCAGGCAACTAGCGACAGGGACTGCTGGCAAAGTACTTCCCGTACTGAAAATGCCTCGTGCTGCACCTATGGGGAAATTTTCCACATAGCAGGGGCCACACCAGAAGGTGTGCACCACATCCCAGAGACACATCACTCTTTCAAAGGTGTTCCCACATCTAATACAGCTGGCATCCATCTGCAAGTTAAACAAATGTAAAGGCTTTTAATCAACTATTTTATCATATTAGCTTTAGCGCAGCAAGCAAGCAAGCAGGGCCATGTTTTCTTCTTATTCAGCCCTTGTATTTCCTCTGGAGCGCCTCTGGCCTAACGCGCTCAGCCATGGTGACTTCAACACTGGTGGAGTCAATCCTGGGCTTCTTGGTATCCTGTCCCGTGGAAAGAGAGCTTCATACAGCATGAACCAGACTATGTTTAGCACCCCCACTCCTGGCAGTAGCCAGTACAGGGTGGCCGCACAACCCCAACCTGCTCCCCAGAGTGTAATGGCGCCGAGCTTCGACAGCCAACGCCTTCTTCCTCTTTGTTGCAGCGCCATGGTCACGGTCACAAGGTATGCTAGCAGAATAACCACCAGCAAACCCTCGAAGATCGCGCTAATCCACTTCATGGGCTTGAAAAACAGGGTGGAAAGATCCAGACCTGCCCAGATGACCACAGCTGCTCCTTTAACCAGGCCAACGCGGGTTGTGTCGACCCTGGTGCGTCCCAGGATGTAGGTCATAAACATGGACAAGGTCCATCTTCCCTGCCTTTGGTAGATGTTCACTAATGCGGTCTTTACACACCCCAGAACTAGGGTGATAATTCTCAAAGGTTGGTCTAGAGCCCATCCTCCGACACTGCAGTAGATAAACCAGGCGGCTTCAATCACCCAGAACTCGACACATTCTTCCAAGGTCGCTCTGTTGCACAGCATAGCAGAACTCTGAGAAATGTTAGAGTTACTCACAGTGTATCGGCTCTGATTTGCATCTGGTGTAGGGGTAGACATGGTTCTTGTCTTGGTAGTTGTTGTAATTCCTTTCTCTCTTCCTAATTCTGGTTCTGCTGTTCTCTATCTGGGATCAAGGACTGCAATGGCCAGAGTGCTCCGGTGCTGTACTTCTTATAGCCGAGTTCGCTCCTCCCTTTTCTTGAGGAGGGGCTTCTCGTCTTCCTCGCCGCCCTCACCGCGGCTCCTTTTCCGGCATGAGTGGAAGGCTGCTTGGGCTCCCCCCTTGACAATCACGTAGATTATCACTCCAGAGATGATTATTCCAATTATCATCAATATATAGGGCCATATCCAGGTAAACAGCCCTCCTATCCAGCCTCCCACTGCCGAAACTCCCTCGCCGATCGTCTCAACCACACTCTCGACGGCTGTTTCAAGAGTTCCTTTTACCGTCATCCCAGCTCTCTCCCACCAGGTGCATTCGTGCTCATTTTTCCCTTCTCCACAATGTATCCAATGCTCCTCAGGTGAATGACAGGTCCCGTTGTTGTAGATTCGATTAGGCCCCAGCCACTCAAATCCTTTGATTTCAGTACCTTCACAGAGACTCTTCCTGAAGGCATGTCCTTCTGCTATCATAATGGTGGGTTTTGCTACATGCGGGATGATTTCTCCATTTACCTCCTTTCTGTCCTTCATCTGATGTCCCAAAATGGTTTTTGCACACCCAACATTTACAGGAGTTGATCTTCTCCATTTGTTGTCTCTTTTACTCTTCACCCATTTAACCTCCAGTCCATGGCTCTCGTACTCATCCCCATAATGTTTCTGACAATGATCCTCCCAAGCAGGTACTTCTTGACAGTGCTTCCTAGCCAAACTGATGTTACACGTTGTGTTGGCTCGGTCACACACCATGCTCCAGGGTCTTGGACTAACGTATGGGTCAGGTTTGCTCCACACGCCAGGCCAGATATCTTGATCCTTTGAATAGACTGTAGCCAAATACTGATACTTCACCCAATAGTTCGATGTCTTGGATAAGCATGGAACCACCCAGTCGACCACCTCTTGCTTCTGCAGTCCCCACCAGGTAGAACTTTCACTCCTTGTGTTTCCTTCCTTCCAGGCCTGCAGTATTCCTTTGATGGTCTGATTGGTTTGTAATCCACTGCAGTTGTAGGTCCACGTTCCATAATACGTATTCCATTCTTGCCACAATGGGCATCTAGGTGAGGCACCATTACTCACGTACTCTGCTTCGTGCAGGGCCTCAACCACTTTGCCCACCACACATTCATCGATTTTTTGAAAGTCTCCTCGTGGAACTGTCATCAGGTCAACTGGTGTGGGAAGCTTCTGGACATACATGTCCGTTTGAATAGGTCCGGCTAGGCCCTGGCCCGTTCTCGCATAGCCTCTAGGGAAAGCTCCCCTAAAATGCTTCAGTGGAACTATCCATAGCCAGGGCAGAGTGTCATTCAGCCAGTCTTCATGAAAAGCTCCGGGTTGTGTTCCATACATGCCTTTGCTCACATAAAACATCAGGTGTGTAGCCGGTGTAATTGCTAGGTAGTTCTGGGTTTTGCATTCCCAAAACATATTCCAATAGCAGGGGTTCAGCACTGGCAATTTGTCTTTTACACAGTTCGTCAGTAACTCCTGGAAACGCTTACGGTAATTGCTACGACCCCTCGGTCTAAAATCTGGGTCTACTAATTGTATAGTAGCTTTTTGTGTTGGGGTACTTGCCATGTATGATGGTGTTGAGATGGCAGAACTCGTCTCTGGTGGTTGAGTAGTTGAGGTCTGGTTTACATCCCTCAAGACCCGGTTTATCTTCCGGGGCTTCTCATCTTCACAGGTGAGGTTGTAATATCCCCAAAACAGTCCTCTTAGCGGGAATATTGTAGCACATGTCTCGTTCTTATGGTGTGCTTCATAGACAACTTCTTCCCTCCAGTAGCCCTGGTTCTCCTTCCCAGGCCACGGGATACATGCTGCAGTGCAATACCATTTAGGGCTCTCCGACTCTGGGTGTATCCAATTACATTGGGCTTGTCTGCTCTCTGTCCCATTTTGCACCATGAGTTTGATTCCTATCTCTCCTGCGGTGATTCGCCATCCTTCCACAAACTTGTTCCCATCTGTCAGATTCTCTGCCTCAATCATTTCACCCCAGGTTTGGACGGTGAATGCTTCTGCCGAGGCTGTTGACGTTATATTTCCTACCCAGGCCATGATGTCTTCCGTGAGGTTTCGCACATCACTTTCTTCTTGGATCAGACCAAATTGTGACACCAGAGCCACCATCGCTGACTGGTTAGTGTCATTCCCCCATGCTTGTAGCTTGGGCAGGAACAAATTTCTGGGTTCAGCTTTTCCGCAGGTTTGATTAAATTTCTTGGTTCTGGTATATTCCACCTGTGTGTAGGCTTCTGTCCAGGGTTCTTCTCCAATAACATACAGTATGGTTAGGACTGCTGCACAGCCCACCATTACTGCAAAAATCTTAAGTGCGAGACATATCCAAATCCTTTGTCCTTTCCGTAGTCGATGCCTGTTCTGTTGCTGCCGGTTGTCCATTCCGAATTGTTGTACTCCTGATCCTCCTAATCTTCGTCCCTGCCGCCGTAGCGGCACATCCATGGTAGTTTAGTTTTTGTCCGAGTTTTCTTCCTCCTATAAGATAGGGATATGATGTTAACCGGGGGTCTTGTCAGGACTCTTCCCTCCTGGTCTCTGATGACTCTTCCTTTCAGTAGCTTAGTATAAATCGGTGATGGGTGCTGCGTGAGCTTTGAGTCCAGCCCTCGCCACACCCACTTCCACGATGCAACTATCAGCCTGTCAGGTCTCGGCAGCGGTCCGATGCGGATCATCCCGTCCGAACTTTCGGGACTCTCTTGCAGCCCTTTCCTGGCCTCTTCGTAGGGTCCAAACCCAACACTGCTATCACGGACTTGTGATAGTTCAGCATATAAGGGTTCACCTCTACCTGTCAGTAATTCCGTTACACATGCCCATCGATCATGAGGGAACCAGCTTCCCCGCCCGGGATAGTAGAGGATACCTTCCCCAGTAAAAGGGAGCTGTTTCTGTTGATTGAAGTCTTCCTCTAGTCCTCGCAGGTGACAATGGACTGTTCGTAGAGGCAAGGTCTGATTTTCAAACACATACCTCTTCTTGTCCGCTGCTCTTCTCATCACCCGCCGGTTCATATATGGGCTTGTGGTCCAGATTAGAAGCTCCCCCAAATACACTGCCACATATTCTTCTTGCAAAGGGTCCGCATAGTTGGGACCCCAACAGAGTTTAATCCGCAACCCATGTAGGGACAAGTAGACCGCATTCAAAATCCATGGGACTGACTTTGGGCATCTTGGCACCGGGGTCCATATCCATCCAGATCTGGCTGGTTTTGCTCGATATTCTTCTCTGGCATACTGAAGAAGTCCCCCGTTCCTTATAACTGGAAGCGTCTCGGTGTTCAGACCTGGTTTCGTTAGATCCACATCTCGTGCGCATTCACGATTGCTGCAAAAATAATTTCCTGTTCCACAGCTTTTCCTGCTGTATTCAAAATCTCTTTTAGGGTGATTTAGCCATATCCTCTCATTTGGGCCTTTCAGATATGGTCTTCTTGTCCATTTACAAACTTTTTGTTCAATCGGACCCGGCATCACAACAGCACCACGGCTTGGTTTTTCTTCAGGCTCAACTAATAGTCAGGCTTAGGGTTCCTCTTCCCTCGCCCCACTTTCTTCAGAGAACGCTTTACCCAGGAGCGAAAACTTTCCCTAGTTTTCACCCCCTTCTTGGTCCTGAGTTCCTCTATAGGTGTTTCCTCCTCCACTCGAGTTATGTCCACTCCGACTGAGTACACTCCCTCGTATGGAACCATAACCATCTTCACCCTTACTTTTACCTTGAGCGTCTGGTTCGGTCTCGTGGGCGTGGCTGCCCTGGAGACCCAGGAGTTCACCATCTGGATGGCGCCGTCTCGACGCCAACCTTCAGGGGTAACAGTAAATGCTGCACTCTTCTCTTTGGTTTTCATGCCCGCTTTTCCCCAGGCATCAAGGCTCGTAACACTATACATTAGTGCGGTGCCTCTGGCTCCTTCTTCTCTGGGCACCGGCGCAGTCTCCTCTAGAGGGATGGACTGATCAGTAAACACTTCAGTTATCAATCTCTCCCAGGTAGTCAGCTCCCAAGGCCCTTCCCAGCCATGGGTCTGCGCCATTTCTCGGTGAGGGTCTGGAATATTCTCCATCCCAGACTTGTATTCTGGTCCATTGGGATCCCTGTAGACCCTGAACACCATGGGAATCGTGGTTGTCGCCAGCGGTGGGTTCATTGCTCCTACCATCGCTGGATTATAGGGCCAGGCCCTATGAACCATCTTCCTCCACAGCGGCTGAGCCCCGCTCCCGTCTTTAGCTGCTCCTTCCTCCCTCTCACTGCCATGCATCAGAGGGTACAGCGGCGGGGCCGAGGGTGTTTTCATCTCCACAGGCACTGGAGACTCAGGGGCTAAGGCACTTGATGAAGAATCTCCGTCGTATCTGGGGTCTTCCAACGGCCCCAAATAGAGGATAGGATCTATAAACTTCCTCACCTGCCATCCCTCAGCTGTTCCTACTTGCACCAGCTGTCCGCATTTGCGTTGGAGGTTGCAGCTGCTGCACAGATGGATGAGCTCCCCGTCCCATTGGCAGACACAATCCGCTATGTCTGGCTTTGCTCCACGTAAATCCCACTGGGTGATGATGATCAGTCTAGGCAGGGTTTCTACCCTGCATCTCCCACAGACAAACGCATCCATCACCTTAACAGGCTTAGGATTTAAATCCTTCATTTCTCTACGTCTCGGCTTGACCCTTATGGGCTTCTCCTGCCCTGGTCCTTCCCATTGTACTGCTAAGGTAGTCGGCTTCCAGCAGACCGCACAAACATTATCCATCCTCTTCCACTCCAACATTTCCTTCTCATCTGACAGGAGTCCACATTTAGCATATTCCAATTTCTTCAAAGCTCTGCCTGCCCAGAGCCCCGTTGTGCTCCTCCTCATAGCAACCACCCCATTAATGTTGGCCACTCCAACGAAGGGCGGTAAGCCTTGTGTGCTCGTGGCCATAGTTTTCGGTTCCTGGTTTCTCCTAGTCTAGAACTGGTTTCAGCTGCCCCACTCCTTGGATCCCGCCTTTCTTCAGTAACACTGTGTTACTGTCTAATACTTTCTTCACAATGTCAGACTTTTCGTACTTAGCTTTAACAGCTGTGCCGGTTGGTATGTCTCTCGCCTTGATCCAGACCCGTTGTCCTTCCCGGAATAAGACTCTAGGGCCTGGTGCTCCCCTCTTGTCCTCGGAGCTCCGCCCTATCTCTTCTGATGTGAAGGGGCGTTGATTTAGCTCCTCAGCAGGGGATGGTCTATTGACTCGATGTCTGTCATTCAAGGCCACTCCCACTTCCAGGGCCTTGGTGCTCCATTCCCTGGAATTGGCATTTTTACCTATCCAGTTTTTCACCAGCCCAATGGTGCGTTCCACCACCCCATTTGCTTGAGGTGTGTACGGCGGAGAGTAAATCCTTATCACTCCATGCTCCTGGCACCATGTATCCACCTTGGCATTGCGAAAATGTGTCCCATTGTCCGTCCTAAGCTCCTTGGGTACTCCCAAGTTGCTACAGACTTGGTCCAACATGCTAACAACACTGTTGCCATTAGCTTTCTTCACTGGCTTAATCACCACATACCCTGACATAGAGTCCACTAGCACCAGCAGATACTTTTCTCCTTTTTTTCCTGTCACTCCCATCGGCCCTGCTACATCCATGCATACAGATCCCCAGGGAACGGTGCTCTTGATAGTGAGACCCTCTACTCGCTGTCCTCTGCGCCCTGTGTTGTAGCGACCACATACTTCACAGGCTCGCAGAACTTGGCGTATGCGGCGTTCTGAAACCCAAAGTTGCTGCTTCTCCAGTTCCTTACGTGTGGAGCCTGTGCCCACATGGCCCAATGCCTCATGCACGGCCTGCACTACCTCCTCCACGTACTCCTCTGGGACCACCTTTCCTTTGGGTGTACTGTCCCACTCCTCGATCCCGACAAAGACTATTTTCCTCATTTGGACAAAACGATCCACTTCGTCATTTCCTTGCCAGTGAGCTCCCTCTTTTGTGTGAGCTCTCTGATGTACCACTTCGAGGTCCATGTTGAGTCGTAGCTCAGCTATTTTCTTCCACAGGTCTCGGTGTGTCACCAACTTTCCTTTGGCGCTCTCGAAACCATTCTCTTCCCAAATAGCCAAGTCTTCTTTTAGAGCCTGTGCGCAGTAATAACTGTCTGTTATAACCCTGGCTCTCTTTATTTTCCTCTTCTCAAGTTCCAGCAATCCCTCCAGGACTGCTGTCACTTCTCCGGCTTGTGCACTGCCATCGGTTCTGCCCTTCTGCCGATAGCGCTCTTTATCCCCTTGCTTGAGAATAAAACCCCAATAAGCAGTGCTGTCAGGTCCTTTTCTTGATCCGTCGGTGTATAAGATCCACTCGTACGGGTCTTTTTTTATCTCGTCCGGTTTGTGTGGTCTTTTACTCACGGGCTGAGCAGGTCCAATTTCGAGGTCTGGGTCCAACAGAATATCCTCCCATCTTCCCCACCTCGCATTGGTTGCTTTGGTACTTTCCACTGTGGCTTTTCTCAAAAACCGATGTACTTGGCTTTGGGTGTTAATCTTAATGGCCTGGCCTTGGGCTAAATCCTTCAAAGCGCTCCAATATCTCGCCAGGACTGCTAATTCCTTCTCCTCAGGTGGGTATTTCTTCTCCACCGAAGATAAGGTATAGCTCCAGAGTGCCACCATACCCGCTCCCTCGTTGCTGACTTTAACCACTGCATCGTCGTCCTCGCAGCTAGTATCTGCCACTAGCCGGGAATTTAGGCTCCGGGGCTCCAATCTCAGAGCTCCCTGGATAGCCTTTTTCAGTTCTTCCAAGTTGTTCTGATCTGTAGCTGTCCATGCCCATCCTTTGTTAGCTGCTTCATCTGGCTGAGGCTCTTCTTTTCTCAGCTTCGCGTACAGCGGTCGGGCATACTTCTGGTAGCCTGGAACATGATCTCTCACATAGTTACATAGTCCCAGTATTTGTTGCAGTTCTTTCAGCGACGTAGGAGGCCTAATTTGATCCAGCTTTTCTCGAAACCCTTCCGATAACCCCAAGTCGGCTTCTACTTGGAATCCCAGGTAGTTCACTCGAAACTGGCCAAACTGGCATTTCTTGAGATTCAACTTCAGTCCTGCCTCTGTCAGCCGCTCGATCACTTTCTGCAGCCTCTCCAGGTGCTCTTCTTCATTGTCATCCGCGATGAACACATCATCTATGTAGACTGTCGTTCCCAGATCTTGTAGGATATCCATAACTGCGGACTGGAACACATTTGGAGAGTTTTTAAAACCTTGCGGCAGTCGAGTCCACACATAGGCTCTTCCTTTGTGTGTGAACGCTGTCTTGCCTTGGGATGCTTTAGCCAACCTCAAGGAAAAAAATCCATTGGCTAGATCAATGCAAGATTTATATTTTTTGACCTGCAGTGTCTTCAGTGTGCCCTGGGGATTGATCAGGCTAGCCTTATTAGCCACTGTTCGTCTGTTCAGGGCTTTAAAGTTAATAACAGGCCTCCAGCCACCTCCCGCCGACTCAGGTTTTTTCACTGCCTGGATCGGGCTGTTGGTAATCGGGTTCGGCTCTTCTCGGATTATCCCCAATGCACTTAACTCCTTCACTATCAGGTCCATTTCCTCGATCGCTCCTGGATTCAGCGGATACTGGCGGACTGCAGGATGCACTCCTCCAACGATGGTGTGGGTGTATTTTTCACCTAGGTCGCCGCAGTCATTCTTGAATCTGGCCACACTAGCCTTCATGATGATCTCCTTCAGTCTTTCTTTTCCTGATGGCGATAGGTCGCTCTCCTGGATCTTTTGCACAGTCACTTCCGCTACATCCACTGGCTTGTACCACTCCTGCAGCTGTAATTCCTTCTTTCGAGGAGCGAACCTTATCAATCTTGCATGCAGCCTCTCCAGTCGTCGCCTGACTGACAGTTTCTCTGTTTTTCTTTTGTACAAGTTCTTCAGGTCTCTCGTTGTCATCAAATTGTATGGTCCCAACAACCACACAATTCCCTTCCAAATGGCAAAGGGGAACGTTTTAATAGTCCCATCTGCCAGTTGGACTTTGAGGTGTCCTTCTGTAGAGAGGCTCTTGCGGGTCATCGACACCTCTGCCCCGGAGTCCACTAGATAGGGGGTTCCTTCCAGATCTGCGTAGATATTATCCCCATTCCAGTAGGCATGTTCCAGGGTGACCCGCCGCGCCTCCTGAGCCATTACTTCTCAGGCCCCCGGTTCGCCATCTGACGGGCTTCCCGGAGGGCCTGCTTCTGCTCTGGAGTTAACTTGTTGTATTCCTCTGGTGAAAGATAACTCCCCTTCTTCTGACCATTCGTCATCGGAGCTGGTTTGTACTGATTCGGAGGTCTAACCTGCCCTCCTGCTGGTCTGGCTTGGTTTGGTCGACTGGGTGCCGCTGGCATTGGTCCTTTTGCTCGCTGCGGTGCTTCGTAGGGTCTCTTGTCTTTGATCGTCTGTTTAGACTCCTTCTCCCTCTTTTCCTTGTAGTAGTTCCTCTTCAGGTCCCACTTCTGCACTGTGCTGTCTATTTGAGGCAGATTAGAGTCCACTGGCAGCGACACAAAATCTACTTCATCTCTTTGACTTTTTGTTATGTATCTCAGGGCTTTCACATACCGGTTTGGCGAAATTCTTTTCTTCACTTCATGCCATATCTGGGTGAGGGTTTGTCCTTTATCCAGCCTGGCACGGGCTCTTTGCATCCATGCTTCTTCATCCTCAGTATCCTCCAGCACCAACCTGCCATAGTGCTCTTGAGCCGATTCTTCTGGTCCTACTGGACTCCCTGTAGCATGGCTCAGGAACAGTTTCCTCGCTTCTTCATTGCTGGTCAGGCTTACAACCCATGGCCACGTCTCCTTCAAATATTCCACCACGTGTCTTGAAGGGTCTTTCGCCGGCACCAACGACTTGATCTTTTTATACTCTGTGTAACCCTGAGTTGGTAGTAGGGTACTCATTTCCACTCCTGCTACACTAAGCAGAGGCCCAGTTTTTGGCGGCTGGATTTCATCCCTTTGAGCCTCCGGTGCCGGCCTCTCAGGCTCCTCTTCATTATCCGAGAAATCCTCCCGACCGGCTCTTTCCACTTCTTGTGCATGGGTATATGCTGCTTTCTTCATTCTCCTCAGCATAACATCATGCGTTATAGCAGTGAAGGCTGTTCTGAAATTTACAGTCAGCTCTTTACAGGACGCTAGGGAGGCATAGGTCGGCATCATCAATATGTTCGCCCATTCTCCCAGTGTTGCCTTTACCTTCAACTCTTTCAGCTCGTCTTGGTCCTCAGCCCAGTTGTCTGGTACATCGTAGCTGGTTTGTCCAACTTCGGGCATATAGGCCTGTCGTCCATCTTTGGCTCTGATAGGTCCAAACCTTATATCCCTTGCCATTTTTTCTGTGGTTCTTTTCACAGAGACCAGCCGCACATCCTTCTTGGCCCCTCGCCTTCGGGCGTTTCTCAACTCCTGCAGTGGCTCTGAGGACTTGTATGACACCGACTCCAGGGTACGATCTTGGTCCCCATCATCTTCATCCTCGTTCTCACTTACGTCTTCCTCCTCGTCAGGTGCGGGGCCTCTAGGACCCTCAGGGGGCCCTTCCAAATCCTCCTGTTGTGGAGTTTGCACCTCCTGGGGGTACGGAGTATCCATCCCCCCTTGACCTCCAGGTGTCCCAGGTCCTGTCGCATTATTCTGAGCCTGACGTGTAGTCTGCATGGCAGAATAATTTCCTTCTGGCATTTCTTCCCTCTCAGACTCCTCTCTCTGCTCATACAGCCGCTGAACCACAGGATGGGGGACGGTTTGTGCCCTCCACGTTGCAGGGGCTCGGGGCGTCACTGTCACTCTGGCATAACTGTGATCCCTCCACGGTGAAATTAATTCCTGCGGTGTTTCACTCGGTGTGGATGAGATCCTCGCTCTTCTTTCTTTAGGAGTTGCTTGCTCCTCTTTTACTGCTTTGTTGGTTTTCTGCTTCTTTTTTAATCCTCTCGCTTCTTCTATCACTTCCAGCTGTGCCAGCACTCGCTCTCTGCGCTCACGGTCTTGTGCCTTGGAGACTGTTATAACCATCTCCCTTATTCCATTACAGTGGGGATGGGCCTTCATCTGTATACTTGCGGCTCTGGTAGCTGCTTGTTCTGCTATCTCCCAGGGTAGAGTGTTAGACCTCACCCCATCAACGGTGATTATCACTCTCCGGTATTGCAGCTCGTTTGCTCTTTCCAAACCCTCTTCCAAAGCCTCAGCCAACAGGTCCCGATATTCGTCTAAGTCTGTCTCCGCATCATATTCCCTCGCCAATGCGTGCAGAACTGCAAAATGTGGGAGACGTCCGCCGCTGGTTACCACCACTGACTTCGCTTCCTCGTTACGTCTCAAATTCTGGATGCCTGCCTCTTCTGTCTCCTTCTTGTACTCCTTCCCTGCTCTTTCCACCAGGGCTTTGCGAAATGATGAATTCCGAATCTTCAAATTCCTGTTTGTTATAACCAGTAATCCGTCAGCTCTCAGATCCCACGGATCTCCCACGTAAAGGTGGGTTACAGATCCCACTTGGTTACCAAACTTCTTAGTCCCCGACGGCAGAGGGGTCAGCTCCGGTGCCATTTCTTCAATACTTCGTTTGTATGCTGCGGCTCCATCCGGTTCTCCCTGCCCGTCTTGCCGATCGTTCTGATACACTTTCTCCATCTTCTTGAGGAGTGTAACTGCTTCTTCTGCAACTTGCAGCTTTGCTTTTAAGTTCTCACTCATCTTCGGTGTTTTGAACACCAGAGCAGGTGTGGCAGGAACTTGACTCATTCCCGCTACAGCCGGTGTTCTAGGCAACAGCCTGGGTTGAAGAGATGGCTGACTCGCCTCTGCTACCGGTATTTCAGGCGACGGCACAGGTGAAATGGATAGTTGGTTCATCCCCGTCGTCAGCGGCACTAATGGGTCTCTCCTCGGACGAGTCGACTCTGGTTCAAGTGTAACGTCTTCGCCGAAGTCATCCGAGCCACTTGCATCCCCGTCTTCACTTGATCCTTCCTCTGAAGGTGAGGCTGAACCCTGCCGGGTGTGCACACTGTACTGTTCCATTTCTTCCTGTGCCCGTCGTGCTGCCTCTCGATATCCATGCAACTTTTCTAAGAGTTTCTCGTACTCCTTATATCTCGATGCAGCTTTCACCGAACCACTTGACACCAATACTCCGTCTAACCCGGTCTCTTGGGCTAACATCTTCACGATAGGATCATATTCCGCAGATGGGCTCACTAGCGTGGTTATCTGGCCCATAGGCAGAGTGTCGTTTAGACCTTCCAGGTAATTACCCCACCATTCCAGCCAGACTCCAACGTCCTCTTTGCTTTTACCTCTTCGAGGACATTGGGCCACCATCTGGTGCATGTGGTGTTTTTCCTCTTTGGAAGTATATTGTCCATATTTCCCAATATGGTCCTCGATTTCTTTCTTTAATTCATCTCCCGTCAACCGAGAATTGTACAATCCAACATGGTATTTCATTGCCTCCTCCCATGTATCCCATCCATCTCCCAGTAACACAATCTGGTAGGGATACCGGGAGCGGCCAGCTGGGCTTATCACTGGCGACGAATCTGTAGATCCCTCCGGGACCCCTGCTGGTGGCAGTCCTGCGCCCCCTTCTGCCCCAACAGTCCCGTTCTCTACATCACATTCTTCCATATTCTTTGTCGTCTCGAGTCGTCTGCTCCTTCAAAGCCTCTCGTAGCGCCTTGAGTAGGGATGAGGGCAGACTCGGTTAGGCTACTCCACGGTGTGCGCTGGGACTTGGTCAGTTGTCCTCGACTCCGGGCGAAACTCCTGCGGTGCCTCCTGCACCTTCCTGCAGGTTCAGTGATCCTGTTCTCCTCCCAGACGATCACTTCTTCACAGTAAATCCTCAAGCAGAACTCTTCTTCGCTGCAGATTCACTCCTTGGGTTCGACTAAGGGCTCCAGGCCTCCCTAGGCCTCTGGAACCCTTTTGTGGGCGTGGCTAACTTAAGCCCCGCCCACCCAGGGACGCCAATAATGTCATGTCCCAAGTATACCCTTTAACAGGATAATTGGACCAGCTCTCCGTTTCTAGGGTTAGGTTCTAAACTGCTCATGGGTATTACCCAGTGAGTTCAGCAGAACAGCTTAAGCTGGTGGTGAGGGGACTCGCCTAGCTCTCACTGTCTTCTTCCAGACGCCTACCCCGCTTACTCTGACCGAAAACTAAACTAAGTAGCCTCGTAGCCTAGCCTTCCAACCAGTCACGCCTGTTAACGACAGCTCCCTCCTCTGTATACGACAGCACTTGGTGAATTGCTAGGTTAAATTTAGAAGTCCGGACAGTGGACTCCAGGGATCTGTTTAAAAATCTATTTCCTTTGTAACTAGAATAACCCGTCAGAACCTTTAGATTTTATGCACACAATTGCTTAACTTTTTACATCAATGAGGAGTCCTATGTGTTCATATAATCAATTTAAAAATACAGACAATTTCTCTTTAAATGCTTATCCAGTGTTTATTGAATGTTGTTAGCAGGGTTACAGCAACAGCAGGTGATTAAATTCTTATATATCAAACATTCCTGATTATGGTTAACTAATTGGGTTAATAAAACAATGCTGAGCTCTTTTAAGACTAATTACCCGATTGTGTGTTTTTGGGAAAGGAGAGAGCAGGCAGCTAGGCCTCCGCCACCACGCCCAGTCCTGACTTGGGTGCAATAGAGTTCCTTAAGGAATGATAACTCCGTACAAAGTCTCAATATATCCAATAAGTTCCCCACGCATCCCAAGGGGAGTCGAACAGCTCTGGATCCAAATCAGTCTCACAAATTAATCCTTTAGTTATTCTTGGGCCTTTGAGGGAAAGTTCGACAATCCAATGCAGCGATGGTACAACTCAAGTTCCTCTTTAGAAAGCCCCCGACATTCCGGCTGTCAGTGAGCAGGGCGGCCTGACCGGTTACTCCCGCTGCCGTTCCTCTCTTTCTGAGCAGAGGATGTGTTTCACTAATCCCTCTTCGAACGAATTTGTAGACTGTCCAGAACTCTTCTCGGCTGTAGAGTAAAATCCCTCAATTCGGGACAAAGGTAAAACAGATCCAACTTCGACGATGTTCCCCGAAGAACTCCGTTAGACTGTCTCTGTCTCTCACCTTTATACTCTCGAATTCTCCCGTTTTTTCACATGACTTCTCCCCTCCCAACACACTTTTAACAGTAGCACACACACATTTTAGCCAGCTCAGTGACATGTTCCAGACATTACTTAATTTCCTACTGACATATAAGGAGGCCGCATCCGCTCTGTCGGGGCTTGTGAGGACTCATCCTCACTAGCAGGCCTCAAGGTCACTTCCCTTCTCTAACTACGCAGTTTAAATTCTGTCTTAAAACATCATTTTATGTTACTTTAATCATCACAAACTTCAAATCAATTCTCAAACTTTAATTTCATAAATCACTCTTAATCATTACAACACTTAAGTATTAAGCAGAAGCATTTGATTATGTTACTTTACTATATTTCAGCCTATGCATTTGACCTTTCACACACAAGCGTCTCTGCTTCATGGCTGCTTCTGAGATCTCAAAACCTGATCCCATTCGACATAGGATGCTTGGTTGAAGCTTGGTATAGATCAAGCACCTAGTGCTTTCTCCCCACCATAATCAGCAATAAAACCTTCAGTATAAGATCCTTGCAATACTATAATAGAAATATATATTACCAAAAGCTATACCAATCAAAGTGAAATTTACGTTGTCTTTTTGCTTCAAGGATGCCAGTTGTCTTGAGTTACTGTACATCTCCTTTCAAGTGCAAGATCACAGACGCTATAAAAAACTGTGATTACAGTGAGCGATCATAATTTTATAACAGTGGATAGTCAGCAGCAAGAGAGAATGACTCATCTGTGCTGGTTTTCTCTTTTATTGTTCTGCTTTTAGACTCATTTTAACAGGAATATCAGTATTTCTGGAGGGCATTGGATGTTTAGTGACTGTCTATTTTGCGTTTTCTATTGTGAATAATGGCGCAGTTTCATTGGAGGGTTGTGACATCAGTACAGCATCTGCTTGATGCAGTGCATGTTTAATGTATGGTTTGGATATAAAAAGATCCCAGTGGGCTTGGAAGAAGGTGAATCACTGTTTAAGGAATGAGGTGAAACGAATCAGACCAACGTGGAGGAGAAACTGAGAGAAAGGGGAGGAGAGGGGGTGGGAGTTGAGGGGGGGTGATAACACAATAATGATGAAAGCGGTAGGCTTTCATTTCATTTTGAGCTCCCATGTCAGAATGAATTTAGAAAATGACATTAGGGTGCAGCTTGAATATGAACAATTTGTCTATGCTCAGACTGGGTTAGCAGTTTGTGAAGGGAAACCTTGTCCATATACATTTATTCTCTCTGATGAACCCCCAATGCAGATCCCACCACCGTACCTACAGCAGAGAGGAGGGTTTGTCCTTGTAATGTGAACACAAACACACAACACATGCACACAAGCACTTTCCATGAGCATAGTCAAATTGGCACACTATACAATCATCTTGTTTGATTACCAATCCGATTGTAAAGGATTCTTAAAGATGAGGATTAAACTGACTGGAGAGAAAAATAAATAATATGGATTCCATGTTGCAGAATGTGTGCAACATTCAAAACAGTTATCAGCCAATTTCTTTCTACTGCATTGGGCCCGGGGTGGAATACATAATGCTACTGCCTTGTACCTTCACCTTCATTCTCTAGACACAGTGTTTCTGACCTCACACACCAAATAGGGATATTATGAGAAAAGCACTATTTGGAATAGTTTCTTTTGACCTGCGCAAATTTCAAAAAAGTATTTTTCTTGTATTCTGTGTAAAACACTGTGCCGTGTTGTGAGCTTGCTGCATATTCTGTATGCAAATATAATGTGCTCTTTTAAAAAATCAGAGAACAGAACATTTGGCTTGCATGCCAGCAAATGCTGTGTGTAGAATTATTACACATACTCTCACGCATTAGTACACACAGACAATCCTCAATTGTGCGTAAAGTATTCACGGATGCCTCAGAGCAACAAGCCGGCCTGAATCTTTTTGTAGAATTAAGTCTCTTGTCTCCCTCTATTGCTGCTATCTCAGGTTCTGCATTAACAGAGGAGGTTAGAGAAGTGATTCAAATGCCAGCTGAAGTCAAGTCAAGGGCTTTATGCTCACCAAGTGACCTATTATATCTCTTTTCTGACCCCGACTCTCACAGAGGCAGAGATGGAACGCCGTGATAATAAATGATAAAAGATGAGTTTGTGAAAACATCTTCAAACAATCTCCATCAATTGTAATCTCAGCCAAACATTCTTATCCTTTTGAATTACCTTGAAATGACAAACAACAACAAACTAACCATTTGATTTATGGGGCTATTTGGGATGGGTACTCATTCTGGGAATAAACATTATAAATTAATAGCATAAAACAGCCAATTCTCAGGTAATTATGCTGGATGAAGTGTAGTTTAAATTTGTTTCATTTCCCTATAAATGAGATCTGTTGCAATTTGGCTTAATTGAATGAGCGTTACAGTACATAAAGTGCAATTTATCGAGAGCCATCTGAAATTCCCGAGAAAGCCCTTGCATGTCTGCTCAAATACAAAAACTTAGATTAAACACGGCGACTCTTGAATCTCGACAGTTTTCCCCACAAATGCTCTGTTCAGTTTGAATTACTGAACTCCCTCAGGATAAAGCTCTCTGACTGACTCTCTCAGTTTTTTGTCTGAGCCTTTCCAAGCAGGTTCATGAGAGGCATTGTCTGAAGTGTGGCCATTTGCTAGGTTGGACTTAAGGCTTATGGGTTCATCAAAAAAAAGTATTTGACCACATCAGGGCACCACACATTTTATACAATCTTACATTTAAATTGGAATGAATAGAAGGAATTCCCAGGTTGTAGGCAACTTAATCAGAGTGGTGCATGCATGAGGCAAATTATTGTCAACTTGTGAACAGAGCCAATACTTGAATTCAACTTTTTAGACAAATTAAATGACAAACACGATTAAATCATTTAAACTGTACATGTTGGTATTGTTATAGTGAGTTATTAAAGTGCATTTTCATACACATAGAAAAGAAATGCTACTCCAGATTTAGCGGAGCTGGCTGGAGTTCTACTTCCTACACTTCTGCCAACACAAGGCCTCCAACACACAGCATGCATCTGTGATTGACAGCTCACACAACTGATAGATTCAACCCCTGCCCAGTCAGCCGCATAGTAGCATTTATGAATAACTACTGTTATTTTAATACCATAGGAATGCTGGTTGGCTTTATCCAGGAGGCTAGCATTTATTTTTTTTTGCCTCTCTCTATCTCTGTTTCTAGACTGGCTAGAAGTGCAGTGTAGGAACCACATAGAGCGTGTGGAAATTTGATTGTCCTTGTTGGAATTATTTGAATAATTTGATCATTTTGAGACTTCAGGAGCATCACGGAGAACTAAGAATTTACTAGTTACTAATATGAACTGACTTGAGATGACCTAAGAGATTTCATTTGACTTCATGACAGTGGTATCCTGTGTGGCAGATGAGGACAGGATTCTGAGGGAGAAGGGGAGGGTGCTCATGCTGAAGAGCTGTCAAGCAGCCATCACACTAAATGGGATTCAACCTCTTCACTGTAACTGCCACTGTGGCAGCTGAGCAGGGAATGACCTCACTTGGCCATGGCTGTTTTTTTTAAACAATTCATCTGTCATTGAATTCATATCTCCTGCTTCTAAAGGAATAATCAAATCTGAATTTAACCTGAAGTTTAGCTCATAATTTGGCAGAAATTTAAGGTTTCATCATTTCATCATCGTCTTTTTCACATTATGGAGAAGGAGAGAAAAGTAAGGTTGCACGTCACTGGTTGCATAAGATAATTTTTTTTTTTTAACTAAAAGATTTAGGATACTGAGGGAATAATAGAAACCAAATGCCATCATCAGTCTGCAGGAATTCCCTATAAGCTCTCTGTTTTCACCCATATGTCTAACTATTACTTTGCCATGAGAATGCATATTTTATTTCAAGCCAATTATGCAGTTTAAGCACATCTTTCACAGACTAATGCATTTTAGCTATGTGCAAAATTTTCTCCTCTGTTGTACACTTCAAGAATTACGATTTTGTTTTTAATAGGTAGAATTAATGTTCACATAAGCGCTAGTTTGAATTAAGTGAAATATACAAACAATGAAAGAGAGGATAGCTTGAGAGAAAGCTACGAGTTGAGCAAATATTTTTTAAGCCCTTCCTCCAGCTGGCTCTTATGAATGAATGTATGAAGGGTATCTTTTGACCTCACCACCCACAGAAGGAGGGACAGAAAGGCTCAGGCAGGGAGAGAGAGAGAGGAATAAAGAACAATGGTGCAGCCATGCAAATAAAGCTAAATATTTAAAGCAGCTTTACTGGAGAATTTTTAAAGCAAAAATGTAGCTTGGAATGTCCAGTGTCTGAGAACTTTATATTAACGGAAATCATTTTCATAATATGGATGCTAGTTATAGTTACTTGTTCACTGGAATTGTTAAATGGCAATTAATGGAAGGTGAATTTAAGCCCAGTGATATTTTTTAAACTGTCTGAAAAGAAAAATTCAACGTGTAACAACTCCACAACTTTAATGACAAACTGACCAACCTGGGCTCTAGAGTAGAGATCTGAAAATCTTTAGCAAAGACTGAATTTTTTTCTTCTGCCTAATCAAAATTATAATGAAAAACAGCCTTATAACAACCACTTAGTGGACACTGATGCTGTTGGGCACAAACATATGTACACGGATACACAGAGCACACGTGTAACATGTGCAAGCAGTAACTATCATCAGTCACAACTGTCACATAGCAGCAGCATGTTGCACACATTTTTACATAATATGACAAGCACTACCTGCAATGAGTGCGGAGTCTCTTGATCTGTGCCAAAATAGCGATCCTTCAACTTGAATTCATTTTGGGAATGAGAAAGAAGTCACAAAGGTGTCAAAACCAGTGAGTATGGTGGGTGGTAATTGTCACTGTGCAAACACCATGCTGTGACCAGGTGCAAAGCACATCGGAGCACACACGGTTCAGGTTGGTTGCTCCGAATGTTGTCCCTCAAAACCCTCAGGACGTTACGGTAGAACTATGCCTTGACAGTTCAACCATGGCGGATTCAATTCACGGTGCACAACCACGTAAATGTTGAAGAAAACAACAAAAATGCTCCTGGTGTCCTCCAGACCTGATGGGCCTCATCTGGTCCTGTAGACTGTGGCCTCTACCACTGTTAAAACTGCTGTTTCTCCTCTCTGTGGTAGCTGCAGACCCATCGCTAGTCACCAGTGATGAGCCTTGACATTAAGGTTTACTCGTACTGACTGATAAAGAATGCATTGTTTTCTTCTCTGCTCCAATTTAAGGTCAACAGAGAAATCACAAATGTGCTCTGGCCAGTGGTTACAAAAGCATACCCAGGTCCCACTGCTGTTAGTGCAATATCACTTGCCATCATAATTTGTGACAGTCACTGCTGTGCTCACATACATCTGCCTATTTGAACAATTCTCATATATACAAGGGGTGATCAAAAAGTAGTGGGACTGCTTGTGGTGTACAGAGTGTGCCAGTTGTAGAAACAGTAACTGCATCTAAGGAGATTCAGGGCTCGTTGCAAAAGGTGCTTTATATGCGTGTGTAATGTGACATCCAGGGAGTGTTGGAGAAGTGCTGTAAATTGTGGCATCCAAATTTTTATAGTTTTTACAGGTACAGTCTCTAAACATTTTGATTGCATGTTGTATAATATGTTTAGTTCTTTTTTCGTAACCCTCCTTCTTAACAGGATTGGGGGGTCATGCTTGAAGAAAATTCTGAAAGTTAGAGTTGCCTCTTAGATGAAGACTTTTTGCATAGTTGACAATGATTAGCTTTAATTTTTTATTTTTTTTTAATTTGCATGACACTAGGTAGGGTGGTATGGTGCTGTGATCTTTCTGTGTGGAGTTTGTATCTTCCCCCTGTGACTGCATGGGTTCTCACTGGGTGCTACGGCTTCTTCCCACATTTCAAAGCCATGCTGAGGGTAAAGGGTGATTCTAAATTGTCCGTAAGTGTGAATGTGAGTGTGCTTGGCTGTCTGTCTCTCTACGTGGCCCTGCGAAGACTGATGACCTGTCCAGGGTGTCCCCTGCCTTCGCCTTAAGTCGGCTGGGATAGACTCCAGCCCCCCTGCAACCCTACAGGGGATTAAGAGGTGTAAAGACAATTGATGGATGGATAGATGATGTGAGATTCTTGGTCAATTGAGACATGACAACTGAGAATACAGTATCATCTGCATAAGAAATCTACAGTAATACATTTCTCTGATATGGTTTTAATTTTCTTACTGTTGATGCATGAGACAGGTAAGCGTGCAGGTACATCTATATGTATACATGATGTGTACTGTGGGGAGGAGGCATAAAAGTTGCCAGAGTGTCCAGCATATCATCAACACCTATGGTCTGATGGTGCCTTAGGGGATTAGGTAAGGTTGAGACTGGATGGTGTTATGTGCAGAATAACGCATTTAAGTTCAAACAAGTGAAGGACACAGAAAGAGCAAGTGTATGTACGTATGGTGAGGGCAAAAAAATACAAAGAATCAGCAGAAACATATCCATCATTCACCTTTTTAACTCAATCAGCTGATACTGATAGGTCAAAATGAAAGGCTAAACAATGGTTTAGAAATGGCTTGTTTCAGCAACTCACTTTTCATTTCTTTGTCTCTGTTTCTACAGGGGCACCGGTTCAGTAAACTCTGAGCAAAGCCTCTGCATTTAAAATCCCCAAGGGTCATTTCAGCTTTCATATCACAAATGGATGCAGAATCTAATAGAAAACTTCCAAAACTTGTTCCCAGGTTGAAGAAAAGCTGTTGTTTGGTCAATGAGAAAAAATAAGAGATACGGGTTATAAACTGTGTGCTTTAGCATATCATTTAGCCTGACTGTGTGATTTTTATATTTTACAATGATGCTTGATTTTTACTCTCTGTCGTAAGGATAAAACCCTACACAGTTTAGCATCACTCTAAAGTTTCCAGGATTAACAAGGCCTCAAGAAGTAATATATTGTGTATTTCTCCACCTCTCTTTTTTAGTGTATCTCTTTTTTCACACCTATATTTCATACATATATTTGTACCTCATTTTCTCACTCTTACACATGCCACCTTGTATCTGACAGATATAAGGTATGAATCACACATCACGGTGTTACACTCCTGGTCACTGCTGACCTATATACTAGTATAACCTGACTACAAGAGTGTGGGGACTGTCAGTTCTGAAATACACACAGGTTAAAAGCATGTCACCATTACAAACGCATCAAATTATTGCTGCTTTAACATGATAAAGAGAAAACAGAATGACTAAAGGTGGTGTTACTTTGTGTGAGGTTTTTACATGTGCGCCTGTGTGACCCAGATTGCACCGTCCAGCCTTCCTTCCTGTCACTTTACCACGACAGAGTCACTACTGCCACCCTGCCAGCATGCCGGTGCGCCAGGTCCCTACAGGCATCTTTGGGATCAGGTGGCAGATTCATAACATACGCCAACAACATGACCTTGTCCTGGATGGGCCCATTCGAGCCCAGCGATAGGGGCAACAGGGGCCAATGGGGTGAGAGTGGAGGAAGCATGAGACACCAGATGGATATGATAATGTATTTGGCATGGTGTAATCTGCCATCCCTCTCAGTCTTGCTCTTTCTCTTTTTCAGTTTGACTTGCCGACTCTCGATGTCAGTGAGTGCACACAGCATAAAATGTAATTGTTAAAGCTTCATAAAGAAGCAGATGACCAGTCAACCTCACCAGCCAACGAGGTGCTGTCATGTAATCAATTTTGTGTCACAGACTCACTTCATTTGGGTCCACTTCAATTACAGTAGTCTGTAATTAACAGTAAATCACAAGAGAGGAAGATCAGCATGCTGATGAAAGCAGAGATCCAACCAAATACCAACAATACCGTTATTATAATAACATGTTCAATGTGGTAATAATGATTACAGCTGTTAGACCTTGAGTCTTGGCATATGCTACTTTGACATGTACCTCCAACATAAACGCTGGAGCAGATCAAGCACACCTTTCCATGGCAACAACATTCCCAACATCCCCTCTACAAAAAGTGCTCAGGTATGATTTGAGGAACAAAAAGCCAAAGGCATTGGCCCAGCCTCTAAACTCCCCAAATTCCAATCTGATCACTGGATGTGCCAGAACAGAGCTGGTCCACGGAGGTCTCACTCTGCAACCCACAGGACCCAAAGGATTTGCTGCCAATGTCCCGGCACCGAGACACCACAGGACACCCCTCAGAGGTCCTGTGTCGATGACCCAACAAGTCAGAGCTGTTCTGGTGTCATTAGGGGGATGTGTACAACGTTAGGCCGGTGGTTTTAATGTTGTTGCTTGCTGTATGTGTATTGTATGTGAGTTTGTGTGAGTATGTTTTGACATGATGCTGAAAAGATTGAACACAGATTTAATTTTACTTAGTGTCAAAAACATACTAGAGTAGCAACTTCTTTTGCAAGGTGTTAGAATCTTTTCTACGGTGAATTTCTCGGAAATGAAATGAACAGCCTTATTTGCATGCAATACATCATGCATTTACTTGACTCATTTAGCACAATTAGGACATTTGATTGTGTGTGTTGGTATTTTGGTGACTTTGTCATAAAAACAAAGGTACTGGATAGGAACATAACTGATTTCTACATTATCTTTTAAAGTGCTGTGAAAAAGTGATGCATAATTCTACAAATAAAGCAATATTGACTTCCTGGCAAATGAATAAACATAAGTTAATCACCATCAGAAAGTTCACAGGCAGCATGAGTCACACCTTAATGTATGCGGTATAAAAGATTCCACAAATTACGACAAACACATTTCTGAATGGTTTAAGAGTAATCAGACCCCAAGCACTTAAAGGCAATGGTAATCCAAAAAGACATTCAAAATGGTAAACAGAAAAGGAGTAAGCAGGAAAAAAAAACTTCTCAAGGACAGAAGTCATCTTGTTTTCAATCAAGTTGTTTTGCACAACAGGAAATTAAATACCCACTGTCCTCTTCTTTTCTTTTGTGCTACCTTTTCTGTGATTTAATTATTTGAACACATGTTTTTAATTAAAATTGACCTTCTGAGCTCTGAATACTGAAGTCCTGTGCATGATTCATAAGTACATTTATGTTTCTGTGCCTGGCTTATGGTTCAGTGTCCAGGTTTAATCTGCTCCTGTTACCACAGCAATAACAGCTTGATGTCTCACACATTATCAGGCTTATCAATCTGTGAACGTGTAGATGGAAACATGCTGGCCTACCACTGTTTCCGTAGATTCTACACAGTTGTAGCTGCCAAGGCCACTACTCTTTGTTAGATTGAAATGTAATGAAAATAGCATGTGTCCCTAAAGAGGTAATAATGACACCTCAGCATCTGACATGTAACATCTGGACGAATTTCAGGTTCAGCAATGGTGGAAGTGGAATAACTGCAGAAAAGTCAGACTGCTGTTATTTGAAATGAACCTGTCTTTGATTGAAATCATAGAAACTGCAAATGAAGTCATCAGTTTTATAGTTGCTATAGCAGTGGAAGCATTACAAATAGAAACAACGCAAACTTCAGAGCATAGTTAAGGATTATCTTATGTAAGGCTGCATTTAAATAGCTTTAATCAGTCAAGTTTTCAAATTTGTTCAGACTTGCACAAAAAAGGGACAATTTATGTCTGTTCTATTTTTTAGGTCGGCTCTTTGAGGAGGCAGCACAACTTTGTTTGGTTTTTCAAATACTTTTTCTCTGTATTCCTTCCATATTATTGAAGTGAAGTATTCAATCAGGTTGCTCTCAGTGAGTTGCTCACTGTCATTATGGTAGTTTCATTATTGTGTGCTGTGTCATTGAAGTCGCAGCAATAAAATCTAGTCTGCGTAAGGTTAGTGCTTGGTGAAGGCTACATGACCTCTATACATAACAACAATCGGTGAGTCTAAACTCAGAACAGAGAAAGGGAAGAGTAAGAGACAAGGAAAGTAAAGGTGGAGGAATACAGAGTTTAAATTTGCTTCAAATTTGAAGTTGAGTTAGGCATCTTAAATTATTTCCATCATTCCTCAAATATGAGGAATAAAACGTCTCTTGCTAGAAATACAGTATTCAACATGAATAAAAATGTGTGTTCTGTTAATAGGAAATATGAAGATTTTTCTATTTCTTTTGAGACAATGTGCATTCAAATCTCTTGTTAGTTTGTCAAATATGTATCAGGCAGCAGGAGCAAAGGTGATGGTAAATATGGTATATGCTTACTATCTAAATGTGCTAAATAGCTAAATATCAACAATCTTTCTCCACAATAACAGACTCAATCTTTACGTCCTGTGAGTGGAGTTGATAAAAATTAACTACATCTTTTATTTTAAAAAAATAGGCATTGTAAAAAAAAAAAAAAATATATATATATATATATATATATATATATATATATATATATGTGGATGCTAGGATGCGGATCAAAATGATCACAGACTGGAAATGACAACCTGGAGTTACATCACACTCACAAAGAAAACATACAATTATATAATGCTTTGTTCAGATCACTGATCATACTCCAATCAGGCATAACATTATGACCACTCGCCTAATATTGTGTTGGTCCCCCTTACGTGGTCAAAAATGCTCAGAACCATTGGGCATGAACAAGAGGACTTCTCAGGGTGTCCTACAGGGTCTGGCAGCAGGATGTTGGCAGTGGATCCTTTGGGTCCTCTTGGGTCCTCTGGTACCCCCTTTCCACCAAGAAGAACCAGGTACTGGTTCAGTGCTGGTGCTAGTGCTGGTGCTTAGTTGGTTCAAATCTCATTCCTCCTAAGAACCAGTTTTCTTTTCCACTGGCAAGGAGCCAAGTTACAGCCATGCCATTATGTCACCATAAAATGGCTACACTTGCATCGATTACGTAGAAGTTAAACAACCTCACTAAGTTGATAATAATATCTATCTTTATCTTTATAAACATAAACATCTTTATAAAGATAAAGGTCAGGTGGAGGTCCATGAGGCAGAGGTCGCCTGTTGCCAGGGCACATCCGCGACTGTGCTACTGGTGGGACACAATTGTACAATTGCAAAACTTCTATGTATCCTGGGAATCATTCCAATACATGTGCAATTGAACCAGGAACATCCTGGCAAAAAGGACACAAATTACTGCTTGTGTGTCCCTTTCCACTGTTGATCGTTGGTCCCAATGGGGTGTAGGAAGTTTGGAGGTCAGATCAACATCTTGGGCCATTGTTTGATGTTTTTGCCATGTGGTGGGGTGCATTTTCCAGTGACATTTGAGACTGCCATTTGCATAAGGAAGTGTGCTTGTTCTTGGACAACGTTTATTTAGGTGTCTAAGTCTCATCAACACAGATGTTAAAAGCCAAGGTTTTCCAGCAGAACACCACATAGTAGCAATATGATCAATGTTATTCACTTTACCTGTGGTTTTAATGTTGTGGCTGATCGGTGTATGTGTTACTGTACTCCAGTGTTCCACATACATGTGGTTTAACTGTAAATGTGTTCCTCTACCAGCTGTGAAGAGTGTGACCCTTTGGCTTACGAAACTATTTCAAAGCTTATTTCATTATTTCCTAAAATGCACGGTTGTCAATCTAATCCTAAATGTATTTGTTTTGACTAATCCAAATTTGACATTTCTGGAAGAAATTATGTTCTGCCAACAGCAGCGTGATGCGACGTTCCTTTCTGTCCTTAATCACATTGGTACAGCTTGGGCGTCTGGCACAGAACAAACAACAGAGGTTGTGAGTCAGTTGCTGACTAAGGTTGATGACTGCGAGACACAGCAGCTATTTAGAGTGTACGTTTATTCTCCTTCCTTCACCTCCCAGAGATGGGACAGTCTCCCTATCTGGTGAGCCATCCGTCTGCTTGTGTTTGAGTGTGGGCAGCCCAGTCTGTTTGTGCTTTCCAGTGAGGCAGTGTATGGAGATTGCCTCAGGTTGTTTGCAAAGGGGTGGGTGTGTTGAAACACACTGCTGAGACACCTCTTGTGTAAACATCAACTGTGCTTGATTTGATTTGTTGCCATATGAAGGTCTTTCATGTGTGTACATTCCTATATTTTCAAGCGGATATTGCCGGGTACTTTTTAAATCTCCTTCAAATGGGACTTGAACAAGGTAGCAACTCCAATGTACATGTTCGATACAAGCGATAGACCGAGCGGCTGCCCTCTTTTTTAGGTTAACGCAAATCTGGCTGAAGGTAAACCTCTTGTCTAAATATATAGAGTACAGAACTGTGAGTGGTATCAACCTGAACTAAGTTTTTGAAAAGAAAAGGCAGAAATTATTGATTTTCTAAAAAAAAAAAAACAGATTTACTAGCAGATTGCCATTTAGCTGAGGTACCAGAATGTCTGTTGATACAGATCTTTAGCCCAATCTGTCTGTCTGCTTGTTTGAAAAGAAAATGTGCTCATTGGGATAGAGGATAAAAGAATGTTTTTTTTAAAAAAAAAAGAAAAAGAAAGCTGAGGCAATTTTTCTTGATGTGAGAATTTTTTTTCTGCAGGCCTCTTCTTTTAACTTAAACACGCCTTTGCCTTTTTTCATTTTATTTTCACAAGTATCATGGTCATTTAATCTTTGGTGACCACAAACCAAAGGCCTTATAAAATAGAGTTTTTCCTCTGCCATACAATGCTTCACAGCAAATATTTTAATATTTTTACTTAATCCTATGAGTGAAGCGTCTGCATGTCTTTCCTACTTCCAGCATTTTATACTGGGAGTTTTACGCCCAACTGGCCAGACCCAGCGATAAGAGGCTGAGCGCCCTGTGAGCCTCGACTGCACTCAGCCAGCTTCAGTCAGAAGAGAAAACAGCATGCAACAAAGGTTTGCACCTTCCTACCAATCAATAAATGGAATAACTGCCACTTAGGCCATTACACCATCCTTTTTCAGCACTGGAGTAATGAACTGTAATAGAGAAATGATAATAATGATGATAGTCATAATTGGTGAGATAATAACAGGGCAATCACTGGGTGCCGTAACGGGAGACATTAACTGTGATCTATGATTGATCTGTTGCGAAGCTGGCAGCTTGGTAATCGAGCAGGAATTCCCAGGAATGGGGCGATGCACAGAGTGTGTATTCAAGTGTGTTTGTTCAAGATTATAAATGTCTAATAAAAGGTTTTTTGCGTCATTGGTCCAACAGTTGATTTATGATGGCTTGGAGTTCATGTTTGACAGAAAATATTTTGTTTTATCACTCCCCTTCTGACAAATTACAATCTGAAGACAGACCTTGCTGGAAATTGTGGAATGAAGATTTGAGGTGCTTGTACTTTACTTGAGTGTCTCCAATACAAGCTATATTACTCTATATTACTCCACTACATCCCAGAGGCCAACCCAGCCTCCCTAAAATGACATTGCTATACAGCTAAACTGCATGGTCAATTCTGTTTTGAGGGAAAAATGTTTTCTCCTGGGTTAGGTTTGTTTGTGACGTATCCCAAATGTGTTTCAATTCAACATATATTCACTGTCACTCCCTTTCAGTCAATCCATAATACATTAGATGGAGTGAAACTCGTCACCTTGGTTACCCCAAAAATTGAGGAGAATCTTGTTGGGAAAGTTTAACCTAGCTTCTAGCAAGGTATTATGGTTGTGAATGTGACAACAAAGCATGATATACCTAACCCCGTAGTTTTTGTGCCTAATTTTCACCAAACAGCAAGTAAAAACCAAAAGTCAGCGGAACAAAGGATGTTAACCCTGGTCTCTAAGGTGAGGGCCGATCGCTGACCAAAGCTTCCATCCTCCTTTCCTAACTCCTTATGCTGAATTTGTGGCTCTTTCAACTGAAAGTTTCTCCTACTACGTCACAGGCGTGAAAATATGTTTGTTTGAGACCAAGATTAAGTTTCTTTCAAATATATATATATATATGAGAATGCATGTTAGTGGTATGATACATAATATTGCGGAGACAAGGTTGCAGAAGTAAAAACTGGAGGTAAGAAGGACTTTTAATGACACATTTCTGCAGGTCACACTCACCAAGGAAAAATATTAGCCTTTTATTGCAGTGTACACTGAATGCTTAAATACTTTTAATAATTGATTTCTTAAAAAAAGTCAGCTGCTTTTGGAATAGGGTCATACATTTTAATAGGACCTGTTAATCGGAGACTGAACTCTAAAGTCTGCAATTCATTGATGATCTGCTTTATCTCCTGAGCTACATCCACCCTGCTACGTGTGTCTGAAAAATAAATCAGAACTAGGGTGAACCAGCCCATTATGCAAAACATACAAAAGCCTCCATGTAGTAAGGGTAAGAAGGTATAAGCTTGCTTTTATTGTTTCAATCAGGGTGTTTGTTTCTGTTTACTGGCCTGAAAACAGCAACAACAACAGCCTTGCATGGTAAAAAAGACTGCTGAATAAATTTAAATAGAGCTGCTGTGTCCATTCCACAAGTTCTTGACTCGATTTCCATCCCCCACCTCCCTCTCCTCCCAGACAGTGTTTACTCATTCAGACTTTGCTTTGTCCCCTGTAGTTCCAGTAAATAATGCATACAGCATCTCCTCAATCCAACAGGTGTGTGTGTGTGAGTGTGTGTGTGTGTGTGTGTGTATGCCTTTGTCCGCATATTATAGTGTGCATCTGAACCTCCCTGCAAGTGTGCACTTCTGTCCGTGTGCACACAGGAACTTTTCATTGTGTGCGTGTGGATGTAGGTGATTGTGTGGTGAGCCTTGGAGAGACTGAGGACTGGAAGCTTCTATCAATATTGTACTTCTTTCTCTTCTGAGCTTTGGGATGTGTTGACGTGTATGTGTGTGTTCGTGTGTGTGTGTGTGTGTGTGTGTGTGTGAGATGGGGGCTGAGGTGGGGGTGGGAGGAAGCAAGAGTGAGTGTGTGTCAGGCCTTTACAGCCAGCACCAGTTTGCCGAAGGGAGTGTGAGACGTGCCTGCATCCCGTCAACGAGTCTGAACAAAAGCCACATTGTAACGGGAGGATCCTGTCTCGGCCGTGATAACAGCCTCAACAATACCAAACCTTACGTCCTGATCAGGAGAAATGAGTGGGACAGGTTTTTCTGTAGTTTGCTTAATTTCTCAGATGATACTGCGAAGCCCCCAAACAACCTTGAGCTGAGACAACTCCAAAAAAGGCATCTTGAGAGGGTTTGAAAAGAGCTGTGGGCTTTCCAGATATGGCATTTTGACTTTTTAGATGTGCTCGGACAGGAATCTGCAAAAGCAGGGTCCACAGGCTCAGAGGTGCAATGCAGGTCAAGGACAAAGAAATTGAAAATATAAACAGTGCGTTTTCATAATATGATGCTATTCAAATTAGGCTCAAAGACAGATTTGTATGCTTACAAAATTCCAGCTGAGATAAGCAGGCTTGTATTAGCATAAAACACAAAGTCAGCATGTAGGGTGTGTTCTTCATCATGGTGCTAAACTTTTTTTGATGTAAATTAAACAACTGTGTGCATCAAATACTAACTCGCAGTAAGTCTTTGTTGTGAAATGACAGGAATACATCAACGTCTAGTGTGTATCTCTACGTTAGTGAAACACATTACTCATCGGGGGCCAACTCCAGACTAAAAAGCCACAATAGCCTCCAACCAATAGTCAGCTTTTGCTATCTTTGCCATGAATTGGTCAATATATGCCTTTCCAAAGTCCATATGAACAACTGATACTGATACAATAATATACTATATAAAATGCATAATTCCACAACTTGATGGTGCATCCACATCACATTTATACTGACAGATGTAGCACTTATACCAGTAAGTCACAACATCAGAGCCACTTGCCTATAGGTCCCCCTGTGCAACCAAACAGCCCTGAACCACTGGGGCACAGTACCTCTGGTGGTGTCCTGTGGTGTCTGGCACCAGGATGTTGGCAGCAGATCCTTTAGGTCTTGTGGGTTGCAGAGCGGTACCTCTGCAGATTTTACTTGTTCAAGTGCACTCTGTGGATGCTTGATCAGATTGCGGTCTGGGGAGTTTGCAGGCTGGGTCAACAACTTATTGTGATGCCCCTCGAGTCGCTCCTAAGCAGTTTTTAAAGTGCAGTAGGGCACATTGATCTACTAGGTGAGGCTGCTGCTGTTAGGGAGTGCCGTCGGTGTGTTTGGTCTGCAAAAATGTTTAGCTGGGTGTATCAATGTAACATCCATGTGAATGTCAGGAGCCAAAGTTCCGAAGCAGAACATTGCATGGTAAGAAGATGATCAATTCATCCGCCAGAGATTTAAATTATGTGGCTGATTAATATATATCACAGGAAACTGTCAACTAACTACACCAGCTCTATGGTCGAAGAAGTGGTTAAGCTAAATAAAACAGTAGATCAGGGACTACAGGCTGTGAATGAGAAGGATAGGAGTTTTCTGACAATCAACAACGAAACATTTGCCATCCCTTAGAGGCACAAACTCAAGCTTGTCCTCAGAGGTAAAAATGAACTATGTGGTCACCCAGGGTGGAAGACTTGTTGGCTGTAATTAAGAACTTTGATCACAATCAAGATCAATAAACTTTTCTCCAAATCCAGAACTGTTCCTTATGTGCAATAAATACTTCTATTCAGGAGGTAGTGTTTTAGATATTTCCTCTACAATGTGTAAATAGTGACTCAAGTCCTCCAGTGCAAATCCTTGTTTAACAAAGTCCTAGTTCTAGGTGGAGTCATGCAGGCTGTACTGATTCAAGATTCAAAGCAGCACCTTGGCATACAATTTCATGTCTCCACTGAGTAGAGACACTGGAAGCCTGAGTAAAAATTACTATTCTTCACCTTTTCACTCTTCCCTGTGATACTGGCTGTTTTTACATTTCTATGGAAGCTTCCTGCTTGCTTGTTGGAACATATCTAACAGGAGAGCACCAAATTCTTCTCAGAATGTATGCAACAGGTCTGGAGGGGTACCATATCATGCTGGTGATTTACCACGATTCACTTATTTCAGCACTTTGTATAATTAATTTAAAGAAATAGCAAAATCAAACTGAAATCATAAAACAATGAATCTAACTTAGTCTTAGTTAAAGTCTTTTTGGTCGATACAAAGTTGTATTTCAGTCCACTTGCCATTTTGTTCCACATGGTTGCTTTCATGGGTGCTTCCAGTTCTATTCCATTGACAACTTGGTCAGAATAGCAGCATCGATAGGAAATATGCTAGATTAAAAAAAACAGAACTGTCCTTCAAGTTGAGTGCAAAAGTTTCTGATTATTTAGGTTATAGGGCTCTATATATCATAAAAATATAAACATAACTTAAGGATGGCTT
Source organism: Dascyllus trimaculatus (assembly GCA_024666655.1). Lineage (NCBI taxonomy): Eukaryota > Metazoa > Chordata > Actinopteri > Pomacentridae > Dascyllus > Dascyllus trimaculatus. Next base: position 22,480,430 of record CM045456.1, on the reverse strand, counting down.
ATAGTCACAGCGGATCTATCTGCCAAGACACTACAACACTGTTCTAACCTGCATAAAATAAGCAATGAAGTATTTTAGGGTTATTACATTAATTACATTTTCTGCACAGCCATTGCTTATATACTTAAGTATAACGTAAATCAAGAAAAGAAAAAAGGAAAAAAATTGTAACTTTTTATATAAGTTTATTAAACTATAATTTAAAAAGAGGTAATAGACAAATAAGATTTTGTGTTTGTCTGGCTCATGTACTTGACTTGGTCTCTTGAAAAATACTTGAAGAGACAAGAAAAATAGGCACTTACAGTGGATTACAATGACCTCTCTATGAGTCAGAGACCATTGAAGATAACAGATGGTGGAGGTCTGTATGCGTAACCGTGGAACTTGACCTGCACTCAAACAGCTACATCATAAGTCCACTCCCGTTAAGAATTTTATTGCTAATTGCAGTGAACTGGAATATGGAGAGGTTGAGATCATTAAAAGCTTTAATGGCATGTTGGTTGTACTTGACTTTGATTGCTTTTTTTCTCGCAGTAACTCTCCCTCATCTTGGTAAGTGCATTATTACATTTTTTCCGTACCTCGATTGATAGTTTAGGGAGCACGCTTAACATAATTTGGGTTTTATGTAGCGCTTGCTGATATATGTTGGGTCAAACATAGACTCTGGCAGATGAAAAATATGCTCATTCATGGTCACAGGTTCAAGAGTATTTCAATTACAAAAACAGGATGCAGTAAACCTGCCTAATGTCCCGCCTCAATCACCATGACATAGCAAACTAACTTTCATGCAAATGAGGTCAGGCTAATTAATGAAGCAATTACCACATATTTCACAACTTTATAACTATTAATATGGACTTAATATTTCAAAGCATTAGAGAGTAAAAAATTCATTAATACCTCATTAATGTGCATTTTTGCTGAAACATGGCGGAGTAGCTTGTTATATAATTTACTGAATCTGTGATAGTAGACGTGACGCGAATATGGACTGTGACTGGTCAACTGACAGCCTAATCAAAATTAGGTTCCTTATAGCCAGTGGACTGGTAGAACATTGCTACTCAAAAACTGATAAACTAAACTAGTGACGTACAATGAATCTTGATGTCATGTCAATTTTGTGCGTTTTCTTTAAAAAATACTTTATTCGTCATATTCTGAACGTGTTGCCAGTCTATATGTTCCGAAATTGATGGCAAATTTTGAGATGTATGGTCCAAATACCTAAATAACCACAGTCCTCTGACGCTAAGCAAGACTTAATACACAAAAAAGAAATACATAAATACTACACATTATACATCTGATTGTGTGTATGTGACCACAGTTAGTTTCTCCCTCAAGGACTTCATTCAGCGGCATGGCAGGTGTGTTGCAGCCCAGGGGGTGAGATGTCACCGAGCCCGGCACCTGTCCCTGGCAAGGGTTTGGCTATGTCAACCAGACATCATTACACGTACTCACACCCACAAATTCATTCATCCGCCCTTTGACCATTAGGACAGAAACACACATGCAAATAGATGTACACACATTATACTTACACACTACATTACCATGCACTGCAACACACACATGCTCTCTCATTGAAACACACACGCGCAGGGTTTGAGTCAGTTCCAGAGAGGCTGGTGAGGAGGCATCTACAGTGGCAGGCGACTAATTGAAAGTGAAGTGGGTCCAAGCTGTCATACAATTGGCTAAAACTATTCACTAGTGGAAGCACGGCAGCCTAAACATACACACACATTCAAATATTCTCATGCATGCAATAAGAAACCCTACATACTGTAAAACCACACAGTAATGTCCATCGGTTTGAATACTTTCCTATCCACAGTAACAACAATCATGACACGACTACATTTTATCACATGCAAATGATGACACGTTAAAACACTACTGTCACACACAGCAAGACTGACCACTTATCTTCATAGCAACCTTAATTCAGACATTTTTCAAAACATTGCAGTGCACTACACCTCTATTTAAAAAAGGAAGCATACAGAGAAGATGGGAATGTCTTTAAAAGAAATAAAAGATGAATCTTTGTCTGACAAAACTCAAGCAGTTTTGTATGGGTAAAAAAGACCAAATTAAATCCACCGGACCCATTTTTAGCAATAAAACTAAAAGGAGGCAAAATGGTGTCAAATTAAAAAGAATAGACACACCAGAACATTCAATGGTGAGTGCTGCTCAGCCTGCTTTCCAACCTTTTTTGGTCAAAGTGGCATTTTTATGTTTTTATGGGCATATACACCGATCAGGCATAACATTATGACCATCTGCCTAATACTGTGTTTTTCCCCCTTATATGCTCAAAAATGCTCTGAACCATTAGGAATTGACAGGAGGACCTCTCAGGGTATCATATGGGGTATGGCACCAGGACACTGGCAATGGATCCCTTGGGTAGTCTGGATTGTGCAGTGGGGCCTCTGTCAATCAAACTTGTTCCACTGCATCTTGCTGTTGCTTGATCAGAATAGAATCAAGGAAGTTTGGAGGTCAAATCAACATCTTGGGCTATTGTCATGTTCCTCAACATGTTTCTGATTGTTTGATGTTTCTGCCATGTAGTGGGGTGCATTTTTCTGTGGGGGTAGGCCAGTGGCATTTGCCACTTGCATGAGGGAATGTGTTCTTGGACAATGTTTATTTGGGTGTCTAAGTCTTATTAACACAGATGTTAAAATCCAAGGTTTTCCAGCAGAACAGCACATAGTACCAATATGATCAATGTTATTCACCTGTGATGATGTTGTGGCTGATCGGTGTATATATATATATATATATATATATATATATATATATATATATATATATATATATATATATATATATATATATATATATATATATATATATATATATATATATATATATACATATATATGTGTGTGTGTGTGTGTGTGTGTGTGTGTGTATAAAACCCCACAACACTTGTAGATTTAAATTCAACTTCACCCAACTGCTGCACATATATGAATCAAAATAGCTGGTAGGCTTGGAGACAACAGCACTAACTAATGCTTTGAACTGCCATTGTCCAGTTAGAATAGTTTATTTCTTGTTCCTGAATATCTGTGTCTAAACTCACAACCAATCAAAGCGAAACAATTCTGTCAGACAGCTGCAGTTTAGTAGAAGAAGCAAATAACTTCCTATATGATATGATAAATAATAGCTGAAATTGAGCAATTTGTATGTGTTTAATTTATACTGATTCAAGAAAGGCAGGGTAAAACAGAAAACTGCTGATACAGCTGAAAGTTACTGAGCAGGATGTCAAGCTGAACTTTGTTGTAGGACCACAGGCATATTGTATTGCTGTATTGACTCAAAATATTTGCCTGAATTCTTACATTGATGAACTAAAACATATAAAAATTGGCCTAATGTTTTTTATGTCCATCTACAGCTGCACACTGCACAAAAAAAGAAAGGAAAAACAAAATCCCACAGAAAGGCTTGCCAATGCTTGAAACATGCTTGATGCCACACTTGTCATTCTTAACCTCAAAATTACAATGATACTCAGAATAATCAATAGTAATTACAACAGTGAAAAGTAGTTAACTGTATTTACTTTGTACAACCCTTTGTTTCTCCACTTGACAGTTTGTTGGCCTGATCCCCTACTTTTCAAAAGTAACACAAGAACCAACTTCTACAGCCTTAAGGCTACATATTGATAAAAATGCACGAGCGTGTGCGCGCACACACACACTGATTGGTCTTGCTATCTTTGTGAGGACCAACCAATTGCCAAAAACAACAGTTCCTCAAATAACCACTTGAAGCTGGCTGCAAAAGCAAATCAGTCCCCATAGACCCTCATGCTAAAATGTTCAACTTTACAGCAGAAATAAACAAAAAATGTATTGGTCTCTAAACTAATTTCCCTATTAATGGCAACTGTAGGTGGGTGTGTGAATTTTTATATAATTTACTTAATTTTGCAAAAGGTTGTGAGTGACAGTGACTCTTCAGGAGACCTAAGGGCGACATCATGGTGGGTTCATCCGTCTTTTCATAAAACTATGGTGAGGACCCCAATGACATAATGCATTCCCTTTCCTCCCATTGAACACATAACTTACACAAACTGCTTGTGGATTGCAAGCTATAACTATATGCTTCCACTATAATCAATGAAACTGGCTATACCAGGCATAAGAGTAGCATGTAAGGGGTACATATGCAAACATATACATAGAACAGTCTTCTATTTATGTCTTTTATACAGAAATGACCCCTTTAGGGACCGCCGTACAGCTCACTGAGTTAGGCCATTACCATGTGGGTGCAGGTCGCCAGCAGTGGTCGTGAGTTCAAGTCCGGCTCACGACCCTTTGCTGCATGTCTGTCCTTTGTCTCTGCCCCCTTCCACTCTGTCTCTCCCACTATTATTAAAATGGAAAAATTACCCCCAAAAAATATTTTTTAAAAAAGAAATGTCCTTTATTCAGTCCTGATATTTGCTTTTAAATTAAACTGCTTGTACACAGGAAATATAACTTTGTATCAAACAGGGCTTCCACTTTGCAGTCTTGATCACCCTGTCTGCATTTATTTTGCCAGTACCAGCTGACAAAGGCTTAGTGACGTTATTCCTTACATAGTCTGCTGCAGGCTTGTTTATGTAAACGTACCCATATTGCATACACATTGTGAAAAACTTATGAGCATTGCAAAACTTATTTTGTAAGTTTCGCAATGCTATGCCAGCTCCAAAAACTGAAGATAATAATGCCAAAAAGAAATCCCACCATCTTTTGCTCTCGGTGTGGTCACCACAAGGATACATTCTGCAGCACATCTGCTACATGAATGGTGAGCTCATGTTACATGGTTAGTGTAGCTAAAACATCACGCCAACCTTAACCATTGTCAAGGAAGTTCTAGCACCCATCCTTGACCATCCTTACCAAGTGTTACCCTCAAACAATCCTTTGAAAGGTGTGTGACACCAAATGGTCCCAAAATGTCCTCACTGTGATGGTCTCAAATCCATGTTAGTCCCCATAAAGATGGTTGGACAAATACACACACACGCGCACACACACACACAAACAAAATTTCAGTTTGCATAGATGTGAGTGTTGGTACATACATCTAATTCCTTTGGGAAATAAATATAAAATCTGAGGGTGAATCTGTTCTGTAATGAGAAGTGAGAAGTGGAAATATAGGGCAAAGGCTTGACGGAAAGCAAAAGGTAAAGATATGTATCTCAGACACAGTGTTCTGTTTTGAAAAAAGGATAAGAAGTAGTGAGATCATTTGTAGTTTGACACCTACACAGAGCAAGAGGACAAGTGAAGTGAATAAACAACAAAGATTATTACATACTTTATACGTCAGCCACGGTGTGAGAGGGTGCACTTGTTTGTTTACTTGAGGACATCACACTATGTGTGCGTTTACATGCATCAAATCACATTTTAAGATGTTCGTTTTGTTTTCAGGTTTGCATATTTACAAGTCTTCATTTACTTGTGTGTGTGTGTGTCTGTGTGTGTGTGTGTGTGTCTGGCAGTCACTCATTAGTGTAGACCCGTCTTCCTGAGCTGCCAGTCTCATCCATTGTGTGGGTTGCCTGCAGTCATCCATTTCCCCAACCGCCCTACCTGGCCACATCCATCTCCGCTCAGTCAGACGCTGTTAAAACTGTGTCACTGCAGTAGGTGTGTGTGTGTGTGTGTGTGTGTGTGTGTGTGAGAGAGAGAGAGAGAGAGAGAGAGAGAGAAGTAAAGGAAGAGAGAGAATCCTCTTGGCTTCTTTGTGTGTGCCTTTGACTGACATCATGGCAACCATGAGTCAGTGCAGGCCAAAGAGCCTTTGTGTATCCGTCTGTCCTTTGCAATGACTATTTATCTGTCTGCTGCCTTGAGGTTTGTGCTTTTGACTTCAGGGTCATTCCAGGTGACCAAGTTTCATTACAAGGACAATTTTTTATGTGCTTTCTTGATAAAAAATCTGCCATTTTCAGGTAGAAGGAAAAAAATACTACTATGATTACTACTAAGACCACAAGGCCATCCATCTGTTCATTTCCCATCTGTTCATTTTCCATTGCTTCTCTGCTTTGGGTCATGCGGCAGCAGACTGAGCAAGGTAGCCCAGATGTCCTTTTCCCTTCTCTTTAGCCAAGCCCTCCATCTCTTCCTGGGAAATTCCCAAGGCGTATCCAGGCCAGATGGGACATATAACCCTAACACCATGATCTGCCCTACCCTTCTCTTCCCAGTTGGATGTTTCCAAAAATGCCTGCAGAGGGAGGCATCCAGGAGGCATCCTAAGTGGATGCCCAATCCACCTAAACTGGCACCTTTCGACCCCAAGGAGCAGCAGTTCTACTCCTAGAAACACCTTTTGGCTGCTTGTATGCAAGTATGCTCTAATTCTCTCCGTCACTACCCAAAGCTCATGACCATACAGTTGGAGAGGGTTTGGAAAGCAGATTGACTGGCAAATCAAAAGCTTCTGCTTCAGGCTCAGCTCAGCGGTCCAAAAAAGCATCCAGACTCCCACTGATGCTGCACCAGTCCGCCTGTTGGCCTCATGCTTATTCTGAAGAAATATTTCACTTGGAGCAATGACTTCATCCCAGCCAGATGTGAGCAATACGGCATTTTCTGGGAAGGTGCCATAGCTACAAATAACAAAAGTAATACAACTTTGAATAAGGAGGACAGATATGGAGAGCCAAAAGTCTTTGGGTTTTTATTTGAGCACCACAGCAGATGATTTCACTGGTGATCTCCTTTCTGCTCAAAGGACAGCTAATAAATAGAACACAAATAAAATAAAATCGATTGTGTCTATGGTTGGACAACCCTAGTTGGGTTTATTGCAGTGATTTAAATGTGCTTAAATCTTTGAGGTGTCAGGCATTATTTAGGGGTATTATTAGAAGCCTCTGCATTGCGTTTTCACATACTGTTAGCCTCATAGCATAATTGCCTAAGTCATATTTTAAGATTTTCAGAAAAGCCATCTTTGTATAGCGCAAAACATCCATAAGTCAAAGAGACGACTTTGGCACACAGTGATTTTGAAATGTAACAAGCACTGTGATAAGCTGAGGATACTGGCAATAATGCACGGTCAATCTGCAGAGGTAGGAGAGTAGAGTTATTCCGATATCACCATTTGGCCAAAATATGACTTTGACAATTATGCTATGAGGCTAACGATATAATTAGGACAAATCTCATAGAGAAAAGAAAGATGGTTAAAAATTATATGTTAATCATCAGGAAACTAATAACGTGTGTGAGTGCCGGAGCAAGTGCACCTACTGTTGCAAAAACCAACCTTCTCTCAAGAGGATACTGCAATCCGAGCGATATAACAACAAATATAATGGTCACGTCATGCAATTAAGGAAAAGAAACTGTATTGCATCAGCAGACAGAGTGGATGAGAGAGAGAATATGGTCCTATACCACTAGGCCAATATATAAATGCGGTTTGATTCAGTTCTTTGTATCATTTATGCTTTCATTTTTATTATGGATTCCTTTACAACGGGCTGCTTGTAGAGTACAGTGTTCATCAACACCACAAAAGTGAATAAAAACCTCAAAAAAACCACAAATTCCACCTAACCAATTCTCCTCTTTGATGAGAAGTGCAACTGAAGAAAACATGCATAAAGCAAATTAAATTCCTCTCAAATTAAACAGGCCTTTCACACTGATATTTACCCATGGGAAGGGAGGCATTCTCGTTACTAGCATTGAATCATACACTTATTTATGCAATCATGAAAGACCACCACAAAAAAAAAAGATTCAGAATTAATTAGTTTGGACATGAAAGCAAGCGAGACAGTTTGAGTGAGAGATAGAGCGAGGGGAAGGGAGATAGGCGGACACTTGTTGACATTTCTGAGGGTTGGTGGTATCAAAGGCTTGATGCCTGTGATCTCTATGTCTTAACATGCAGTCTCGGATCAGGGATTTTTATCTGCCAATGCTGCTTGGAATCAAACATCTGAATGCAATTTGAATGTTTTCTACATGAGACACAGTGGGGAAAACAGGGGAGAGTGAACAGTAGGACAGTGCATAAAAGTTGGTTGTCAACATGGGTAGTGAAACACTAAAAACAGAAGCAGGTATGCAGGAGACTGAGGAATCCTATAAACGTAAGGGAACATCATCAACACTTGTGCTGGATGGAAACACTGTCTATTTAATTTTTAATTTGAATTCAGAATTGTTAATGGTAATCAATCAAGGTCAGATCTGTCCTCAGCTAGATGGTGCATTCCAGTGGAAATGGTATTCTAGAAATTTTGGCATAAAAAATTTACTCTTGGTGTGACCCGTCAGGAAAAAAACTTTCTCCATTTCAATACCAAACACTGTAAATGTACTCCTTGAATGTGTTCAAGGAAAAATAAACAAATGAACAAAGAGCCTTACAGCACTATTAAAATATGTCAGCCTCTTTCAGCTTTAACAAGTTGCACATGCTAAGGTAGCTTATAGAAGCAGGGCTTTACAAAGGGGGCAAAAAAGGAAAAACAAAACAGCCAGTAGGTAATTTATTACAGGGATCTGCGTATGGTAAACCAACACCGCTTTATTGCCGACATGAGGATAGTGATAGCACAATATTTGTACCAACAAAAGATCGAAAATTAATATGAGCATCCATGGGAGCCCACGGTGCATTCCTCTTGCTTCAATTTTCAGAGAGAGGTGGGGAGAAACAAAAATAAGAGATTCATATGCTGAAATAAATACAAACAAGAGAAGGAAAACACAGCGAGCAGACTGGGAATAGAAGTGAACAGAGTTTTCATTGGAACCCTAGGGATGTATGTAATGAGCTGTAGAGAGGCGTGTTTGCCGAGACTGGTGTACACAAAGACATGACCCCGTGATACACACCGTGGGGCCCTTGTAACACGCACACATACACACACATGTACATTCAAACGATTACCGACTTGCCGGCAAAAGTCGTAATATCGACAAAGACTAGAAAAAATTTCCTCGTGTATTCAGCAAACAACTTTCATTGTGAAGCTTGCTTCGAGGAGGTATTCCTACCCTGTAATTGATGTTGTTTAAACATGTGGTGTTGACCAGATGTAGTTGTGATGGATCATTCAAAAACAGGAAGTGGAACACCAGATTATCTGTCAGCCGCAGATTCAGGGTTTTGCGCTTAATATTTAACAGGAAAGTGAATCAAGATAGCCGTTATCAATGTTATAAACAACCAGTATGACTAGTTTAAGAAGTGTTTTTTTCCCTTTTTTCTGTCTCTCTTGACAAATTTGTGTGGAAGCTTCCAAATTGGCCTGTTGTATAAGAGGGAGCCTGCGGTGCCTTACAGACAGTCCCATTTTCACACTAGAATGCAGAATGTAACTGGAATAACTGGAGCATCATCAATGTTTTCACATGAGGCTTGTTAACTTCAGATGGAACCGATGTCTAACTCTTATCATTTTTCCAAATTGTCAACAATATCTCAGTTGTATTAATCAAAAAATTCAACTGATGATCTGCTGTAAGTTTAGATGACATGGTGGAGGGCAAAGAAAGAAAGGAATGCAGTCAACTGAAAGAAATATCAATTAATGTTAAAGGTCGACTACAGCTCTGCATTAAAATGGATGGGCTAATTGTTGGATGATTCAAGATAGACACTGTCAGCCTGTGAGTCTGATAAAACAGCAACATGAGATTTTAGTTTAGTGCATTGAAGAGTGAACCCACAGTGATTAAAAGTGTAACAGAAGCAAAAGATGGTGAGAAACTACTTGGAATTTAGAGGGCTAATTCAAGATTAGCAATGTAAAAAATGGTGTCCCAGAATAAAGAAGTGTATGACTTACATATGAGGTACTTTGTTGTAAACCTAAAAGTGCTCTTCATTTCACAAGACAATGTCAGTAACATGTCAAATGCATTCCAACTGTTTACTATAGTATATCTTTATAGGAAGAGATTTGTCATTATCAGAGTGGTATTGGTTGTCAGAACGCTAATGTGGTGCTGGTGCTGATATGATTTATATCAAGTCACTGTCAGGATTAGAAAAACAAAATTAAATTATAACCAAGTCTGCTAGTGGATTTCACTTCTCAAGCTTGACAAATTAGTGCCATGAGTGAAATGTGGAAAAATTTCATCCAATAAAGACAAACCAATATATCCCATCTCTTATGGAAAGCCTATTGAGAAAATTGTCATGATTATCTGAAATACACATTTTTCTGTTCTTATCACAGCACTGCAGCAGTATAGTATTTTAAAATACAAGTTCGACTACTGCTGTAGCAGCAAGTCCAAACTTCAACATGCATGAAGACAAGTGCAACTAGGAGATGTAAAAAGCAAGCAGACATAATGAGGAGGAAGTGATATAGTAGGCTAATTGTAGGGGACGATGGAAAGCTAAAATAGGATAAAAAAAAAAACACATTCTGTAGCATCAGAGCGCTGCATGCGTAGTAGCTCTGATGAATCTGCTCATTAGTATGACTCTCATGGTAGATCGCTCCATTAATAATCTATGGTGGCGATGGTGACCATGATAGAGAGGTGTGGCCATGGGAATGTTGCCTCAGAGTGGAGTCCTGTCACTTGTGAGAGCCTTGAGAGTGACAAAAAAATCCTGTGAGAGTTCACGCTTGCATCCATGATAAAGACAATCAAATAATGTGAAAGAAAATGAACATACATGTAGGGATATTGATGGTGTTAGGCTAAGTGTCCCAATTCACCTTGTTGCCAGCACACAGAAAAATTCTGATTTACATTGTGAAGGACACTTTGTGCTTGTGCTCACATCAACCTGAGTGTTGGCACCTTATTAACCGTGGCCCCTGACGGCTATTTGTGTCTCCAGGAGCTGTAGCCAATTATTGAAAACACTAAACAATATATGCGTGACACACACACTAACACAACACAATGGTAAATAATACATCACCATATCTACCCTTTATGAATTATACATCTCTCCATGTAGACAACTGTTCACAGCGGGCATATATTTATTCATGTGCATATAGCCGATCACCATCCTTTTTCCACAAAGTAATTTGTGTGATTAATTCCATACCATGAAAAGATTTGTGTTACACAGCATGGAAAGTTTGTCAGCATGGCAAGACTTAATACAAGCTCAGCTTGCCGTTGGTATGAAAAAAGCACTTTATGTGTGGTATGATCATAGCTGTGTTCCAAATTTAATTGATGGTTTAATATTTTCCCATGGAAGCTCACTGGAGTACTGCCTGCTTCTGATTTAGCCAAAAACGGCAACAGAAATATTTGTCTAAGATATTAAACCTGAGACTGCAGCAATTGCTAAACTATTTTCATTCTGCTTCTCCTGGATTTTTAACCCATTACTTTGCTCTACACTTACGACAGTTTCATCAGCTATTTACACAAGGCAGCGTGTTTGGCGACAAAAACATAATATGATAAACATTTTGTAGGGGTGTGTTGCACCCCTACAAAATGTTTATCATATTAATTGAATTCATTTCAATACATTATATATATAGAAGAATAAAAAAGAACTGTTTGTGAAGCTTATAATGCTTAATAAGGTGTTATTAGGGTTGGTATAGTATATTTTTACCTACACCCTAGAGAATGTATTCTTACATTAATGGCCATGTAATATTGAGTTTCCTGCACTCCGTACTTCCTCCATGAAAGTCAAGCAAGAGTTTAAATTATTCACTTTAGCTCTTCATGCTGCTGTTGAATCTTCCATTGCACGTACACTATTTACAAATCTACACTCATTGTCTCTGACTTGCGGCCTTTCACAGACCAATAAAAACATATTTTTTCTCAGTCTAAAAATAATGCAGTAGTTCATGCATAGGGGCATGCAGTTCAACAAATGGCCACTTGAGGCTGGATCCTAAAGTGAGTCAGTCCCCATAGAACCCGATATTAAAATGTCCAAATTAACAACAGAAATTAACATGTTTACAGCAAAGTGCAAACATTTTTGTGGTCTCTATGACCAACTTCACTGTTCATGACAAGTGTAGAGGGGTGAATTTTGTTTAACTCACCCAATTAATTTGTATTCTGGCTTAAAGTTATAAATTTGAATTGCAGGTGGATGCTGTCACAGGACATTCAAGAAACCTATGGGTGATGTCACAGAGAGTCTTTCCATCTTAAAATATGGTAAATGCTCCTTACTAATCTTTCAACCAACAAGCCTGCCACACACCACACACCTGGTTTATTACAAGTTAACCACTCCTTTAAAAAGTAAATACTCCAACCATATCATCCAACCATCCATGCAGCCACTGAAGCAAGTAGAGAAATAACCGTTTTCGTCCTTACCTTGGCAATCTGGACACACCAGTTGAGCAGTAGCTGTGATCCGATGTTGTCCTTATGCTCATGGACGTAGTCGAGCAGGCAACCATGAGGCATCAGTTGGGTGACCAGCTGGATTGTGGGACTCAGGCAGACGCCCAGCAGACGGACCAGGTGGGGATGCTCCATGCTAGCCATGATCAGAGCCTCCTGAATGAGACAGATTTACACTCAGGCATGTGTCGGTAAAGGTCTGGGAGTGGCTGTTTAACTTTGGAATAGGACATTATTATAAAACTGCGGATTGCTCAAAAACAAATTCAAAGCAACAAACACACAAATATGGGATCATAGAGTGATGCCAGAAAACATGTTTAAAATATACTGTAAGTACATGCCGAATTAGGTTTATCCCCATCAGAATAGCATATTGAGCTATTTATTTAAAGTACAATGTTTAAATATGTGAACTTAAAATCACCCCTCTCTGCATAAAAAAACACACCCAACACACAAAGTAGTAGAGCAGGTTTACTGCATGTCATACTGTGCCAAATGGAACTAACAAAATCTTGGTCTCAATCTGTGCCAGACTGCATGATATCAATTTCACGTCATGCCATGACATGCTGTGCTGCATGAAGCCTGTCATACTGTGAAATGGATATGTGATGAATTGTACCAAGAGAACCTGCTTGCAGACAAGGCGGCAGACTGCTGATAGTGGCTGTAAGTTGTTGACAGAAACTGGAAGTTGTCCGAACCAGCCAAAAGTTGACAAGTTCTTTTCTTGTGTTTTCGCCGTCTCCATAGCAGGAGCCTAACTTTTTCTTGCCAGGTTTCATTTAAATCATTTAAAAACAACAAATGTCTGTCCAATATTTCTAATGCTATTTAAATTATAGTTTAAAATGATTTAAATTATTTTACTTTAAGTTCATTTAAACACTCAGTTTTACTGCTAGGCTTAATTACTTGCTACTAAGCTGTTGACCAGCTTCAACTCAGGCTGTGAGTGAACATCTCAGTTCAGGATTAAAACCCCGATGCTTACTTTCAGGAAAATAATGCCATCATATCTTGATCAAACACTCCTGCAAGAGTTTCAGCCAAAGACCAAGTAATAACATGATACTTAGGAAGCTGTGATGTAAATTAAATTAATGTTAAGATATGTTAGGATGTGAAGTTAACTGTAGCTGAACTTAACCCATGTTTTTTATATCCTGCAAACAGCTTCCTCAAACAGTTCTAGCAGGTCTCCAGGACACTGACTGTCACTGGAAGACAGAATCAACGGTCACATTTACTCAGTAACAATAAATGCATCTATATCTTGTTCTATATGCATGCATCCAATCTTGGTGAGGTGGCAAGAGGGTGATCAATTTCACCACCTCATCTATAAAAATACCCCCTGAAAAATATAAAATATTTTCTGCCTGTGGATGAATTTACTTGTGGAGGTGCTGGGTCTTCTGCTGAGGAAAGTGACCACAAATGACTGCCAATCTGTTGACCCAGAACAACAACCAGCTGTGTGTTTGGGGTAGAATCATACTGTTTTTATTTGTGTACTGGGCGACTAAATCTTTAGCGCACTGGAGCAAGAAGAAGACTATTAGCTCAAAAAAAGCCTGCGTCGGTTTGTCACTCAGTCTACACAGTGTGCTGTTTTCAATAGAAATGTTAGTTATATTAGATGTACATTAGGTTAATAGCTTCAGCTTTGTTCTGCAAGGACAACAAACACAGTCTAACTATAACAAGTAAACAGGGACAGTTTGAGTTCCACAGCTGTGATTAAAAAAAAAAAACGAGTTGAATTTCTTATCCATGACCTTACAGTTAATGGTAGCTACATCTAACAAATCACATGCAAGTCTTTATCAGTTAATTCACAGGAAAAAAAAAACCAACCAACCGGGGAATGCAGTCTTGAAAGACATTTTTCTTTTATTACGCTGCAATTGGCATTTTACCTGCTCCAAATATCACTCCACTTGCAGCTATAAAAGCAGTGACAGTCCACCATGTGCTCACTATCTGGTGGTGCCCCACCTTTATTACCCTCTTTCACATACAAGCTGCAATCAAAACGTTCCAGGACTTAGAACACACAGAGAAAAAAAACAGCAGCTTTCACAGTGGAAGAGACCAAAGTTTGTAAGACCAGACAAACAGAGTCAGGTCAGGAGCACATCAGGGGCATGCTCGATGCTTTCCTCAGCATTCATGTAGTTGTGCACTGGGAATATGTCCTCGTGCACATGATTGAACTGTCAAGGCAAAGTTCTACTGTGATTTCCAAATATGTCAAATGAAGAGCATTTGGCGCAAACAACCTGAACTGTGGCACAATGGCAAGTAAGTGCTCCAATGTGCCGTGTACCCTATCACAGGGTGGTGATTATACACAAGTTTTTGGCTGTAACAACGCAACTGTTGCTCCTAACCCACTCTTCTTGCTAGATTTGGCTCAGTGTGAACTCTTCTTCTTCCCAAAACTAAAATCAAATTGAAGCTTCTGCCGTTTTTACACAGTTTAGCAGATTCAACGCTCAATGCAGACGATTTTTGACATGTTTACATAACGGAGCTTCAAGGGAGCGCTGTAAGTGTTGCAGAGGCGCTGGAAGCACTGTATTGCTGCACCAGGACACTACTTTTGCAAGGATGGTGTCCAAATTTAAATCAAGTAAGGTTTTTGATGTTTATATACCCATATATGTGCCAATAATTGCCCCATTCATAATATGCTATTTTGTGCTGAGACAGTCTTCTCATGATTTTTGGAGGTCAAATGCCGCAACAAACATTCAAAGTCTAACACACTTCCAGAGAGTTCATCATGTTTACAAGTATAGACTGAACTGCAAAAGATCATAGGAACCCTTATTCTGTTTAAGACTGAAGTTCCTCTTGAAGTGAGCAGCAAGGTTCCACACATTCAGAAACAGAAGACTTTTATAAAAAAAAAACCCAAAACATCAAAGGGAGTCACTACTTCAACACTTTCAGCATTCTTTGTAGTGGCCTAAAAATGTAGTAAATAGAGCACGGTGAGATGCTGCAAATCATGTGTCTCCATCCTATAATACAGTAAGGATAGCTTCTTACTGGTGATGTCAAGTTTAATGTTTGGAATGAAATTTTGCTCCTACAGAATTTGCTACTGTATAAAACATGTAGCTATGAAGGAGCTGCACCTACATGGATCAGCCGCCACAACAAAACTACCTGACTAATATTGTGTAAGTCTCCTCTTGTGTTGCTAAAACAGTTCTGATTCATTAAGGTGCAAACTCCACAAGACCTGTGGGTGTCCTGTGGTATCAGGCACCGAAGCATTCGTCACAAGTCCTGGAAGCTGAAACGTGGGGCTTCCGGATATGACTTGGTTTTCCAGCGACTGCCATAGATGCTCAGTCGAATTGAAATCTCTGCAATTTGGAGTCCAAAACACCGTGAACTTTGCAGTGTGGCAGGGTGCAATATTCTGCTGAAAGAGGCCACTGCCATCAGGGGATACTGTTGCCATGGAAGGGTGGGAATGGTCCACAGCAGTATTTATACAGGTGGTATGTGTCAAAGTAACATCCACCTGAATGCCAGGACCCAAGGATCTACAGGATATACAAAAAATGTGATTCATTGGGCCTCCGTATAGCTCGTTCAGTTAAGTTACCACATGGGCGCAGGTCACTAGCAGCGAGTGTGAGTCCGAGTCCGGCTTGCAATGAGTCCAGCTTTGCTGCATGTCTCTCTCCTCTCTACCCTCTTTCACCCTATCATTAAAACTTAAAAAATCTCCCACCCAAAAAATAATATTAAAAAAAAATGTGATTCATCAGACCAGGCAACTTTCTTCCATTGCGCCATTGTCCAGTTCCAATGTTCTAGGTGCTTTGGGGGGTCATGGCCACTCTGACCAGTTTGCAGCCATGTCGCCCCATGCGCAGTAATCTGTGATGCCCTGTGTCATCTGGAACCTTCAATCCCAGTCAGTATTCAGATTTTCAGCACTTTGTATTACAGTAGCAGTACTGAAAGTCCTTCGTTGGACCACTTTTTGTAGGTAATAACCACTGCATACTGGGAACACAAGACCTGCTGTTGCAGAGATGTTCTGACCCAGCTCTGATCTTACTGCTTTCCTTTTTTTTGCTTCCAAATATCAGCTTCAAGAACTGACTGTTCACTTGCTGCCTAACATTGTTCATCCCACCCACTGGCAGGTGCTAATATAAAGAGACAAACAGTCTCATTCACGTAACCTGTCTATGTTTTTATTGTTGATCCATGTATAGTCTGCATTACTGCACATGACTGTAGCAACATAAACCTCTGCAACATATTATTCAAATGATACAGAAACACCCCGGAAGACAGAAATAGGCCTTCATCTGTTCTGCACAACTATCTAAAACTCGTGGATACACACACACACACACACGCACACGCACATACACAAAACATTGTGACTACAAGGGTTATGGGCTAATGTGACACTTCATCATGAGATAGATAGCTGTGCAGCAAATACACATGGTAGGTGGAGGTGTGTGTGTGTGTGTGTGTGTGTGTGTTTGTGTGTGTGTGTCCTGGAAAGAGACAGATATACAGTGAATAAAGCCCCATGGAACAGTGACAAAGAGATGCAGCCACTACACAGGCTAGAATTTATATGGCTCATCTATCACAACGCTTGCATAATCAGATCCCTGCTCGTGTGCTGAAGGTGCCCAATGATGGCAGCAGATACAGTAAGGATGATGGTAAATCAGGCCGATGTCTGGGAGAGAATTGGTCTTTCTGTCAATTGGCTCTTTGGCTTTTTGGGCAAGATCAGTCAAACAAATCTTGATGATGGGGCATCCTGAGGCAGTCTGGACATGTTTGAATCCACAGTCGGGCAATATTAACTGTGTGTGCCGCTGCCGTGGTCCAATATTAAAGAGTTTTATAAATGTAAATAACATAGTAAATACACATTAGTGTGGAATTATGGGATTGCATTCAAAGCCATGAAGTGTGGGATGCCTGAGATTTGGATCCCTTTAGGCTCTGGAAGCACTACTTTTGAGCTAAAATATCAGTTACCTGAAGCACAAATAAGTCTTTCCTGAGGTTATTCTCTTTTGTGCATTTCCTTTAGAAAGTCTATATCACTACTAATTATTTCTCATTTTGTTGTTACAGTTAAATAAATAAAAAAAAAAGTAAAGAAACAAGATTTGTTTGTCCATGCTGCAGTTAAACTGTAATAAAGTGTTTAAAGGTCTTCAGAATTACATTTGTTTTGACAACATAAACTATGTATTCAGTTTTCTTGAGTAATTACATTTTTTTTGTTTCCTTCAAATCCACTTGTATTAAAACACATAAATACCACAACTTAAAGTTATTTTTTAAAATTGGAATGTTTTTTTTCTCTCTGAAGCTCTGTGTAACATTGTTTTGAGAAGTGCCTTACGTTTTTTTTATAGTTTATAAATGCATTGTGCATGCATTGCATTTGTAAAATAGATTGTTGGAGGGCTGCCTGTTTGATACCAATATAGAACAATAACTGAGTAGCACATTAGTGGGAAGACAGAAGACTAAAATCTCATTCACATGAGATAAAGCATTACTAAACTAAATTCCAAAGGACAGACCACAAGTTATATATATATATATATATCTGAAAACAAGTCTTAAACAAGAGTTTGGTTTTCAAACAGAATAAAATCACTCTGTCTTCCAGTAGCCACTATCACTGTTGTGTACACAAACAAACATGCACACTCCTAAATTAAAGGATATTAGTATATGCATTGCAGTATTGCAGAGTTTTAAGACCCTGTTCTGTTGCCAAGCACTTGCAGCAGGGAGGCAGAGGTGATGCTTTATTTCTGGCCATTTGATTGCAGTTTAAAAGGAGAAGCTTTCTCTGAGTGCTCCACAGGTAAGGAGTGGGCCAACTTTACACAGAAGCAAACACACACACACACACACACACACACACACACACACACACACACACACACACACACACACGCACTGAAAGCCAATCAATCCTCTGTGACATTCTTCAAACAGTCAGTGGCAAGTGAGTATGGCCTGCAGCTAGAAGGTCACCAGTCAGAATTCCCAGTCTGACTGTGAAATAATGGATGGGTAAAGTAAATGAATGGCACTCCGCTTTCTGTTTGTAACTACCACTGATGTTCCCTGAAGCACAAGCTGAGCCCCCAGCTGCTCTGCAGTCAATAGAAGCAGCCCGTCTAACAAAAATGACATTCCTATAGGACCAAACTGCATTCTCATTTATGCTTTGAAAGAAACATATTACTCCTTTAAAGGTGAGGCTGTATGTTTAGGCACTACAACCACTTGGTTAGGTTTAGGAAAATGTTGCAGTTTGGTTTTAGTTTAAAATAAAAACCCACCCACAACATGACCGAATTTTCTCTTCATTTTTTGGGTTATTAAAGCTGAACAGGACAACTTTAAAGCAATAAATTACATGGCAAGGATACATTGACTACAAACATATCAGAGATATGTCACAGGGGAAAATGTTTCCCTCAAAATCTAATTTAGAATACTGTTTAATTACATAGGAATGCATTTGCTGTAAGTCAGGGCTGATAGAAGACGACTGTGCAGATATGTAAAGGTGATGGAAGGTATCTTTGGAAAATGTGATCAAACTCCAATGACTTTAATAGGAGAAATACTAAATTTGTGTTTGACTCTGATGCTTTTATCACTAGTTTAAGGTTATCTTTGTTTTCTTACTCACATGATCACATTCTGTGGCAGTTAAATCTGTTTTTAGTCCATAACAATAGAAACGGCCATCACTAACCCATTCTTATATTTAAAGCCATTACTACTTCTGTTACTGAAACAAAAACACGTCAGCCTAGATTTACTCTGATCTTCCACTACTTAGGTGAACCATGAGTCAAAAATATGTGAATTTTAGTTCTCTTTATTGTTAGTGATTCTCCAGCTCACAGCCACTATATGGTTGTTTTTCAGGAAACAGTCTTATCCAAACACAGGTATAACGACAGCATAAACGAACACAATAGCGGTAATATTATTTTAAAGCAATTTAATATATTCTTGCAGCAGAATACACTGATCTAAGTACTGAACAAACATACAGGATGAAGGTCTGTGTGTGTGTGTGCAGCAAGCAGCAGACACAAATAAATATATTTTGTGTATTTCTACTTTTATTTCAAAATTAAACTCACATAATGAGATAAGTGGGCACTAAGCTTGAAGCACAGCAAGTCCATTCTCGGTTTAATTTTGCCAATGGAACCATCAAAATCACCCCCCACTTTTTGTTGCGATCTGTATTTAATGATTGATTTACTGGAAATTTATCCAGAAAGATGATCAGAGTAAAACTTGGTGCTCAGACAGCTCTATGGATATTAATGATTTTCTGCAGGCATACAAATGAGCACCGTTCATTATTTTACATTTCTCCCTTTCTACATACTATAGGTCCCCATGTAACCTTTGCGTGCGTCCCTCATATGCTGTCGATTCATTGCTTCATCTGGTTTTCTGATTGTCAGACAAGATCCCAAAGCACATAGAACATAAAATTAAACACACATGGGATATTCATCAAAGACGTCCTGACAAAAATAGAAATGCTAACACTTCAAAACTCTTCCTTTTAGACTGTCAAACTAAGTGCAAAACACGAGCGCAAGTGGGTCGCTTTCGATGTGTGTGTGTGTGTGTGTGTCTGTTACTGCATGTGTACGTGTGTTGATGGGAGTTATTTCATCTGCATTGCATCATCACAGAGTAATAATTTTGATTTTTTTTTCACTTTTCCTTTTGAAATAAGCTAAGCTGTGAATGTTTTATAAATGGGGCCTTGTGCACTGCGATGGAAGCCTCTGGCAAGATGTGTGTGTGTGTATGTGTGTGTGTGTGTGCGTGGGTGTCTGCATATGCGGGGCTCCTAGGGGCCCCTCATAGTTTCTAGTCTGGTGTCTGAGGAGTCTAAGTTTAGTTCTTAAGAGCTTCATTTCATCACCGGAGCTGATGTGTAATTTGTGCTTTCTTTTAAAATCACCCAGACGTGGTTGCACTGACTCTGAGTCACAGTGGAAACAGTGTCAGATCTTATACCTAGCACAAAATCTTGTTTAGTGTATGAATGAGCAAATTTGATGCATGATTTTAAAAAAATAATTACATGATTGCACTGTAAAATCATAATCAAGTCAACTGCTGTACCTTTAATTGGTAAAATGCTCAAATACTAACATATATATTTGTGTACTCCAAAGGTCATGTGGCTGCTACCAACAACATAGTTGCGACTATGAATATTTTAAATCCTTTAAATCCAGCAAAATGATCTGTGATTTTCACCTCGACTGACGCAACCAAACGTTTTCTTGAAGTGTGTCTTATTTTTGTAAAACTTCAGCTTGGATTGTAGAAAACGACACCTTTCAACCAGCACAAAACCGCCAAAAAACATAACAGATTTTTTTTGGTTTTCAAAATACTCACGTCCATGAACTCCACATTGGCCTTGGGTCCCGTGGCCTCATTTAAGATTTTAATGGCTACAGGAATTTTCACCGTCTCACCCTCTGGGACCCAGATACCCTAAAGAAGAAACACACACACAAAATGATGATGACTCATTACGCTAATTGCAAACTCACAAATCTCCCACTTGCAAAAAAAAAAAAAAGATAGATGTTACAGATCCTGGAGGAACAGGAAGAATTTCAATTACTAAATTGATCATTTTTCACCCTGATTCTCCTTTGTCAGCTTTCCAAATAACTATGTTCTATATTCTCAGAGGCAGAGCAGGAGAATCCACTACTTACTGTATGATTAAGGTTATTTTGCCCTTCTAAAAAACACAGGTAGAACTATTTAATCATTTTGAAATTTCTAATTTCTAGTCGAGTAAAGTGAATTAGAGGCTGCCGAAATGGACAAAGCATTTTGAAAGAGGAGGGAAATGAAGTGCCTCTCAACTTTTTCAAAATTTTCTCCACCTTTGTCCTACACATTCCCAGTCACTGTAGGTCCAACACCTATACCACCTTTAGCTAATGCATGTCCTCTTTGCAATGGTGTGCCTCTTAACTTGTGCAGATGATTATTATGCAGCTCGGTGACTTATATTTTAGTTTACATGCACACGCAGTATGGAAGGTTGTGCATTTGTTTACGAGCTGACAACGTTGTTTTATGCATTTAAACAGCTCAGTATTTAAGCCACATTTCAGATGTTGCCGTTTGCAGCAGCAGCTTCAGTGAACACTGCACCTCTAAATGGGGTGCGGCGGTTAAAATTGCAAAACAAGGCCATAAACAGATGATATTGCCTTAGAATTATATCATTATTATACTGTTTATATGAGTAAAAATCTACTTTCCGATGCAAACCAAACTGTGTTGCTGCTAAATGTTAGATGTGGTTCAATAACACCTAGTCTAGGCACATTTTTCTCTTATAGTGAACACTGAGGTCGGTGCCTTGATTCAGCAGGTGGGAACATTAAGACAACAACAACAACAATAATAATGATAATGATAATGATAATAATAATAATAATAATAAAAATAAACTAAGGGACAACATATGTCTTCAGAAAAGCAGGGGCCAGTTTTGAGGTAAACTGTTGTCTATGTTTGGGTATCTCTGTGGTAAGAAAGCTGAGTTACTGGTGTACAAGTCAGTCTGAACGCTGGCCATAAACTTTGAGTTAAAATAATCAAAGCTGCTGAGGTTGGATTTCTCTGCTGACTGCCTGAACAGATCCCAGCATCTCCCCAGTGTTTGACTGTGATGTCTTCTGGCCACCCAGAAGCTGTCAAGGTCCTGTGACACACTCATGACAGTATAAAGTGACTATTTATTCTCACATGTCTTGAGGTGCTTTGAAATCCCTAAAGGATAGCATGGAATACATTGCTTTTAAAAAAAGACACATGTGCTACCATACCTCTGACCTAAAAATGTGCCATAATGTGAATGGATGGATCCTCAAAATGACCAGTTATAATTTCAGGGAGGGAAAGAGTCGGCTCTTTCTAATTTCAGCTGTGTTTTCGTCTGCCTCTCCCCAACCCATCATTGCACTGGTGGTGACCTCAGCTACCTCTTATTTCACTGTCACCCCAGGGGTCTCAATGTCTGCTATTACTTATTCTTTTCATCTCCCGCCTCCAGCCTTCCATCTCATTTCCTGTCATTAATGATCCTGCAATCCGTCTCTTTTGTCTTCCCCTCGTGATGTGAAATTTGGAAGACAATTTCACATTATGATCTCCAGAGTTTATTTGGGAAAGTACCAACTGAGGTACAAACGGTTGTGTATTGTTATGTTTTTGTTTGTGTGTTACCTTGTAAACAGTCCCAAAGGCCCCGGAGCCGAGGATCTTGACTCTTTTGAGTTCTGTCTCTTTCAGGATGCGGAGTTGGGCTTGATTGGGTGCTGTTCCACTGGGTGTTAAAGGCTCCACCAACTAAAAAAACACAACCAATAACACAGAGTGTTCAATCAATAAGCACTGCAACACAAACGTTGTAAGAAAAGATCCAAACATGGAAAAAGGACTTCTTTTTTTGAGAGTCCCTCTCCTGTATACAAAGTCAGCATAGTACTTTTCACCAATGAGCCATTATTTATCCTTTAAACACTCAAAAAGATCATTGAAATGTCCAATATTACTCGTATTGTTGCGCAATTACATGCAATTTAGATTTAGGGGAATCGTGAAAACACAGAACACTTCAGTGTTCAAGTGTGTACACATGCCCAGGTAAAATTAAAAACCTCTTTTCCAGGAGAAGCTTTCACCTTTTATACCACAATTAAGGTAACAAAGCACCTTTCACATGACTGTTAATAATAATGGCATGAAAAGCTGTTTCTAAAAGAACTGCGACCTAATTTCTAGGAAGTCATGCTGTGAAGCTCAGCTTTTATCATGACACAAGCACAATTACCATAGAGTTACCTGAAACTCTGACTAAACAGAAGAGTTTCTTTAGGAAGAGACACTTTAAAAATTAATAAAATGTTTACTATATTGCCAAATTTACTGTCCAGTACTTCTGGTGACAGCAGGGTTACACCGACCTTGTTGCTCTCCCCACCAGCAAGACAAATCAAAAGCGTGAAGTGCCATTACCAGTTTAAAATCAGTGCAGTGAAAGTGAGACATTTAATATGTGAACAGAAGATGGAGATGGGCATAGGTGGATGAAATGTGAGAAAAAAGATTAGGAGAGGTGGATAATTGCAGAGCCCGAACAGGAGTTGACACTTGTTGTCTCATTACCGCACAAGTGGAGGAACGAACAGATGAAATAGTAAGAGGGGGAGAAAGATAATATCCGCGGAGAGAGGGAGAGTAGGAGAGGAGAGAGGCAGAAGCAACAACAAGACAGCGATGGAAAAGCAGGCCGTTGAATTAGTCAGAGGATGCACAAGCATAAGTGAGGGAGCAATATAAGGAGAATTACGGAAAAGGGTGGGAGATTAGAGAAGGAGGGAGGGCACAGCGAGGAGAATAGAGAGTGTAAATCAGCCTGGCTGTAGTTGGCACATTCTGTCCCTCTGGCTTATGGTTACCATTTGATTAAAAACAATAGCCATTCTTCATTTAAATGGAATAACAAATCAGCTTCTGCAGGCTAGAAACAAGAAAGGCGGGGCGCCACAAACAGACAATACAGATGTCTTTAAAATGATCCACCCATTCACACACATACACACACAGAAAGACACAACTCTGTTCTTCCACTGTGCTGGGAGCTGTCTGTGGCGCTGAAGATGTTTAGCAGCCACAGCACAGAGCAGTGTAGCTGTCCACCTTCTCACTCTACAGTGCGGTGCTGAAACCAGAACAATGACTTTGCAGTCACACAAATCATTTGCTGGCTATTTTACTGCGCTACAAATGAGACACATTTCCTGACAACCGACAACAGATTGATCAGAAGACACTTTTACATGCTGCTCTGAAAGATTCAATTCCCAACTTGAACAAGGCAGATAGTAAAGAGATATACATGCCAATCCGCTGCCTCAAATATGCACCGATTAGCCACAACGCTAAAGACAAAATAGCTCTTTCTGTGGCGAGGTGGGGTAAATAGATAGATAGATAGATGGAGGGGGTTTAGAAATGTTTAACCCTTGTGTGGTGTTCGGGTCTGTGGGACCCGTTTTCACTTTTTATCAAAAGAAAAATCATACAATTAATTATTTTTTCAAGCTCAAATTCACTGGCCTTGGCTCATTTTCTGTGAAGAACATTTATCAAAACAAATTTTTAATGACCACACACCGTACACCCCCCCTACACATTACTATTACATACAGGATGTTCGGGTCCACTGGACCCGGGGCTAATAAAAGTGTATAAATTGTTGGTCCTGTGTACCTTCACTCTGTCCTCCTCCTGTCTGGACCTGCTGTTTGTGTGTGTGTGTGTGTGTGTGTGTGTCTGTGTCTGTGTGTGAGTGTGAATTTTGTGTTTCTGCCATTGACGTTCCCACACAAGGTTCCAACATCATTGCAAAATTCAAGTACTGACACCTGTCTGCTCTCACATTCCCACACGTTTTAACCTCTGTCTTGCGGGAACCAATCTTTATTTTTTCATATTCTATCCCAGCTGCAAATTGGGGGGCAGGACACAATAAATATAGCTTTTCCAGTGTTGGTCCTTATCACAACTGATCAAAAAAGATTCTCTGTTCAGAGGGCCTTGCAATTGTTTTCTGATGACAGCGAAGCCTTTGATGATGATGTTGGTCGAGAGGAAGAGGTTTCAGAATGTGAGGATCACATTTCTGAAAATTCACAATCTGAAAGTGACTTGGAAGAATCAGATGACATTGAGCATCAGCTAGCTCTAAAACGAAGATAAGCCACAGGACCAGCCCGTCAGGAGCCAGTCCCAGGACCAGACCATCAGCAGCCATCACCAGGACCTGCCCTGGAATCCTATGTGCCAAAGAAGGGCAAGAATGTGGTACTTATGAGTACACTGCAGAGGGATGGGAGGATCTGTGGCCAGGAGCATCAAAAATCAGAGATCATCATGGATTATAATGCCACAAAAAGAGGGGTGGACAAGCTGGTGACTATGTACAGCTGCAAAAGGAGGACCCTACACTGGCCACTGGTGATATTCTTTGACATGTTGGACATTTCAGCGTACAACATCGTTGTCATCTGGATGGCACTGAACCCAGAGTGGAACAGAAGGAAGCTGCGGCCAGCAGCAACAAAAAGAAGAGCTGTGAAGTGTGTGGACCCAAGACGGACAGAAAAACACTATCTACATGCTTCAAGTGCAAGAACTACATATTCAACACACACAGTAAAACTCTGCCCCTCATGTGTTGTATAGGCTGGTATGAAAAGGCAATGTGTTCAATGAGGCTGATGTGTTGTCTGAACTGACATAGTTACTTCATGTGATCAGCTTGTGCTGTGTAAACTCAAATGAATGTGTTAAATTTCAAATGATGCTCAAATAAATGAAAATCAATAGTTACAAAAACCTTGCTTCATTTGTAAATTTGCTGATATTTTCCTCTCATATCTTGATTGTAATTGATTTTCTTTTTTTTAATTAACTTCCTTAAAAAAGAAACAAAAGCGAGTAGCACTTCAATTCATAAATCTGATCTAACAAAGGTAAAAGGCAAATATTAACCATCCAAGGCTATTTTGTTTACTATATATTGCTTGTAATTGGGATGAAGGAAACATCTGTTAAGTATTTTAACATAAAGTTGTATGATTGTGTTGAACTAAACCCCCCAAAATGCAGCGGGTCCACCAGACCTGCCAACACTGGCTGAGTAACAAAAATATGAACATCACACAAGGGTTAATTGTCAAGGAAAATTTTTAATTAAAGAATACAGTGTTTGTGTTTGAATAAATTTGCAAATTTTCTGCAAAAAATGTTTTCAATTCCTCATTATGGACTATTAAATGTAAATTATTGAGCTAAAATGGCAATTCAATTTAAAATAGACCTACAACATAACAAAAAGTCAAGTAAAGAGGTCTCAGCAATTTCTATATCCAGGTTACAGCATGTGAATGGAGCCGCAAAACGCATTTTTGAGTGATCACTACAGGATGGAAGTGAAAGTGATGTGTAGTACATTCACTTAACTAGTTTTCTAGAGTTAATTTTATAGCAAATGATGATCAATCAACAGACCTGCAATACAGGATTTGCTCTGTAATTAGATAAAATGCATAATTCAATAAAAAAATTAACTATTAAAGAGGATTTCTCTTTTTTTCCTCAGAAAGTATGAATCCAGTCGGTTGGTAAGAAGTTATTTGAAGTCCCCATCCTTAAATCTCAGGCTTTCATTTCCATCTCTACTCCTGCATTGCATTTCTTTTTATAACCTTGACACTTGTCACTACTTTCGGAGCATCATTGCCATGTAAGTGCAGTTTGGATGATTTGCATCTGAGTAGATGTCTATGCATTGATTGCATAAATGCATAAATCAAGCAAACTTCTGCCGACATCATCCGAATGCTCTGGGGGGAAAAAAAAGTTTCTTAAAGTTAATTTTAAAAGAAAATGCACCAGTTTTGCAGTACATCATATTAGGGCTTTGAAAATGACAGCAGGCTTCTTCCTCATGCAGGTCTGCTTTTAAAGTAGTCTTCACTTTGCTGCTATATAATTTCTTACAGGAAATGCATTGAACATTAATGTAGGCATTAATGCATCTGAATTTATATATGGAAACAAAAAGAAACAGACTTATGTAAGTACTCAAGAAACATCCCCAGTTTAAGTGCAGCCCATATGTGACAGAGTAAAGTATACTATAAGTATAATAACACGCCATAGCAGTGCTATTCTGTCAAGACACTTCACTGACACTTGTGTGTTCTGAAGAGAGAGAAAGCTGTAAAACAAGACTCTGCTTTCACTGTGAACACAGAAGTGCATTACATGATGTACTCTTCTCATTTTTACCACAAAGAAAGAGTGCTTTCTCCTCTTCTAATGCTACGGTCCCCTTCCTCTTCCTAAAACAAGTGTCCTCTACAGTACACTATGGCAAAGTCAACACCTGAGCATCGGAGTTTCCGAAACTTTCTCCACATCTGCAATTGTCATTTGGAAACATGAAGCCTCAGTGGGTTTCACTCTGGCGTTTCTCTTACATTGTAACACACACACACACACACAGCTACACTACAGTCATATACAGACTTGCAAACAGAGACAGAAACAAACAATGTAATCATGCAAATCAGACAAGCTGCCTCTGGCATCTCCTATGTTTTGCTCTTGTTTTCCTCTAAAATCAGTACAATATTTGTCCTAAATATTATCACAGCATGTAAAAAATATTAACATTCTGCCACTGTTTTATTGATTATTGGTGATTTTCCTTTTGTTATTGTATTTTGAATGCCTTCAGTTCCGCAAAGTCATGGCAAAACTAGTTGGGCATATGATACAATATCAGACGTTTGCAATGTACTGGATGGCAGTAAGATTTTTTTGAAACATGTAAAATTTGAATTCACTTCAATTAAACACCTCCATCTCTCACTGTGGTTCATCGCAACAGGCAGCAGCTCTTCATTCGACTTGTTTCTCATCATCTGTCGTGCTTACCTCTGTCTCCAGGAAGCGACGAAGTGCCCTCTTCTTTTTAATGTTCTTTCGGCGCAGAGACACGGCGACGCTCAGTACCATGATCACCACCATGAAAAGGCCGCCGATCACCCCCGCTGCAATCAGAGGGGTTCTGGAGACAAGGAAGAGGAGCGGGAGAAGGAGGGAAATGAGTAGATGAAAAAAAAAAAAAAAGCAGGAGGCACGCAGGACAGATGACAGAAGGTTGAATAGGTTGAGTAGCAGTACAGAGGATAAGGACAAGAGAAAATACAAAAGCATCACGGTTACACACACACACACACACACACACGCAAAAAACAAGCAATCAAATATACAAACACAAAACAGGCTTGTAAAGTATATGCTTATGTGGGAGATCCTTAAAAAACCTCTTCACCTTCAGCCTTGTGTCTGTTTTTGCACTAAGCTTCTTCGGATAACAAATATGCCTCCATGCCCTCTCATTAAAACCGAGGCTGAGATCAAAAACATGGAAATAACCATCAAAGTGAATTCTCAGCAGCACACTGATGCTTGTCATTTGAAATCAAGACTCTCAATAATTTTCCTGATATGCTCCCCAAACTGTCTACAGAGTTGCTACAGAGGAGGCGAAGAGTCGGCTCTCCAGTATACTTGCTCACTGCCTTTTTTTTTGTGTTGTTGTTGTGTTTTTTTGATGTATTGAAAGAACCTCATTTGCCCGAAGCGCACTCAGACCCTGCCCTAAATCAGCGGGGAAAAAAAAGGGACGGCATATCCTAGACTGCAAGGATTCACCCCATAAAATGTTATCGCAGTCAGCCGTCTTTGCCTGGGAAGTGAAGGATGCTGCATCTCCCCCACATCTCTCTTTGGCTTCACAGGGAGGAAATCACTATACTTACAACATGTGATGGCTGAGAACGAGAGCCCAACCGATAAATCAGCCAGGTGGATATATTGGCCAGGATTACCTTTACTGCAGAAGTGTTAGAAAGGAAAAAAGTGTCTTAAGTTTTAGAAGCTGTCTGACCATGCATGCATTATTTACCTGGATAACGTAATTTCTCAGCTGTAAAATGGGATGAATCCATGGCATGATCACAGCTCTTTCACAGAATAGTTTGACATTTTGCAACATACGAGGAGGAGACTCTCAAATCTGTCCATCGCATATGAAGCTACAGCCAAAAGATGGTTAGTTTAGATCAAATATGCACACCAGCACCTCTAAAGCTAACCCATCAACATATTAGATTTCCTACATTCACCCTGCACACACACACACACACACAAACGTAAAGACGGCAGCGTCTACGGTGACGGCACCTCAGCAGGTTATCAGAACCGACTGCAGGAATTCACTGCACCTGTCCAAGAAACAATCTGGCATATACAGTATAATCCCTTTGAAGCCACAAAGTGTTTTTACAGTCAGGCTCTTAAATGGATTAAATAAATGAGATATGCTATAATGTGATAATGAGTGAGCTTTAGAGGTGCTGGTAGACTGTTTTGGAAGAAACCCAGGCTAATTGTTTTCCCCTGTTTCTTGTCTTTGCGCTGTTAACTGTGCCCTTGATGTAGCTTTATATTTAATGGACAGATACGAGGGTGGTATCAATCTTCTCATCTAAGTATCGGCAGGGCAGCGACAGAGCACATCTCACAAAATGTCAAACTATTACTTAAATAAACACTTTTAACCCTCTGAACCCTAACCAATTTTCGGGCGGTTTTTGCTCCTACAAAATTTTCACTCACTGTGGGCTCATTTATCACTGCAATATAAAGTCTTGCGCCTCCATTGAAACAGCACAACCATGACTAGAAAGTACAGAGAACCTTCTTTTGTGCAGCAAAATGAAGTTGCTGAATTTCTTTGCCTTTGCAAAAACTGAAATAACCTGGAATCAACCTATCACAACATTTTTGGTGGTACGAATACTGAAAAAAAGGGTGACTCCACAAAATATATTTCACTATTTAAATTAATAAAATGTTTTCATACTTGTCTCTGATCTGCATAAACACAGCCTGCAGTTCAGCAGAAAAGTCCCTGATTTTTGATCCCGTGACGGTTAGTCTTTCTGGTTGTGCCAAGGAGTTCAGATTTGTCGTGATTTACAGAATCTGGCAAACTATTTTTAAATGTAGCATAAAGTGATTCTGATGAAAATCCACAATTTTAAGCTTAGATTTTGTAAAGTTGTTGGACTGAGCTGCTCGTCACAGATGAATCACTGAAAGACCCTCAGAAAGGTCAAAACTGGACAATGCTTTCTGTTTCTTGCCATGATAAAGGATGTAATTTTGAGTATCTTTTGAAAAACTGCATGTCTTTTAAACATTCTCCCTTAGCCAGAGGGTTAATTGTTTTTTGTTTTTTTTAATGGTGGCAACTTTTGCATTGTAAAACGATTCTTTAGCTTTATTATGGAGGTAAGTACAAGCAATAAGCAATCAAAGTACATTTTAGAGCAGAGGCTAATTCATCTAAAACCAACACTACATGGTTGATATATGCATGTGTGCCCATATCTCATGCTCTTGAATAACTTCAGTAAAAAGAGGACTGATGGCCAGCGTTCACAGACATACAGGAGCTACAAAAAGCCACATATCAGTTAGAAAAAGTGGCCACTGAGGATTTTATGCAATTCCAAATGTCATCTTCGCATCAAGATATACTTTAGATGTCTAATTCATTCCATACACTCCACTTCACTGGTCTTTCCAGCTGACATTAACAGGCCCCCTGAGAGATCCTATGAAACTCAGTTGTACTATAAATATACCTAGGATGTACTTATAAAGATCACCCAGCAAGCCACCTTTGCACATGACCAGAGATGGATATGACCAGATTAAATGCAATATTTCTGCACCATTACAACAACACCAGAATATCTATCTATCTATCTATCTATCTATCTATCTATCTATCTATCTATCTATCTATCTATCTATCTATCTATCTATCTATCTATCTATCTATCTATCTATCTATCTATCTATCTATCTATCTATCTCTCTATCTATCTCTCTCTCTCTCTCTCTCTCTCTCTCTCTCTCTCTCTCTCTCTCTCTCTCTCTCTCTCTCTCTCTCTCTCTCTCTCTCTCTCTCTCTCTCTCTCTCTCTCTATATATATATATATATATATATATATATATATATATGTGTGTGTGTGTATATATAATAATTCATGCACCAGAAGCTAATCAAAGAACACAGAGATATCAGCAAACAGGCAACTTAGATAATCATATGTTAAATGAAGATGATATTGCCAAACGGGAACGCGTTAGATGAGCTATTACTCAGTTTTATTAGGCAAAATATTCCATAAGTAAGTGACAGGAAGCGATTAATCCAGCTTAACCAGATATTCATGCAATCCCGACAAGATGCAAGTTAATGCCAGGTGGAACAATGGCCTTAGAAGGCTTTGTGTATTCACATATTTGTGATAAGCCACTTTGAGCTGTGCTCAAAAACCAATGCCTTCCAACAGGTAACAGATTAACAACACGTGTGACACCCTCAGAGCAGGCAGCTAAGCCTGATAGCTCCGGCGAGGATACGGCTGCATCCTAGCCAGAGCTATTGGAGATCTGATAAGAGCTGATCTGTTCGCCAGGTCGGCTGATAGCTACATTCCCCCATCTGCTGTAGCTCCCCTTCATCCTGTTGGCAGTGTCCCAAATACTATTTCAGGAGGAAGTGTGTAGATTTTGATCAGCCCTCTAAATGGCATGTTTTTTTCTTCACAGAAATCAAAAGATCTCCTTCATCATCTATGGCCTCAGTAAAGGACTCAGGATACTGAATATTGATCAGTAAATAACAAGCCTGACTTTTCACTGATTATCTCTGTGTGGGTTTGATTCACTCACACAGATGCACAGTATGCTGCTAGATACTCCAAGTATGTTTCCATTTTTTCCTGTTTGATGCATCACACAGTGACTTTTACTTAATACCTGGCTTTGTCATGACTGCTCTTTTTTGGTGTGCTGCAGATCTCCATCACTAAGCTGTGCATCGCTGGCTCCTCCCTCCGCTCACAGGAGTTTGCTGATTTTCCTCCTAAATCATCCCCCTAAACACCACCCAACAATTCTCAGCACCACTTGATGCCAAACTGTTCCACTTACGAAGTCTCGAATCCATTTGTTGGAAACTGTGAGCAGCGTTTTCTTCCACTTTCTCCCCCCCAGCCTCACAACAAACACTAAAGCCTTATCAATTTATCAAGAACCAGGCAAACTGCTTGTGCACACACACAGGCATGCATGCACAGAGAGGCATTAAGGACACTCACAGGGATTTTGGGCCTTCGAGCTAGCCATTAATCAGAGGTTTTGCTTACTGTGATTCTTCTGTGTGTGTGTGCATGTGTTTGTGTGCCTGTACACCAGAGCACAAAGGGAATCCACAGAAAGGAATTCTGTACCTGTCCATCCAGCCAATGCAGTCTTGAAGTCTTGGTCCAATACACCTTGGTATACAAACACAGGATAAGCAAAAAAAAGAGTTAAACAACACTCAGACATTCATAGGTTGTACCTCCACATGTAGAGACCCTGGAGTGAGTCGAGCAAAGCAATAACTAATAGGTAGCTAAAATTATCCGGAATGTGTTGAATTTAAATGAAGCGTTCAGAGATCTTTTTTTTTTCTCCCTTTTCTCATTGTCAAACACATGCCAAGACACAACCAAGATGGCTTTGCATTCTAAACTCCTCGTGCCTGTGGGCAAACTTGAAATGTGAAATGAGTTCAGAATTAAACCCTTGTTAGCTCTTACTCAGCTCCAGCTTTACTCTACAACTCAGTGAGAGTTCAGTGACAGATTACAAAGCTGCGATATCTTCTGATGGAAAGCACTGATCTCTGCTGGATCTTAACCAGTCCTCGTGTGTGAATATTTCAAGCCTCCCATGCACTGTGTGCACTGGTGGAGTTATACATTACATACTGTGTACGGCTAAATTTATTGGCTCTTGACTGTTGGGTGCCTTTCCCTGTCACTCTCTGATCCCTCCTCCTCCATCAGATTGTTTATGAAGCTGTACCTGTGACAAAGTGTCAGTCTTTTATGACTACATTGTTATGCTCAAGCAAGCTGGAGGTTGTCACTCAGGAGAGGAGAATAGTCACACAAGAAAAAGTGACATGAACTCCCTGTGGAGTTAAATACCAAGTGATGTTGATTATGGCCTGAAAATGTGTGGCTTTGAAGTCCCTTTGGACATTGATTACACTCTGAAAAACTAATCTCTGTGTCAAAAGTACATAATGAGAAGTTTTACTTTCCATAAACTTGATCGTTTCCTGGATTATAATGGCTTAGATCAGGGGTCTCAAACTCCGGTCCTCGAGGGCTACTATCCTGCATGTTTTAGATGTTTCCCTCTTCCGACACACCTAATTCAAATGATCAGGATCGTTATCAGGCTTCTGCAGCGCTTGATAATCTGATCAAACCGCTACTTGCTGCAGCTCAAGCACAGCAGCTCACCTACGGCTCTGCTCAGACTACTTGTATGTTACACAATGACAAGTTTGACTATTGGAGTAAATCAGTCACATCAGCTACCTGTTCTAACTGAAAATCAATTATAAAGCAAACTCAAGAACAGACCTTTTATTTATTATTTTATTTAGTTTAGTTTATTTAGCACTCTTCTTGGAACTAATTTTATTTATTTATATATTTTTTTACATACTTTATTCTACTAAATGTTCAGTTTATTACTTTATTTTTAGAATCTCTTATTCTGTTCTGACAATGATATGTCTTTCAGCAAATATATAAAAAACTGGACATGTTAACAAGCCAAATGGAATCTGTAAAAGCTGAGAACGACTATGCCAGGTTAAAGGTGAAGTGTGAAGAAATAGGTGATGGAGGTTGACTACTGCATGTTTTCACTTTATTTTATGGTTGGAAATTGAGATTTAGATGCAAGACTGAACAAAGAAAAAAGACTCTTGATTTATCTCATAAATTGCAGGAACAAATCATGTTTTTATGTTGGGCTCATTTTACTTGGTTTTATCAGGCAAAATAATGATATCCTGTTCTTTCCTGCCTTTTGCTTTCATTTATCTTTTACAGACTGAACTGCCGTCACATTTATGAAGGAACAACTGAAATGTCTTGTTTTTTCCGAGCATTAAACCCCACAGCTCTGACTTGTCCTTGTCCTGAGTGCACTCACCCCTGGGTGCAGTTGGCATGGCAGGGATGGCATTCATTGTTGACTTCAGCGTA
The DNA here is from genome assembly GCA_024666655.1 of Dascyllus trimaculatus. Taxonomy (NCBI): domain Eukaryota; kingdom Metazoa; phylum Chordata; class Actinopteri; family Pomacentridae; genus Dascyllus; species Dascyllus trimaculatus. The sequence continues at coordinate 22,446,124 of CM045456.1, read as the reverse complement.
CTTGAAGATGAAGCTATTGGCACCTTGCAGGCCATCGGGACACTTTTCCACACAGTTCGGACCATCCTTGAAATGAAGGCATTTCACACAATGCTCCGGGCCCTGTGGGCAGCGGAAAAAACAAAGACATTCTTTTTATAGACGCATATTCTCATTTTGAAATCTTCCTACATCAGATGGCTGTATATGAAACTGAATATCGTGTCACAATAGAATTCTAGCAATGGTGATAAATGTGCAATTTGGTTTGCAAAAAGCCAAAAGTTTTAACTAGATAATTTTCCGGTTAATGAATAATGGCAATCATGATAACTCACTCCAGTATACTGACCAGAATTTCCTGGAGACTCTGGTTTCTTTACGACTGTTGGATGTGTCGAGAGAAAATATGTTTTTCGAACAGTTTTAGGTAATTATTTCAAATATACCGATCAGCCACAACATTCTGACCACTGACAGGTGAATGAAAAACATTGATCATATTGGTACTATGTGGTGTTCTGCTGGAAAACCTTGGATTTTGCCATCTGTGTTGATGAGACTTAGACACCCAAATAAACACTGTCACACAACAAACACACTCCCTCATGCAAATGGAAATCCCAAATGTCACTGGCCTACCCCTGCAGGAAAATGCACACCACCACATGGAAAAAACATCAAACAATCAGGAACATGTTGAGGAACATGACAATGGATTTGACCTCCAAACTTCCTTGAGCCCATTTTGTTCAAGCATCAACAGGATGCAGTGGAACAAGTTTGATTGACAGAGACCCCACTGCACAAGCCAGAGTACCCAAAGGATCCACTGCCAATGTCCTGGTTCCAGACCCCATAGGACACACTGAGAGGCCCTCTTGTCCATACCCAATGGTTCAGATCATTTTTTGACCACATAAGGGGGAAAAAACATATTACGCAAGTGGTCATAATGTTATGCTTGATCAGTGTATATTGTATTAGGAGAATATACTGCAGTTAAACCTGACATTACTGAGTTGGGCAAAAAGGACAAATCTGTAGCGTCACAAATTTTGAGGATGAGATATCTGTTGTAGCCTCAGTCTGCATGACTGTAAACTGATTAACTGGTATACTGATACATGAACAACTTGCGACTAAGTGCTGGTGCAGCTTCACAGATAAAACTGGCACACTTGCATCCATGTGGCAGCGAAAGCTTGGGAGTGAGCGATAACAGAAGGCAAGAGACAGAAGGTGAAAGTGGCGAGAGAGGGGAGACAAGAAGAGCAGAGGAGGAAGTACAGGTGGAGTAACAAGGAAAAGGAGAGGGAGCGGACATGGTTGCCGAACAACGGAGCAGAGGAGAGAGGCGGCGGGAGCGAGAGGGAGAAAGAGGGAACGGGAGGGAGAAAGCAGACGAGACGCATAAAGCAGTGCGAGCAGAGAAGGCAGATAATAACCATCGCTCACAGCACACACAATGACCATAACAATCCGCCTAGAACAGGATTTATGGAGCTAATATAGGCGAGGGAGGGGATGGGGAGGAGAGGAAAAGCAGTGAAGAGCTCTCCCAGACAGGCCTCGTAACAGCAGCGGGCCTAAAGAACATCTCTGTGGCAAACAGCACACGTAAACACAGTGAGGGGAAATCAAATCCACAAAATACACTTTTGGGTCATATCAGCGACACACAGATGCCACTTATATAATAATTAAGAGATACATTACAACATACAGTATACATGACAAATACAGGTGAGGGAAAAGCACACACACACACACACACACACACACACATATATTATCCTCTCTAAACAAGGGGACACCAAGATACAAAGATGATGGCAAATGCAGATAACCGTGCTGTGCCTGTGGTAAATGGAGGAGTGTGCATGAGTGCTTGCTCATACAAAACCTGAAGTAGTGTTTTGGAGGGGCCAACGAGCATGCGTGTGTGTGTGTGTGTGTGTGTGTGTGAGCGAGTGCCTATACACTAATGCCTCCGCATGTGCTCTTTATACCTTGTATGTGTGTCTGTTAACATGCACTCACTCTGGTATAATTATGCAAATTGAAAGTCTCGCTGCTCTCTCTGGCTTTAGTGTTGAGCCTGGCACTTTGCTTTTATGAGTGGCTTCCCACCCGTGGCTACTGGTGTGTGTGTGTGTGTGTGTGTGTGTGTGTTTGTGTGTACACAATAGTCCCATCACATCAGCAAGCTAAATTATGTGACAGAACAAGCAAACAGTGTTTGGTCCAGCAGGGTATTAGGGCAACCAAAGCACCGACCAAAGCATCCTGCTGTAAATTTAAATTGGTCTGCCTGCACGCTTAACATGACGATTTGTGTGTGGTGCTTTTGGTTGTGTGTGTGCGAGTGTAAATTACTATTTCTTTTTCTTCTTCGCGCTGGGATTCCAGGAGGGAATGACCTGTAATCTTAATGGTGTCAGAGCTTTAGAAAAATATTTATTCAAAGTGCACTGACATAAATGTGTATGTGGATGACCAAGGAACAAGGTGATTTTTAATAACATTATTCACAAGGTTTTCCTTTGCACTTGTCAATTATAGGATGTTAAAGACAACCTAATGTGGTATTCTGGTAAGACACCTGAACTGGACTTAAGTTTCCAATGCCTGCTGTGATTTCAGTGAACATGCAGTAATAAATATGTTTTCTGCAGATGATATGAACAAGTCAAGTGTGTTTGCGTCATTTATCAACAGCAGCAGCTCCTGTAGATTTACCATTATCCCCGATTATGTCCATAACATAGCCTGAACTCATGCATATTGTCATATCTGCTATCTCTCCTCACAGAGGGCATTAGACCTATCAAATCACTGTGTGTAAGCTGTAATGTAATTGCTATGGGCTCTGTGGCTATAACATGATTGCTGTAATCCATTTGTGTCCCTGTGCTGCACATGTGACGTCTATGCGAGGTCCAACAGGTTACTCTGGGACATTTCCATTTGACACAGGTTGACAAGTCACATTTGCACACGTGTGCACCTATATGCACACAAACCACATACACATTCCTGGGCTAAAATGTTGCATGAGAACCTATAGTAGTTGCAAGTGGAAAAAAAAAGGTTAGAGAAAATAACCTTACATAAACCTCGAGGCTTTTCAAGTAATCTGCATGTAATAACCTCTATAGAGAGTAAAGAACGGCAATTAGGATGCAAATTTTGCCTTTGCCATAACTAACTTGTAAATATAGTACTGTTTCCCCCCCCATTTTAAGTGTCCAATCCCTTTATTTCTCAAAACGTATATTCTCTTCATAGCAGCCACCTTCCAATCACTTGTCCCAGAAAGCCAGGTGCATTTCTGGCAGGTATCAACTCAAGACAATCACAGCAATGACTCCAACGAGTCCACTGAAAGCAAACACGCTCTACTCAAGACAACAACCGCAGGCGTTCTAACTTTGGCCTTTATCTTCACATTGCTGGTATGTACACACACACACACACACACACACACACACACACACACACACACACAAATATTACAGTGGTTTTGCGGGGGAAAAAGTTCCACACTTCTAAACTATATTGGGAAAACTATCTGACAGGGTGTGATGGGACACAAAAGACAGCACATGGCCCCTCTGGCTTGCATCTGTCGCAAATCATCCATCTCTATCAAACAGCAAGATAAGATTTTAAGAGAAAGCGCAGGGTCAGGGGCCTCATGTGGCTGTGGGTGTAGTGTTCACATGAGGCGGACAGAAATGAAGGTCAGGGATTTCTTGCTTTATTTATTTATTTATTTTTTCCTAATGGTATTTTTTCACGTACAGCTGCTACCAAACAATATTTCACCATGCAGCTACGCTCCTCTAAAAGACTGGTGCAAAGCAAAAGTTTGTTGGGGGAATAAATACATTTTGGAAGAGGAATGGGACTACACAGAACAGAGCATCCCGATTTGATTAGTTGATTGTTCAGTAAAATAAAAATAGGACCATAACACACAGATGCACACGACCTGAATACAAATTCACAGTAATAATGCCAACCTTAGTTAAAACAATGAGTTTTATCTTTGGGTCACAACAGGAGACATAATCAATAGACAAGCTGAAGGGCTCTCTTTGACTGCTAATACAATAATTAATCATAGTCGGAGATGACCACAGGGATTGTCTGCAGTGGTGAGTAAAGCGACGCTTCAGCCTCAAATGATTTTCTGTAGGAGGGGCTCAACGCAGAAGAGAAAATTTGACCCTTTACTGGTGATTCAGCTTTTACTCCAGTTGAATCAATTTATTGCTGGTTTTAGTCTTAATGGTTTCTGCAATGGGATTTGGTGCCGCTAAGGAAAATGTAAGAAAGGATCAGCCTCATCCTGTAAGTACAATTGTATTAGATGTATTTTTACTTGATTTGATCTGAGTTCTTCTATCAATCCTGATGTTTCAACAGGCAGGCGCCAGTATGACTGCAGGGGACAACATCCACAGTGTTTGTTTGTGTGCAAAAATGTCTTCCAGGCTTTATCCTATTGATACTATAAGGCTGTTTAAGTTAGTCAGATTGTACAAATCTTCCAAAGTTAGTCTTTTTAGTATAGGCCTCTCTGTTTTTTCCCCCCTGGACAGAGTTTCCCTTGAGCTGCAGTTGTAGGATAGCAACAAAAAGAGGGAGTTTTACACTAAAAAGGCTGTGACTTAGACAAATGTTTGCTTGTTTTTTCTAACTCAGATGCTTAAAGATGCATATCATCCACAGATAAAACTTTTTAATACACTGGTGCACAAAACAAGGAGTGTAGTTTCACTTACACTCTAGGAAGAGATCTGGGATAGTCAGTATAAACAGGAGGGGTAATTACAACAAAAAATCTCTGATTTTAGATTGATGATAGAAGCTACCTTGCTATGTGATATGATGCCTTCTGCCGTTAAGACAAATGGAAGTGCAGTTTATCTTTCAAAGACGGAATACTGTTATCATAGGTATTACTGTTTACATTGCATGAAAATTCCTCATTCGTGATTAGATAACAGCAAATGTATACAAACTGCACAAACAGCCCTCTTCTCTGTGATATCTAGGAGACAAGCGTGTGTGAAATAAATGCTTCTGCTTTGCCTTATCTGTAAGCTTACCGGGCCGTGGCAGGTCAAAGAGTCATCGTCGGCTCGCTCACACTGGGCATCGCACTCCACACATACCGACCCGTTGGCATACTCCCGAATATCCCTGAGAGCGATAGAGGAAAGGCGGAGAGAGAGGGATTGTGATGGGTGGGGAATAAAAAAAGAAACAAGTGTGAGAGACAAGAGGGGAAACAGCATTATTCGTCGGTTCAAACAGTCATGTTAAATATTGTGGAAGAGACACAGTATAGCTTGCCTACTCAGTTATCCCCTTTAATAAAACATGCCACTTTGCTGGAGTTGCAGGTAAATAGCGAGCTGAAAAGCTGAGCGACAAGTCTACAGTAACCTCTGTTCCATTTTATTAAATCATTCCGCACTTTTATTTAACATGAATCTGTGCTAACGTGGGCAATAATGGGAAAAATAGGTATTTTCAACCAAACTGATGTGTCCTTGTAAAGCAAAGAGACTCTCAAATGATCCTTGTCTGTCTATTATTCTGTTGTCTGGTTCAGTCAGCAGTGAGGAATCTAAGAGAAACAACTCAACATTGACCGACACTAACAGATGTAATTAAGATGTTTACTTGCAGAATATAAATAATTGCAATTTTTCATTAAAGTCCCTCTCCAGCGAATTTATGGAATATCACAAAATATTTATATGTTTTTTTAATTTATCTTTTTCAGATTTCTCCTCCTTTCTTACCATAGCTTAAATGCAACTCCCTACTGTTGTTTATTCTAGAATGTGTGGATCTTTGAAATCCTTGCCTCTCTCCAACCACCCTATCCTGCTCGCTGCAGCTCAAGCACACCACCTCACCCACAAATCTATACGACACAATGGCAATTTGTAATGTTGGAGCAATTAGGCTATGTATGCTATAAACCAGTTCTCTCTGGTGCTCTGCAGTTAGTAGCTGGAAATGCTCTTTCATGGCATTGATTATTTATTTGGTTCACGATACACCGATCAGCCCCAACATCCTGACCACTGACAGGTGAAGTGAATAACATTGATCATATTGGTACTATGTGGTGTTCTGATGGAAAACCTTGGATTTTAGCATCCATGTTGATGAGACTTAGACACCCAAATAAACACTGTCTCACAACAAGCACACTCCCTCATACCAATGACAGTTCCAAATGTCACTGGCCTACCCTGTATGAAAATGCACCCCACCACATAGAAAAAAAAACATCAATCAATCAGGAACATGTTGAGGAACATGACAATGGCAACAAGTTTGATTGACAGAGGCTCTACTGCACAACCCAGAGTACCCAAAGGATCCACTGCCAACATCCTGGTTCCAGACCCCATAGGACACACTAAGAGGTCCTCTTGTCCATGCCCAATGGTTTAGATCATTTTTGAGCACATAAGGGGGACCAACACGATATTAGGCAGGTTGTCATAATGTTATACCTGATTGGTATATATCTTCTATTAAACATAGACATGTCAACAAGGTCAAAAATACTGACAACTAATTTTTAATGCTTTGAATTTGGGGGTTTTCTAATCATTCTCAATGTCAAGGGTATAAGTATGAAACCAACTTGGTGCAGTTCAAGTTTCACACAAAAAGCATTAAAAAGATTAAAATGTAAACAGTCTTTTTGATATCATGCACAACTGCAAAGAAAAAAGAAAAAAAACCATCAGCAATTATCATTTGAATTCCTGCTAAATACTAATCAAATCTCAATGTCAACCTCACATTTTATTCCCCAGAATGTTCTCTTTTTCATTACTGAACGCAAGTCGATGAATGATCCTTTTCAGTCAATAATGTCTGAATCACTCCAGAGGAAATGCGGCTGATGGAGAGCTCGAGAGAGGCAGGGGAACTATTATTAGTAGTGGATAACTAAAGGTCAGTGGATGCAGCTATAGCATGAGCAGTGCACACAATACACACACACCCGCACACACACAAACACACAAATGCATACTCCTGTAACACCCAAAACCATTGTAGCTAATTAGCTAACCATAGTACTGATACCATCACTCAGGGGGTCGACACAGTTGAAAGGTGCAGTACCAGCGAGGTCCTGGTGCTTTCAAAAATCAATTAAATTAAGTGCCTTGTTATTCAATTTCTGCAATCCCGTTATAATAGTAGTACACCAGAGTGGCCTCGAAAAGTCATTAAATTTGACCACACTGCGACTGAGTTGGCACTTTGCCTTTGTCACTAAAGGAGAGGGGGAGTGAATTTTGCGTACTTCTCTATTGGTCAGTGAGGGAAAAACAGAGTGTTCTCAGCAGGGGGAAAAAAAATGCTGCCGTCCCACTGGGAACTAAATCAAATTAGTATTAATTATGCTTCATCTGGCCTTCATAAAACCTTCCAGGTGGCAAAGAAGGTAAGTCTTTGTCTGTGTGTGTGTGTGTTTGTGTGTGTGTGTGTGTGTGTGCTGGTTGAAATAAAAAAAGGCTGCAGTGTATCGCTGGGGGATATCACTGACACTCTGCACTTATAGGCTGTTGGGTGATGCTCTGCTGTGTCCTGCGTTCCTGCATTTTCTGTTTGCTGTAGGACAAATGAAGCAATACATTTGCAATCAATAATATACAATAATAAGGAAAAATAAAATTATTGAAAATGCCCTTCAGACACACCTGATACTGCTAAATCTGTGTGTTCACAGAAATACACCCCCCCCCCGAAAAAAAAACAAAAAACAAAAAAAGAGCTACAAGGCAACTAGAGAAGTGATATTTACTGAGCAGTGACCAAATAAAAGAACAAGCAACATTAAAATATGAACTATATCAAGGATGAATCTTCTGTCACTATACTAAAGAGAATTAATAATACAGAATGCTCCCCCATGCAAGCTGACAGGATTTGTTCCTCATGTTTATAATGTGAATTATAAAATCTGATTCTGTGCCCTTGGTACACTGCACCTTGAAGCTAGAAATGCTCATTCATATTGTTGAATGGTTTTTTTGACTCATGATATATCTTCTGTTAAACACAGACACGTTAACAAGATCAAAAAATTTGATTTTCACCGGTAGGGGTGTTTACTTTTTTTTTTTCCACGTTTTGGATTAAGTATCACTAATCATTCTCAATGTGAAATATTGCTGGTATTAAGAAGAAATGGCTCCGACTATAAAATATGTAGCTAACACACTGGGGAATTATTCCATGATTTTTATCTGTTGGAAACCGACTTTGTGCTGTTAACTAAAATGTAAACAATTCATTTTTGGTATCATGCACAACTACAAAGGTGGTAGAGTGGGTTGTTCAATGATTGCAATGTTGGCGGTTCGATCCCTGGTAGGGGAAATGCGAAACACATTCTAAAGCGCTTTGAGTACCACTGAGGTAGAAAGGTGCTATGTATTGTAGACCATTTACCATATTGGTATTGGTCTGTTGAATTGTTTTAAGGATGACTCTTCTGTGATTATGCGAAGATGATAAAGGTTTAGGGCTGCATTCACTGATTCTTTGTGTTTGGTGGATATTGTGCCCATGGTGCCGCTGACGGTGTGGGTGGTGCTGACGTGCAGGTGGACAGGTAGGCAGGGCGTGGCCCCGTGCGCAAGCAGTGACTGTGACACGCAGTGACACGCCTAGCCCCCCTGCCCTAACAGCACCTCCTGGTCCTCCTCATTCTTTTCCAACGCGGCCAGCAAAATGTTACGATCAAACTGGGAACTTAAAAGCATCTCTTCCAGAAGTTCTGCGAGGGAACAAATCTAAAATGTCATCAACGCAACTCCCCCTGAGGGAGCAGGTCTTATCACCTTTCATCGGGAGGTAGATAGCATCAAGCTATATTTCCTTTTAAAGTCGATGGACCCCTATTGTTATGACACTCTGCGGGGGTGCCTTTTACACCGAGAGTTACCACCACTTCTTAAATTGTTCTTTTCACCCCCTGGCTCTTAATATCATCCCCAGTAAACAGAAAAATTACTGCTAAACTTGAAAACTGTAACAAAGAGCCTTGGGTTATTCTTCAAAACTTTTGATGAGCATACAGCAGGTCGTCTGACAATAGATTATAATTATTATTATTTTAGGTCGACCTATCCTATTTACAGCTGAACAGGATGAGTTGACTTGTTGCTAAATATTTATCTTTAAATAGTTAAGTGCATCTAACTTTACTGCTGTTTCACTCTCTCCTAATATATGAATTAATGAAATGTAGTTTGCTCTTGGTGACTGCTTTAATAGCTACAAAGATATATTAGTTTGGAATTTACAAACCAAACTCTAAGGACTTCACGCCTGCTTGATATAGGATATTTAAGACAAATAAGCGGCAACCGGACTTGTAATTCATCAGAATTTATTTGTAACATTTAAAAAATGGAATTAAAATGGATAAATGACATTTGCAGGATCATTTTTGTGTGGTTTCTATTTCTGATATATTGGTTTCATTCATGATTTAGAGGGATTTTACATATTCTGCAGCATAATTTGAAGTTTCTGCATTTGTTCATTTCAGTACTATTAGCAGAACTGCTTTCTTAGTTGACCTCAACTGACCCTGTATTGTGCCAACTGTGCTTCCCAGCTTCACCTTTTGGAAGGAAACAAACCAGTTCTATGCTGGAATATGTAAATATGAAGACTTCATCACCATAAACCTTCTGTCAAAATGAGAATTCCGACTTACATGTCAGAAGTGAACAGTAAAGTGCCTTATTAGGTTTGGAGAATCCAAAACATTAAATATATTTCATGTTTTTGCCAAATTCACAGTCTCTTCTGCAGCCAGTGAACCACATCAATCAGAAAGCACCCTCAGATGGCACTGAACAAAATTTAACTTTTTTTCTGTCCAAGTTGAGGAGTGCATTTTTGATTGCGTACATGCACCTGAAGTGAATTTCATTTCCTTTTGGCATTGACAGAGCTCTATATTTCCTTTTTTTCTCTACTCGTTGCTGGGGGAGTGCAGGTATATGCAGTTTGCTCCAGCCATGTCCACCACTTCAAAAGCCTCCTGTTGGTTACCATAGAGACTTGACAAACATTTTCTAGTGCTGCAGCTGTATATCTCCAAGGTCTGTGACTGACCATACATGATGCTGCTGAGGGGACTGGGAGGGAATGTGGTGATTCTTAGAAATGAAAGCTTTCTGATGCAAGGGGAGAAAAAAAACTGGCACTTAAAAGCCCATGTACAGTGAAGGGCAGCTTCAGCCCTGGTCTTGTCTCTTTTTTTGGCACAGAATTTACAGATCTGAGGGCTCTTCCACACTTTAACAATAAAATGGGATATTGTTGCTGTCACTTCTGAAAAGCATATTTAACAGTTCTAAAAGTAAGAGGTATGCATTTGGGAACGGTGTTTATACATAGGAACAGGGCTTGGCCATCTGTGCCCAACCATGTCTCAGAAACAAGCATACTAAGTTGTTTTTTTTTAAATGTAATGCTATAAATAATGAAAGGCCTTTTTTCTCAGTGACCCACTGATGTGCTGCCTGACAAGTAGCAGTGGATCATGAATAAGTTTGGCCTAATTTTATTCCTTGTGTGAACCTTGCACCACAAAATGAATATAATCATCACTAAGCAAATAGGATCGGCAGTAATACCAGAATGACAAAAGGAATACCTATATTTCTGCATTTCTGTGTGTGTTTGTGCTCTCCTGATTTGCTCTGTTGTGACTGATCTGGCAGATAAAATAAGGCGATGGCAGGAACGGGAGAAAAGCCAATTTCATTTTGTCTTCACTAATATCTGCGTTTCTCCTGGTTTACCTACAGAGGCGTGTTACGACGGCGCAAACACAAGAAAAGGGCGAAGGTGCAGTTTGGATATCAAATGCTGTGCCAGTCATATTATCCGCCTTGCTCTCCTTGAACAGAAACATTGATCTGTTTCTCCTGCCATCTTTCTCTATTGTGGGTCCAGCCGCTTGAATTGTAATCACTGTGAGATTGAGAAGAGTTACTTGTTATAACAAAAAAGCTGAGCAATTTTTTATCTGCCAATATGCTGCCATGGTATTATAGTGCATGCGTGAGTGGGGGGCTATGTGAAGAAAAGTTATCAAAGGTGAATTGTAGAGAGAATACTAGAGCACGACAGACTTCTTCTTTTTTTAATCAATGCCCCATCTGCCGTCTCCCTCAGTCAGTCTAGTAGCAAGAACGTTACCCAGCCCGGAACCATACATCCATCTATCCATCTGCTATTTATCCATCTGTCATAACACCACTGTGTCGGTGGACTGCATCTGGCTGTAGCTGTGCATAGATGTGTACAACTCACCCTTCATAGAGGTTGCAGGTAGCCACACATGTCCGTCCGCGACTGAAGAATCGGCATGACAGGCACTGGTCTGGGCCGGGACCCCAACAGCCAGCATCTGAACACAGGGGATCACACACCATGCGCTCCTTGGCTGCTCAATACACACAAAGAAAGACAGTGTAAGAGCAAAAAGATGTTATTTCATGTTAGAATGCAGCTGTGCCTTGATGAGTCTGCCTTAGTGCAGACGTGGAGAATAAACCCTTAAATTCCCCCCCAAATTAGCTGGGTATAAAATTAGCCAAAATAATCCCATTATTTATGAAAAGACACAGCCTAGATCTACTAAGGCACATGCAAATTTGCGAGGGCTTATTTGTGCATTAAATTTCTCCGCCTCCACAGAGCAGCTGTTCATTTGTGGTGGCCTATAAAAGCAATGTCTTTTTGCGGGGACAGCTTTCCCAAACAATAGCAGGAGTAATTGCAGCAAGACAGAGGAATAGGTGTGTGGCTGAAAGATGTACGGAGCTGTTTCTCCTCAGTAAACAAGAAATTGTCAAACAATATTCACCGAACAGTTGCGGAATAATTACCCTCCTGGATGAACTGAGAGACGACCTGGTTCCTCCCACATTAAAACCCACATTCTTTCTTGAAACATTAGATTCATTAACTTAATCCGCTAGAGGACTGAGATTGCAGGGAGTGTATATACCGTATGTTCCGTTCTTATGTAAATGGTGTCTGTGCATGGTGTACAGTACTGTATGATATGCGTCACCATGCAGTTAGCAAAGGAGGGAGCTATGCTCTTTCATTATAAAGATGCTGAGCAAACAATGACAAATCACCAGTGAGACCTGGAAAACACCTGCAGATGCCACACAGACTTGTTGATTTCACATAGGCTTGCATGGAGGCGAAGCAAAGAAAGAAAACAAGGCTGTATCTTTATTGTCTGTATTCATTTGAAGAATTTAAAACACAGCCTTTCAGCTTTTTTCATGTAGAATTCTTGGTATTAAACGCCATCAAATACACAAATTAGCCTCCGGCTGGTGAAATGAATAATACTTGTTACAAGGAGGAACTCCTGGCATTCCAATGGTTGGTACTTTGAAGGATAGCATCTACCAACATTGTTGCACACCAAATATACCCCACCAGGTGGCAACAGCAGGACAATGCAACCCGCCAGACCACAAAAACTGCTTGAGAAACATGACCAAGAGCCCCTGACCTGACCTCCAAACTCCTCAGATGTCAGTCTGATTGAGCTTTTTGCTGGGACAAAATGGATTTACTGAGGTTCCAGTCTACAACCCACAGCATCTAAAGAATCAGCACCCAACCTTCTAGCGCCGAACACCACTCAACACCCACTGAGGTCCTGGGAGTGGTTTTGCTGGCACAAGGGGGGCTCTAACATGTCAGGTGAGTGGTTTTAATGTTGGTGTGTGAAGACATTGAATAATAAAATTTTATATTTTCTACTATCGCAATAAAAAGTTGGTACCTGCTTTCAAAACACAAATCCCGAACTACACACAGCCTCCAAACAAGTATTGTTGGTTCTTTGGACATCCCTGTAAAGGCACAATATAACCCATTGTGATGATTTTATAATGACACAAGCATGAAAAATGTAGGCTTGGATTTATTTTCCACCACATTTAGCCCTAAAAGGAAACTTCCCCTTTCTTTCATCCCATTGGTAGTGAACAATCTGTATTCTGTTCTCTCTGTTTCTGCCTCGCTGTTTTTCATACAGTAGCTACCAACTGACTCATCTGCTCTGTAATGGCCTGAATCTCCTCTCTCTCCCTCTCTCTCTTTTGTCCCCCTGTAGCACTCGTTCTACAAAGGTTGGTACATTTGAGAGCATTACAGGAGAAAAAAAGAAAAGAAAGTGTTGAAGCAACATGGTGACAGCACTACAGATAAACTGGGAACTTTTATCATCCCAACATCATCTGACACGATTCCCCTCCCTCTGTCGGTGGATAAAACAGATTCTCTTCTCTTCTCTTCTCTTCTCTTCTCTTCTCTTCTCTTCTCTTCTCTTCTCTTCTCTTCTCTTCTCTTCTCTTCTGCTATGACCACGTCTATAAAAGGCCCCTGCTGTTTTCTCCACCCTGACCACATGTAAGCCAAGGGCTATGCCTTAGTATCATCCATAGCCATGATCAGAATGCTTAAAAATTCAGACAGAGTGATGCAGATACGTGGGGGAAACAGAAATCAAGCTTTCCTTTGGAGGGCACAGGATGAAAGCTTTGCTTTTAACAAGAGACAGAACCTCCTCTGTTGGGCTTCCAGCACAATAGGTAAACTGACCGGGCAGAGAGAAATGAGGAGAAGGAAGAAAGACGGGTGTTGACGAAAGACATAAACAAGAAAGGAGCAGAGGTTGCAGAGTTTTTCAACTACATAGCAAGATCAAAACATACCAACATTAGATGTTCCAGAAAATGAAAGCCCTGACAAGTGCCAAGACAGCAGAGCAGAGCTGTGATGACATTATAAAATTATGAAAGAAAGAAAAAAGGAAGAAAAGAAGGAAAGAAAGAAACCAAAAATCAAAAAGAACAAAAAATATATAGAATCCTGAACACTGGAGAGGTGTAGTTGGAGCTCATCTGTTGCCTGGAGTTTCCTGCACCTCTCTTCTGCATCAAAGGCATCATTGAAAGCAAAGCAGCCACTGAAAAGACTAAAGGGTGTAGAGGGGCAGCTGGGGAAATTATCCTTTCCCTGTGCAACATGGGACAACAAAATAATTATATATTTTAGTTCTTTTAATTAATTGCAATTAGGACTCATTAGATTAATTAGTTTTAAGCATAAATCACTTAGAAATCATATGAATAAGCAAAAACCAGAACAAACAAACAAACAAAAACAAAATAAATGACTAAGAGTGGTGTAGTAAAGAGCCAACATACAAAACTCAGTCTGATTATGTGGACTGAATTCATAGACATTATGCCCATGTGCTTAAGAATTCTACGAGGCAATCAAATGAATCTGTGAATTTAAAGCTTTCACACAGTACATTATCCATAATCAAGCATAATTACTACTAATAATACATAATTATTTTAAAACTGGACTACATTTGCTTCTGTCAGCTGGAGTATTTCCTACAGGTCATGTACTTCAATTTTGGTAAAGTAGAGCACCTGCATGTTTTCAACAGGCCACTTCACAGCATTTCGATTTGTGGAGAAAGCATAGTTACAGCTAATAATAACATTATTGGTTGCTCTGATCTCGTCAAGTAAATAATAATAATAATAATAATAATAAAGGCTTCTTCCCTCCTTTTCTGTCAAAAAATGTCACTTAATTTGTAAAACAGCACAGAACCAAAATGGAGATGTAGCATAAAGTCTTGTTAAAGCAAGTAAAACTATTTTTTAATGGACCTTCAGTTTCAGATTTGGTCAAAAATAACAATAAAACCCATCTGATTCAAATTGTATCAGTTCCATTTGTAACCCACTCGAACCCCCAACTTTGAAGGAAGCTGCTGGTAGAACTTTTGGGTCCTGCGCACTGTGTCAGGCATGGATCGGTCTTGTTCCATCCAAGGGATCCTTACTCAGTTTGGGATTTTCGGGTCTTTGTCATGTTCTTAGTGCTGTTCCTGAGCAGTTGTTGTGGTGTGGCAAGGCACACTGTCCTGTTGCTATTGGGGAATGTCATGAGGGGTTGTACTTAGTTTGGAATAATGCTTTGGTGGGTGGTGAATGTCAAAGTAACATCCACATGAGTGCCAGGACCCAAGGCTTCCCAGAAGAACTTGACAGCATAATACCGGTCAACATTAAGTCTCTGTCAAGATTGATGCCAAATATGTGCATTTTCTTAGTCTCCTGCACAATCAGGTGAATAGAGATTGAAACTCTCCTGCCATCTTATATCTCTAATCCTACAACGCTCGCAAGAATCGTCAACATAATAGTAACTTCTATAAACCTAAAGGGCCCACAAACTTGGCTGATTAGATTTCAGGTTGGTCAAAGCTGGGTTGGGGTGTTCCAGTAAATGTTTGACTGCTTTGCTGGCACATCATGGTAAACTAAAACCAGATACTGACTCAGGAGGTTCGTTTATTCACTACTGTTTCAGCATTTTTTTTTCTCTCAGTCAAAGGAGCTAATAAGCAATGCTGTTCAGGACCAGACACTATTTGAATTCCCAATGTCAAATTATCGTTTAAACGAAGACAGAGAGAGCAGTCTAATGCAAAACCAGACGTACTTGAAGAGAGCATACTGGTCAAAGACAAGCAAGTGAAACTACAGATAGAAAATCATCTGCAATAAGACCCAAAGAAAACGTTATAGTTTATAAATGTACAATGAAAAGACTGTTGCTTTAATGGTTGAGCAGCAAGCATGTATAAGCATTTCAAACTTTTACCTTTAACTTAACTGATAAAGCTTTCATAAGAGTGGTGAGATATCTTCAACTTTACAACAATAATCTAGCAGATAAAAGACACCTAAGGTAGACTTAATGAGAAATTCCTTTGGTAGCACAAAAGATGACTACACTCTTAGTTCTGGCTGTTAGTTCACTTCATAGCAGCAGTCTTTTTAGCTACCGTGAAAACTGACTGCCTTGGCTTCAAGTTTCTCCAAGTTCCTAATGACATTTCCATATCCCTCCAACTGCATGCATATTCACATGAAACTATGGGCAAATGAAGGCTCCCTCTCCTCTGTCTTTGCTGCCCTGTAACTGTGTGATATCTGCCCTTTTCCAGTCCCTGCCAGGCTCAGTCAAGTTTAGACACACACACATACACACACTCCGATGCACACATGCAGAACTATGTCAAGGATGTGACTCTTGAACCTCATCCAAAGTCTGCAAAGTCTCCACAGTATGTGTGTGCGTGCTTGAGTTGGTGTGTGTGTGTGTGCATGTGTGTGTGTGTGTGTGTGTGTGTGTGTGTCAATGCTAAGGAACTGCCCAGGGGAAAGGAGCCCATGAACAGCAAAAAGGGTCCAACTCAATAATGCAAATACCGGCTCATTAATGAACATTATACATAAATGAATAATGTCTGAACACTTGTGGCAGTGATATAATAAAAGCTCTCCCATTTTTAGAAACACAATCTTTATCTCATCAAATCAGTTATTTGCCTAATTTAATTTGACCACACCTCGCGGAATGATCCTGTTGGTTAATTAATCCAATTATAGACCTATTGTTTTGGGTTGCCTTTATAAATTAGTGAGATATGACAATACAGTAACAGATAAATGTGTTTTTTCTATTTTATGTTTAGAATAGTAGTAGTGCTGCCTAATAGTGTTGCCTTCTGCAGGAGTACAGTGGAATTTACATCCAAATAACTGACTTATCATGTAAAAGTCAGAGTTTTTCCAAATGTTTGTTCACGTCTTTCAAAGTATTTGCACCTTCTGTTCCACAGTAAAAGGCAAAGATATTTCTACATAATTTTTCGGTGTGTAACCTACTTAGGAACGGAAACAAGTTCGTCAAAGGATCATACAAGAAAGAGAACTCTCTTGGTGCGTGGAGCTGCATGTCTGATTTTGAATTGGAAACAAAATTCATGGATACTTGATCATTCTGAAAAGCCACACTCAATATTAAATGACTAAAAAAATGACAGTCACCATTTTGTCGGAGCTTTAGAAATGAGTTTTATGTTATATTTGTCTTTTGATAAAAATTGCAAAGATCTTTGAGCCTTTTGATAAATGTCACACACAGTACCTTTCACCACAGTTTGTTTAGTCCACACACACATTACGATTGGTGAGGTATAGATTGGGAGACAAAAATGAAGAAGATTGAATGATTTGGCCTTTGAGTATGAGTCAGTTTGTGTAGACTGTGGGGAGATAAAATCACAGAATTAATCTCATTAACAGAATTTAGAATAGTTAAATATTCATTAAAGATACTGGAAACTGCAATGTAAATGCTAACGAAACAGCTGTCTTTATATAGTACAGTACTAAGTTTTTGTTTGTGTTCTTGAAGTGTAGTCATTGATTGTTGCCTTCATTTAGTTTTCTCCATCTTCTCTGAGTTTGCTTCAGATTACAGGACACAAAGACAGGACACAGGCAAAGGCTGTTTGAAAGCAGCACACATTTCATCCAGAACGAGACACAAAACAAACTGGGCTGGTAAATAAGTTTTAGTTCAAGACACAGCACGGAGGCTCCATTGTTGGAAATTTGTTTCTATTGAACTCAGCTACTGTGAGTTTTTTCCAAATGTGTTGTGATTTCAGAGTGGTACTGATTTGTTACCAGGGCACATTATAGGAAAAGCAAACCGTGTTTTGATCATCCTCCATTTCTGTTGACACGTGGGCTTTTGTTCACTTTTTTTTTGTGGTGTTCAGCATGATTTTGGCAGGAACTTACAGCAGCCCTGCGGGCTTCGGTTGTTGCGGACCAGAACCTTTTGGTTTGCGGCGCGGAACAGCCTCGTCCAGTTGACGGTGTTGTAGTAGCAGAGCTGGCTGTTCTCTGCGATGTGGACGTTCCCGGCACTGATCTCTCGTAGAGACTGGAGCTGCAGCGATGAGATGCCCTGCTGCTTCAACACCAGCAGGGAGATCCCACTGAGAGGGAAGAATGGGTGGAGGTGAGAGGAAGATGGGGCCACACAAGAAGGGACGGAAGGTGAGAGGAGCAAGAGGAGAGATGAGGTGGAACAGGGACGGGGAAGGAAGGGGGAGGGAGGGAGGCAGAGAAAAAGATGGATTCATTTCACAGGTTTTGTTGCATGGGTCAGTTCTCTTGCAAAAACACAATTTTTCTATTACTGTTTTTCTCCATTGGTTTGGCTCATTTCTCAAAACAGAAATTACATTCTCAAAACTCTGAGATCATTTGGCAAAACAGTCTTACAGTTCAGCACAACACCATAGCTCACTTGCAAAAGCTCACATTTCTCCCAAAACCTTTCAGTCATGCTTCAAAACTAAGTTCCTTTCTCATATAAATAGTCAGTACCACCAAAAATGCAAAGATCCTTCTCAATTGCTTTGACTCATTTCTTGAAACAGATCAGACGTTCTCAACACTCTTGGTGCTTTTGCCAAAATAACCTGGATGGTTCAGCACAACACCATGGTTCACCTGCAAAATCTCATATCTCTCCCAAAACAGTTCACAGGATTGGTCAAAACTAAATTCTATGCTCACATGAATATTCAGTGCCTCCAAAATGCATCGTCCCTTTGGAATTGTTTAAGCACTGCAAGTCAAAATGTTAGATGTTTTGTCACTAAGGCAGATGACCACTGAAATACCCCTCATGTCCACCTCTCAGTCTGAGCCCAGTCCTTCATTGAGAGTGGTTACTGTGCTAGTTTTTTTGTTTGTCTAGCTAACAGAATACAGTTGTGTATGAAACTGAAAAAATAGGATTTCATGGTAAGTATAGCCTCCAAGGTTTGACATCACACATTGCACTCATACTGTCAAGGAAACTGTAACTTTTTTTTTTTTTTAACAGTTTTTCTTAACTGTTGACACACAAATCCTGGTACTTTAGACACAATGACCACAACATGTAACTCATGCACTGACCCCCCGAACCAGTATCATCAACAGAAGTCAATACAGTGTGCTGATATTTTAAGTTTTCCATTTACCGTCTTAAATATTGCAGTATTGCCAAACTAATACAACTGATACACTGAATCTGTTTAATCCTTAAACCGGCAGTGCAAAACTTTTGTCTCCGTCTTTGGCAGTGAAAGTAATTAAATAAACACAGTCAAAGTGTACTTAGGACCCATGCCTTGCCGTTTATCAGGTTCTTTCTCAGAGAGTAATCTGTCCTCTGAATGTTGAGTTTCTTTTTTATCAAGCATAACAATATTCCCTTGGTTTTTCAACCACAGGCTGCTACTACAGTAGATGTAAGCTGCTATAGCTTACATCATCTCCATCACTATTGTTTCTTTCATCTTTGCTTGATTGCTAGTTGACATAAAACATATTGCTACCAGTGCACCAGTATGGAAATGTCACTACATACAGCATATTTAAAACTCCTGTATACAGCAAAATACACAGAGATTTACTTTATAGGCTTAATCAGCATTGTGTGAACTCGTCACTCAAGGGCTTGAATGTTGGGGACGTTCATTTATATGTAGAAGTTTCCCCATTCCAGCTTTAATTTTCTTTACAACAAGGTGACTTCAGCATATTTTTTAATCATCCTACCTGCAAGCCTAATTTTCTTTCCTTTTTTCTTCAAAGCCTAACCCCAACTTTCTCCACATGCCCCACTTGCACAGTTTAAAAAATGACAGGAAGCCAGTGGGGTGTCGAAGCCATCAGATAGACAGAGTGTATGCAGGATCAAGCACGGGGCAAGGGTGGGTGGCAGCCTGTAATTTGTACTGCAGCCTGCTGTTTCCATCTGCAGGCAGGTGCACACGAACAATCTCACACCCACAGTCAGGCACACACACACACACGCACAAAGTGCACTGTTTCCCACCGTCCAACACTGTATTGTCAAGCGCCACTGACTTTGTTTTCAACCAAATGTTGCAAAAACCACAAAAATCTCAACGACAAACCACAATCAGCTTGTTGAAAACAGCTACTTGTTTTTCCTAAATGTCAAAGCAAATACATCAGAATAACATGT
The DNA here is from genome assembly GCA_024666655.1 of Dascyllus trimaculatus. NCBI lineage: Eukaryota > Metazoa > Chordata > Actinopteri > Pomacentridae > Dascyllus > Dascyllus trimaculatus. Next base: position 22,426,096 of record CM045456.1, on the reverse strand, counting down.
TTAAATCACAGCGTTCTGTGCAGTAACAACTGCATTTAGAAAAAAATTAAAATGCAAAGCACTAAACCACAGAAGCATAGCAAACCACATTTACCATTCATTTACATAAGAATGATTTAAATATATAACCCAAGCTGCTACTATTAGACAAACATAGCAATTGGGAAGGACACGTTTCCTTGTTGCAGTTTAGCTTCACTGCATGGCACTTCGATTTTCGTATGCTGATGCCAGAATAAATCAAAAGCTGGGCAGTAATACCAACAATTCACAAAAACAAGTAGAGGTTAATCTGATACATCTGCACTGTAGGCACTCTAAATTTATGTTGCAGTTTTCAGATATATCGGAAAAAATGCCAGTTACTTCAAAAGATTATGAGTGTGTGTACATTAATTCTGTGAAATTCTAATTCACTTTTATTTTCAAGGAGCTCCAGTTTCAGAGATCACAAATTAAACCCATATATTCACTAGCTTGCCTTTTATTTCCAAGTTCTGTGTTCACAACTATGGTATAATTACACCCGACAGCATAAAAAAAATAATCATAGCAAAAGCTATTATACTATGACATACCTGTAAAGTGCTCTTCCACCAATAGTTGCCAGGTTGGAGAAAACACTCAAGTCTGTCATGTTGTCAGGCCACGACTGGATGTTAAGGAAGCCTAAATAGGGACACAGACACACACACGGACATACAGGTTACAATGAGGCACCAGTTATGACAGACGAGACTCACCTGTCTGTCATACTGTCCATTTTACACAGTGACAAGAATGAAAAGGACAACTGGTGTCTCTCTAGAGTTAACAACATTCCAGGAGCACAGTAACCGGAGCACCTGAGTCTCATCCCAGAGCAGCCCAGCATTTCTAAGGCATAAAAATGTTATAGGCATGGCTACTCCAAAGACGGGGGGGTCGATGTCAGCCATAACAAGTGTAAAATCTGGCATATCAATATTTTTTGCATTTCCTTTCTCTGCCTCTTCCACTGTTGAATCATTTAGAAGATTAAATGAAAAGCTGAGAGGATGGCTGTGGCTCATTTAAGATTTTCAATAATGGATTCAGAAATATGAAATATTCAGTAGAGGAACAGTAGGGGAGCGCAATCCCCAAGCCAACACCAGAGGACAAACAAAACAGTTGGTTGCGGCTATGAAAACCAAGGAAAATTCCACAGTGGGTGGAGGAGGAGATGTAAGGGAGGAAGAAGGCAGGGAAGTCTAAGCAAATATGATGACAAGAAGAAAAAAAAGCCCACCGCATTTCATAAATTACTCCGGCACTAAAAGAAAACACAGAGGCCACAAGCTGCTGTTGTATTGACTTCTTGACAAAGGAGAAAGCGAAGGAGGTGGTGGTGGATGGCAATAAAAGCCTTGTGGGTGTGATGGGCAGTATGGTGCATTCTCCAATCAATGAACAGTATCTGACTCCATTATATTAAACTGTGTGATTTCCTCCCACAGGATGCATAATTTTGTTTATCCAGAAAAGGGAGGCATGGTGGAGACAGGTAAGCGGAGTTGCGGAGGAAGCGGGCTGCTTCTTGGCTTGTTGACAAGAGAGCAATAACCCCCAACAGCACCTTTATCAGTTTGTGGACGTTGTTTTGTTTGTTTTGTCAATCTCGGCTGGCAGCGGCAGGGCCTGAACAAATGCTTATTAGGAGTGTTTGATGAGGAAAGGTAAAAAAAAAATTAAAAAAAAAGAATAAAAAGTCGGGTAATTGTGAGGAATCACACACCGGGGCTTATGCAAATGGCAGAATTTGATACCCGTCCTCACACCAGAGCAATTTTTCCTATGGCAGACTGCAACAGTTAGAACCAAACACGTGGGAAAGAACAAGCAAAATTCTGAATTATTACTATTATTATTTTTTCCCCAAATGGAACACAATGTTTCTCTGAGCTATGAGAAGATATAACATGAGTATAATAATGACTTTCAATATGATAAAACAGTATTAGGCATTCATCCCATGACAAAACATTATGAGATAGTTATACAGGATCCTAAAATGCATTGCTGCTAAACAGTTGTTTGTTAAAGCTAATTACACATTTGGCATTTGTCCATCTTGTGCTTCATGCTGTGCAGTTTATGGTGCAGTGACGCCTCTCAGCCCAGAGGCAGCAGTGGTAAAGAATCGTTAGCATTGTACTTGTCAACACTAATTGTCTTAATGACAAAAACTGCAGTGCTGAGGCACCTCACAGCTCTATTATAGTGCTATATCAGGGGGAGGAGAGTGCACCCTGATCAAGACAACAGCTCCCTGTGCACTGTCCTATGTAGTCATGGGCTAACAGCATGCATATGCTATAAATGTTCAAGGTAGGTACTGGACCCTGGACAGAGCATGAAAAAAAGATCTATTATATGAGGCTACTCATCACACAACTCCAAGAGGAATTCTGAATACAGCCACCCAGCTGCAGGGGCTAATGCTATTCTGCTATTCCAGTAGGACCAAGACACTACAAGTGGTAAGGCCAGCAGTGGTGGACTACATGTGTTTATGTTTCTGATTGTGAAATGCCAGCCCTTCTATTTGTCTATATCCCTGTAGTTTTTTGTGGTAGCTGCAGTTTTGAACCTAAAACTGTGCCAAATCATCAAGGCTTTACAAGCAGACAGTGTACTGGAGTTGGGGTACACAAGATCCAGGGGGCATACAAGACAGCTTCACCTCACCCATTTTGGTCACTGAGTGATATCTATAATGTTGACCCTGGTACACCAACCTCTACTTAAGTGACTTTCCTCGGGCAGCAAGTAAATGGGTCACAGTCTGGCCAGAGGGAGTCACATCAGCTTTACAAGATTGCTTTGAACACAGATTGGAATATCAGCGCACTGACGCAGAGGAGTATGCTGAGGTGGCAGCACGCCGAATGTACCAAAGATGTCACTGTCTTCAAACCCATCATGTATGTGCCAAGTAGAAGCAATGCAAGACAGACCTATGATGCAGTCCTCTGATCAAAAGACAATGAAGCCTTCCAGTCAGATCAAACTTTTCCTGTTGCATTGAGAGCTAAACAGCATAGAGGGAGGAGATGAAAGAGCTGGCTAGTTGGTAGACAATAGCTTGCATCTCAGTCCAGACAATACAAAAGACATCATGGACTTCAGATGGAAGCTGACTGAGCATGGACCAGAGTATATTAAACAGAAACTTTCACAAGATCCTGTAACACCACCAGCATAGTTAAGTGTTCTCAGAAGAATTTGCACGATTACAGTAATTAACTAACAAATTGCTGTTGAGAATTCAATTAATTAAAAGCATTTCAACCAGAAATATATGTTTCCACAGCCCAGAGACCACATATGCTTACTTCTATACTACATGACGTCATATGTTATCTTTGCAGTTCAAGGAAGCAACTGTTGCAACACAGAAAGACGTGTGGAAAACCTGATATAGGAACATGACATAGAAGACGAAGACAGGGCTCAATGAAATGATGTCTGTGAGCGTAGTGGAAAGTGAGGGAGACAGTAGTTACAGTACAGTTACTAGACACAATGAAAAAGAAAGGCCAGAAAGGTGGCTCCATTGCCTGCCTGCTGTGCTACAATAACTGCAAAGAATTACAGTTACATGTCACTATGTCAGCAAAGGCACTAAAATACACAGTTAGTGTATAAGAATATACTGTAAAATTGCTAGTTAAAGACTTAATACACTGTGGTATTGCTGAACACAGAGTGATAAGGGCCACACAAGTGGGTGCTCTGGCACTTAACACAACTTGGTAGAGCCACAGCACAATAACAATAACAACTTTTCAAAAGAGACTATAAGACCCTCCTGCAGACTGTTACACTGAAATAGAAACAATCAGACGTAATAAACAACAGCAGCAAACACAGATTTGTACTTAACATATGCATCACAGATGCTGTTATTCAAAGAAATGGTTTTACCTATGCAGACCTGTGACAGTCACTGTTGCGGGTTGACTACTAGACACAGGAGGAGTTTCATGAGGTTCCATTGTGCTTTTAGATTTGATGAAATTAGCTTTCTTTTACCTTTTTGGTTGTGTTTAGTGACAAAATTATTTTTTGTGAGTTAAAGGTTAGGTCTGGTGATATATATCTATATATGCCCTGATTGCCAAAACATTTTATGATATGACCAAAAATAAATGCAAAGTTTAGATTTGTTTCTCCTTTTAAAATGTCCTCAGTAAGAATATTAAATCTTGGGACTGAATCACAGGATAGGAAAGTATGGAGAATCTAACAATCACAGTTTCAGTTTATGTCTTTTTTTTAGCATCAAGAAATGCAAAAAATAGAATGGCCTAATGGGTTAATTGAATTCATATATTTAAAGCCTTGCATATACTTTCCACCTCAAGTATTGCAGAAAATCATCCACTATATACAGTACGTGTACAAGTGATGCATGAATGTCACCACCACTGGTTAAAAGATAACTTAAGGCTAATTTATCCTAGCACTGATGAGGAAAAACGAGCTTCATCTTTACCTTTCAGAGCCTTTGCCTTCTTCTCACCCCTGTCAATGAGTGATTTTGTGCAGGAAAAGCAAACCCAGCAGTGGTTCATGTTGTGCTGAGAGCCACATCAGCAGCACACCAATGCACACAGCAAATTATACTGTGGAGCCACTTAGAGAAGAAGGCCATGAGCTTACAAGCAAAGGTTAAGAGTGCTTAAGTTGTGGTGATTACATTCTAAGGCGCAACACTGAGGAACCCACTTATGCTAAATTGTGTGAGTTGATCGCCCACTCTTTGGGTGAATCCTGACCTGGTGAAATGTCTTTGAAGATCCTGGTAAAAAGAAGCAGAAATCCCTGAAAGACTCAGAGAAGGAACAGAACTGGAGAAGGGACATATGGAGAGTGCTGGTGTGGACGACGGGAGCTGTCCTCCTACACAGCTCATTTAAAAGCTCGAGCAATGCTAGTCGTGACCCCGGGGTCACGGAGGCAGGTTGGCTGCTTCTGTCAGAAGTCACGTTCTCCTGACAGCTCAGGGAGATGACAAGCTGAGCTGACACACATGTCTGACTACATGGCCACTGGTTTATGCCCCATCACCTGCTCTCAAAACTAACCACAAGAGAAGAGGAATGAAAAACAAAAATACTTGCAAGTCGTGTTAGGAATTTAGTCTCAGGCAATTTAGGTTACGATGGCATTTTTTAAATTCTACCTGTGTATTCATCAACTACAAAAGAATGATTTCAATTGTGTTCAGGGACACATGCACACAGGGCCATGGCTTAAAAGACAGACCGCAAACTCTGCAGTGTATTTTACATATTTTGAGCCCTCATTCTGAAATAAATATGCAATTTGCTCAGACAGCAGCTAATTATGCAGTAATGGCTGAGGATGTTTACTAATAACACTTTGTCAGTGGATGGGAATTTAAAACCTTTTCTGCTTTGCACCTTTTGGCACTCAGCTGTCCTTTCAGCATATCTCTCTCATAACACAACCATTTAAGGTTTTATTCAGAGGTTTCTAACCCTTTCTAAGATGGTACAGTTTGTTTTGCCTCCTTGTTGCTTGATTGTTACATCTGATTTTCTTGGCCATACAAATGATCCATAACTGGCCCCTTTGGTTCAGTTGCTGTTTTCTTTTAAAGGACAATACTAAGCACATTATTAAAATCTAGTTATTCTTTATACATAAGTTATAAGTTGGTTCACTTCCAAACCCTGAACTACTCTGTTTGCTCTTGAACTCAACAAACCAACTGTGTGCTCTGAATCCCATTTCGATAATGCAGACAAATGTGGTGGCACTGCAAAAGCATGAGCTGCATAATGAGCAAGTAGGAAAACTACTACTATACTACTACATTTATCCTGGCACTTAATTTGTGGGCTTTTACCACCTCATATATTCCATTTAAAGAATCGTTACCATCAATTATGATAATATTTGCTCGCTGTCAGTTGTAAGGGGAGTAAAATATCTAAGAAAAGTTATGAAATTTCAATGTGAATTCCCGAGATGCTTTTCACTTCCTTTTTCCTTTTTTTTTACCAGTTTACAATTGATGCAATCCAAAGTAAATGTGTATTTTTGAAGGAGAAAGGAGGGCTACTGTTTTACAAGGCCCATGTTTTCGCAAACCCCTTAATAACTAACAGTAATATTCCCTCATTTCATGGGGGAATGTGACATCAGAGATGCGAGGTTTCTTTCTGAAGCCATTGTCAAATGTCTGGGCTGGAAAGATGACAGTATACATGCAGCTCAAAAGTGGCGGTGGCATAGGGGAGCTGGAGGATTAACGATGCGCACCACATGTTTTGGATCTTTTCTTCATGGTGCGTGAAGGGAGAGTTGGGACTGTGGGACTCAAGGCTAGGGACTCCCCGAGGGAGAAGCAGCAGGGAGAAAGAGGAGATTGAAAGACTCATATGATATTCATCTTATGCTGCAAAGTCTGTCCTTCGTGTGGACAGACTCAAGGGGATGGGGTGAGGTAGTTGCGCGCACACACAGAGCTACACACACAAACAGCATATATGAGAACAGTATATATGGCTGAAAAGCTCAATAGATGATACTAAGTTCAGTGTAATTTCTATTTATCTACGTTTTTATTAATTATTATCCATGTGCAGGGACGCATGCGACATAAATGGCACACTTACCTGTGATCTCTCGAACAGTGCGGAATACATTGAGTTTCTCTGGATCCAAAGCTTCAATGTTGTGATAGACGTCCCTGCGAATGATAACGGGAGATCAGAATGAAACAAACAAAAGAAGAAAGAGCACAGTATCTCATTTTTCTTAATCACAGCAAAAATGAAAAAAACTATGATTTTTTTTTGTATAACACTCATGAATATTTGCATGCATAGATACAGTTCTGTATATCCATCCAGAAATAACACATACATGTTTGCGTTGTCTCCTCCAGCCACCCTCTGGAGTCTTTTGTATACTTAAATCACTTTGACACTTCTTAGAGTCATTTATGAGAGAGTGCATACTGTATAACTGCACTCTTCCAGGCACTTTGAGCATATTTACTTGTCACTTGCCATTACTGACACTGGTAACCTTATTCAGATTCATTCAACCAATTAGCACCCAGCTTCAACACACTTATTTTGAGCAATTTACATTAATTGTGGAACACAAAACAAATGTGACAGCCAATATTTGAGTATTTGGAAGCAGAAAGATTCCTGCTGGATGCAAGTACAGGATTATATTACTTCTGTCACAATAACAAAATTTGTCAGTAATTGTACTTGTACTTAGGCAATATTTTATTCAGAAGCCTTTTGCTTTGCTGCATTTAAAACTTGCAGCTGCCACAGAGTCACCTAAAAAAGTTAAGAGAATATAGATGTTCAAAGAAACAAAAAGCGATATGTAAGACGAAAGAAATAGAAAGGATTTCCTGTGTAGTTGCAGCAGGGAAGACACTGATGGTTTATCTACAGCTATCTAGAACTCCAGAGAGCTCTATATCCACAGAGGTGACACTTGCAGCTAACACCTGTCAAACATACAATTCAAGAGCCACGTGGCTGCATGCAGGCCTGTCAGTGTGTAAACAATATAACAATCGTGCAGTGTAGGCAAATGTAGATGCCACTGTTATTGTATTATTATCTTTACCCGAGTTGATTTAAAAAAGAAAAACTGCATCTACCTTAAATTTATGATTGATTTAATGCATCATTCTCCAAGTTCTAAGTGATGCAAATTTAACACACCCACGATGTTGCATGACCAACATGTACATGCTCTGACTTAATGCAAAAATGCCACAATGCTCACAGTGGAGCCTTTAGCCGTGGCGTATACTTTTAGAAAATTTTAATTTTAATGTGGTGTGCACAACCTGTGTGCTGTTTTTGACAAGCGATTGTTGCGCTGAGTGTGGTGGGATAGAAAAGTAAAATGGAATGACTGAGCACAGAAACTGAGCTGAGAGCAAATTCAGGAGGTCTCCACAGAGCGCAAGACTCACAGACCAACGTCCAGAGAGGTGAGTAAAACAAACAAGCTCACTGATTGTTGTATCTCACTGTTCAGAGGAATGCACAAACCACTGCATGGCCTGGAAATCTAGTTCTATCTACGGACGCCTGCAGTGGTAATGTTCTTTTTTGTTCAGGTGAATTCTACCAAGGCTATACAGACAAAGGTAGTTACAGTTACTATGAAAAGTATTCACCCCTTTTGGAAGTACCTTTTATTGCTTTTCAATAGTGCTTTACAGTTAAATAATCTGACTTTTTTCGGATAGAATTTTACAAAAAAAGACTCTTTCATGTCAAAGTGAAAACTGATTTCTATATATCCCCTTTAAAGTGGCTCATCTAATTCAATACAGGTGCAGCCATTTGGTGCTTGAAGTCACATGATTATGATGAAATGGAGATCATCTGAGTGTAGTTAATGTGTCTAAAGTATAAAGACACAAGGGGTAGTATAAAGACAAGGCTAGTGAAAAGCATAAGTCACTGAATATCTCTCGGAGTTAAGTTCATTCATCATTAGGAAATGGAAATAAAATTGTTCATGCATATTCTGGCTAGAGTGGGCCATTCTCAAAAACTGTGTGACTGTGCAAGAAAGAAACTAGTAAGGGAGGCCCCAAGATATCTATGACTCTTGTGAAGACGGTTCACGCTCCAGCGGTTGAGATGGGAGAGACAGCTGTTGCCTGTTCTTCACCAGTCATTGCTTCATGTGAGAGTGAAGAAGAGAAAGCCATCATTGAGAAAAAGCTCATATTAAATCCTGACTAGATTTAACCTGTGGGAGTCTGTGAAGGCAACTGGAAGAAGGTTCTTTGGTCGTATGACATCAAACTTGAGTCCTTGGCCATCAGACTAGGCATTTTATTTGGTGACACCAAACACTGCATGTTATCACTAACGCACCATCCCCACTGTAAAGCATGGTGGTGGCAGCATAATGATGGTGAAATGCTTCTCAGCAGCAGACCCTGGAAGGTTTATGAAGGTAGAGGGTAAAATCATTGCAGCAAAGTATAGGGAAATCCTGGAGGAAAAACTGATGCAGTCTGTAAAAGAGCTGCAATATGGGAGAAGATTTGTTTTTCAGCAAGACAATGACTGGAAGCAGACAGCCAAAACGACACAAAAACAGTTGAAAGATTGAAAGGCGGAGACCTCAATTCAATAGAGAATTTAGCTGGACCTGAAAGGACTGTTCACTCATGATCCCAGTGCAACCTGACAGAGCTTGAACAGTTTTACAAAGAAAAAATCGGGTAAAATTGCATTGGCTACATGTGCAAGGCGGATTGAGACCTATCCACACAGGCTCGATACTGTAAACGTTACCAAAAGTGCATCTACTAAATACTGACTTGAAGAGGATAAATATTTATGCAATCACTTATTTTATGTTACATATTTTTGATTAATTGATTTCATAGAAATCTGTTTTCACTTTGACATTAAACAGCCTTTTCTGTAAAATCGTGTCCAAAAAAGGCAAACTGTATCAACCATGACTCATTGTTACGAAGCAATTAAAGGAGAAAAACTCCAAGGTAGACGATAGTATAAGCACTGCATATATTCATAATTGATAATCAGTTATATGCAAAGGCTGCAAAGTGCTTGTCCACCAAGGAACAATTTAGTATTGTTTTGAACATAAGTTCAAAGTGTGTCTCTCCCAGAACATGGTGATGATGTTCTGCAAGAATATACATGATATATTCTGTCGCCTAAAGCTGTTCTTTAATTTATTAGCTACACCATGAGGTATTATTATCATCACGTTCTCATTTCCCCTAACCCTTTTTTGAAAAAAAGTTTAGTCAGAATACATTTGAACTGTTCTGCGTTTTACTCTCATCTATTTCACCCCATCATTTATCATTCTGATAAGCTGAATGTTCTCAGTTCTCACCCTTTGATTCCAGTGATGAGAAACACCAGGTTGCCATTGATTTTGGTGCAGTTGACAAACTTGTCAATGTTGCTGGAGTCCACTGTCTGAGCTGCCTGTAGGCTGGCTGTGCCTATTCCATCACATGCTGTGACAACACACAGTAAAACAGAAAATTGCATTAATTTGATTAAATATCTTAATATTGGCAACATGCAAAAAAAGTGTAGATTTGAGGTACAATGAATAGTACTTTACATTATCAGTGTATAGCTTTTCATCTACCAATAATGATTGTTATATTAAAAGTATTTCAAAAGAGGACACTTGTCCTGTATTTGGCACATGGTAATCCAACACATTTTAAATCAAAGAAAAAGAAATACAACAGTGCAGAGGGCTAGCAGTGGTTCTATTTGTTTACAGTTGTATTATGTTGGTATCAAAATTAATGTGCTTTGACTTATTAATGCTCACATGCCACATGTAGCATCTTTATAATCAAGCTCAACATTAACAAATGATGTAATATAATAATTTTTTGTGCTCTAACTTTATAAATGGGACAATATTTAATTACTGGGTAATTAGTATATATGTATTTAGTACATTTTTGAACATCGGTTTGTGGTTTACCTTTTGGGCAGATGTCAGTACAGGGGATGCACATCTTAATGCGGTTCTCCTCCACCTCCATCTTGTTACTAGGACACGCTCTCACACAGGAGCTATGGTCCACCACAAAGTTATCTGAAAAACAATTCATTGTAAATGTCAAATACAGATGGCTGCTGTTTGTCACACAGGAACATACAGTACAATAAGTGGTAGTGGAGTGTAGGCAGTCACATAAAAAAGTGTTGAAAGTCACTCTGGTTAACTTTGCCTGACTGATGCTTCCATGACTACAAATGAATTGCATTAGAGTGCGAAACCCTATGTATTCAATTCTTTATGTTGTATATATCATAACATGCACTAATCAGTGAAAAAAAGTTTTAAATAGAAATATTTAAAGAATAATAATTCCCGTGACTGTAAGACCAAGTAGGAGCTCATATATCTTTAGGAATATTGAAGTTTAATATTGTTGTTAGAGACAATGTATTAATTTATTCACTTTGTTGCGAGATTATATAAAATGTCTTATATTGACCTTTAGATAGAAATACTGATTAAAAAAGATAATAATATTAAAGTATTTTTTAAAGTTGTGTCTCACAATTTATATATACACTGATCAGGCACAATATTATTACCACCTGCTAATATTGTGTTGGTCCCCCTTATGGGGTCAAAATGTTCTGAACCATTGGGCATTGACAAGAGGACCTCTCAGGGTGTCCTATGGGGTCTGGCACCAGGACATTGGCAGTGGATCCTTTGGCTATTCTGGCTTGTGCAGTGGGGCCTCTGTCAATCAAACTTGTTCCACTGCATCCTGTTGATGCTTGATCAGAATGAGGTCTAAGAAGTTTGGAGGTCAAATCAACATGTTGGGTCATTGTCATGTTCCTGAAGATGTTCCTGATTGTTTGATTTTTTTTCCATGTGGTGGGGTGCATTTTCCTGCAGGGGTAGGCCAGTGACATTTGGGATTTCCATTTGCATGAGGGAGTGTGGTTGTTGTGGGACAATGTTCGTTTGCATGTATAAGGGTTATCAACATGGATGTTAAAATCCAAGGTTTTCCGGCAGAACAGCACATAGTACCAATATGATCAATGTTATTCACTTCACCTGTCAGTGGTCATAACGTTGTGGCTGATCAGTGTATATTGCCTAATTAACTTAACTTTCTGGTAGCTCAACTCACACTGTAACTAAAGGAGCACATAATCATAACAGTCAAAAGTCGCTGGTACATTACTGAAGCTAACAAACAGACTACATAATCTGAGGAATAAGTAAGACTAATTAACTCTAAGAAATAGAAAGACTTATCCTCTGACCTAATAATAAAAGTAATAAATTGACACATCAGTATGTCACGTATGAACAACTACCACTAAACGAAGCCACAATAGGGGATTTACTTTTATCATCACTAAACATTTAAATGGTTATTTTACAATTTATCTTAAATTGGTCTAAAAGTAACATTGCCGTCAAGCACAAATTCCCACTTCCCTCCCTGCTGGTTGGCCTTTTCATTGATGTAGTGAACAGTGAGGGGTGTCCACAATTAGCTGTGGGTGTGGTCATCGGTTAGTGGTTTTGTTGTGTAGCGCCACAGAACAATCAAGTGATATCGGGGCAAACAATGGTGCAACACAGGAAGAGGAGGTACGGTGGTGATACAGGTCAAATCCCCTGCTTCTTTATTTCCTCTATTGTCTTTGCAAACACTGGTTACCACAACCTCAGGCTGGATACAAGCTGTTTCCAGGTAGACAGCTTGCCAATATGAGTGAACAACGAAGGCCTTGGCCAGTGATGCGACATTAAGATGTATGTTACTGAATGAATGAAGATTGGCTCTATTAAGGGATTTGTTTGCAGCTTGTTTGGATGGGGATTTACCCAACATGCTCACTCGTTCTCTAGGTTTCATGGATAGATATTGCACATCCTTACAATATTACAGACAAATTCTATCTAAATTGGTGTCACAATCAAAAGTACTAAGTGCTACTGAATCTGATTTGTTTGTTCTCCGTGTGGAAATGGTGAAAGAAAACAGATTATTATGAGTACAGGCTTTAGCTGGTGATCTTATTGTGCAGACTTCCATAACCCAGTAAACTTGCAATTTAAACATATTGAGCAAAACGGATGTTACTTGAAAACAACAAAGCGAACGAGGAGAAATAATGTTTCTGTCTCTGCATCAGAGATCCACAGAAGTATAGAATCACTTCAGATCCACTGAAGCAGAATTTTGGCAGGACTGATTCACTAAAATTCTTTATGATTCTTTATTATGTGAACAAATCTGCCGTCATTCTGTAGATCTATGGTAATTCCTCATAAGGTAATTTGCATGGTGGGACTTTGCGTGAGCAAGGAAAGGTAGATGGTGAGTGTGTTTAGGGTTTCACCATTCAGTAGTTTTTGTACCATTTTCTTTAAAGGTTATGGCCATTTGACTCATTAACTGAAAACTGAAGGTGTACAATTTGTGAAATAAGGGTTTTTATACTTTGAAAAAGGTTGATATTAACTGAGGACTGGAATTGTACATATACATAGACGAAACTCCACCCACCGTCTGCAATACTTCTGTCTGAAAATTAAACCCAACAGTCACTGTATGTGGTGACAGAAGGTAATATAATGTAAAGACAGCCATAGTTAAACAGGATTGATTCAAATCGGAGTTTCAAGAACAGGTTAATGGTCACCAGCAATGTTAGACATCTCTCTTCTAGTACACCTTCAGCACCTTACTGGCACTTTAACATCTACTTAATTAATGAGAAGGCTTTTTCCAATTCTGGAGTCAATGGAAATTAAGAAAAGGTCCCTTTGAATCATTAGTTTGAAAGTGGGAGGTGGAAAAAACACAATTTAGAATATACTGGCAATATATCAAACTGAGAGAAACTGTTTGAGGAGCTAGAAAGAGAGGACAAGATAATCAGTGGGACTGAGAACAATAACAGAACTGGGAGAGAAGTAGGGAAGCTTTGAATACATTTTACATGAAAAAGCAAGAGGAGCCTTCTTTAGATATGAAAACTCTTCTATTCAAGTTATAAATGCGCAAACTTTGTTCTGTTTTTAAATTGGAGTAAAGATTAGGGGTTGCAATCTGATGACACACCTCAAGCTTCCTAATGGGGATAACTAACCCAGCAGAGTTGGGTTCTCCATATAGTTCTACATCTGACTATTGAGTGGAAATAACTGTGACACAACCTGTGTTTATGCTGTAGAGCTGTGAGAAGTCTGTTGCTGTCCAGCAGCTCAACTGTTGCCACACTTCAAGAATTGCTGGACCTATTCCAGAGTTCTGAGTTAGAAAGTAACTTGTGTGGAGTGTTTTAAAGACTGTTTAGACTTGGGGACAATGCCACTGTGCTGCAAAAAAGCCCTTCTCACAAGGGGGATCTAGGACAACGTAAAAATTGGAGAACAGTTTCATTTCTTTGCAAAAACTAAAAGTAATTGTCAAATATCTGTTCAATAGACTTACAGACTGTATGGCTACCATTATATAATGTGTTCCTAAACATGCAATTATGCACAGTTTGTTTTAGATCCATGGCATAATTGACCTCTCAAATTTTCATGAGCTGGATATGGGCCTTTTTTAATAGATAAAGAAGAACATTCAATAGGGATCATCATCCTTATTTGTTAAAGATACATTTGGAAACATTTGGGTTTGTAAAAAGGTAATTTCATAGGTTAAGTTTCAATACTAAAATGGAGCTATTTGGCTACGGATGGGAGAGCAGACCAGTGCCTGTACAGAGAGACATCAGGTTGTTGTTTGTTACCACAAATCACAGCTGTAGACTGAAACAGCTTCTGTGTTGCTACATTGAGTGAGCAGTGTTAGATACAACCAACATCTTCTTCTTCTTGAGCAGACTGGACACATCAGTGACCACAGCTTTGTATCAGTCTGTTTTCCAGGCATTGATCACAGTTTTAAAGGAAAAACCAGATTGCTCTGAACGATATAGTAACGTTGGGGAAGGACCTCTGCCCCATAACCCATTTATTCAGTCTAGGATGGTCAACTCTGTCAGCATTTTAAAATAATCCTCAAAACAGCTAAAGTAATGAAGATGGCAGGGTTGGGATTGGTAGGACAATGGAAAACTGCTGGTGTGTTCACCCATGAAACAGGAGAGACTGATGCATGAGGAAATGGTTGCACTTCTTCCTATTCTCTTCCAGGAGGTGCTATCTGGAGAATCCTGCTGGATTTCAGCCATTGGTTTGTCCTGCATTTCTATCGATGTCTACCAGTGTTACAGTGGAAGAACAGGAAGGCAGTCCAGGTCTTCTTTCCTTTTTCTTCTTTTGGAACACTAGAGCTAACCAACTTTCCTAAAGCCTCAAAAAAGCCTTGCCCACTGTAAGTGTAAAAATTCTCATTTTCTGATGTGCAGGAATCAAGGTCTGCTTGAACCAGATTCATCTTCCAGAGACAGCTGGAGGTCCCTGTACAAATCTCTCATTCAGAGGTATAATACAATGGAGGGTGGTGCATGGAACAGTGGCTACAAACACACAAATGGTGCAGATAGATACAAAAGCAGGAAGTCACGGACAAGCTGGGAAGACCTTATCTCAGCTGTCCCACACTGGCTCCTCTATTTTGAGACAACGATTAAATAGATGTGGACAGATGTGAGATGACAGATTTTTCATTTTTGGTTCCAGATTTCGTACAGCACAGTGTAAGGATATTTGTCTGATTAATGTTCTAATAGATCACACAATAATAAGTATTTAGTTTACCAGAAGGAATAAAATGACAGGAACAGCACTGTCAAATGTTGAACTTATGGTCAAGGGACTGGTGACGGCTCCTCTCAGAATACAGTATACACATCAAAAATGATGTCAAACGTCTGGCAGCTGTGTAGCAGGGTTGTAAATCTGTACAGTAGTTCTGTGTTTGTGTTGTGTTTAATTTTAAATGAAAAGTGAGAGCCTTGGCTAATATAATGGTCTTCATAAAGATAGGCATACAAGAGCACACTTACAAACACGCAGGTTATCCTGGGAAAACATACAACAAGCTATATGCATATTAGCATTATTTGCCCTGAAAAATGATCTACCAGCGGTAATGAGAAGGTTATGAGAGGCTTAAGGAGTAAAAGCAATTCAAGTTCCCCCAGAATGTAATTGCTGCTGTTGTTCATGGCAATACATTGATTTGTATATGAAGGCAAAACAGTAAAAAGTGGCTGCATTTATCTGCCAGGATCCAATGGAAATGAGGCATCTATTGCTCTTGCTGCTGTCCGTGTAGTGTGCATGCATGTGTGTACAAGACCATGGCAATCAGTATGCGAGTGTGTATTCACAGGCACACTTTAAGTATTATCCTGGCATTATGCAAATAGGAATAAAAAGGCTTATTTTGACAGATGTGCATTAAATAAGGAGTTCTGACTGCAGACAATTGTATCTCTTTAGTTGTTTCTATAGCATGCATTATGTAACAACTAATAAGCTTTTATCTAATCCTTAAAGACAGCAGTGGTGGGTGGGACTGACTGTCTTTCCTGAATTGGTTATTAGACTTTACTGGATTGTTAAATTTCTATTTGACAATGGAAAAACAATATTAAACCTCAGTACGAAAAGGGAGTCATATAACTAACAGTTAATGAAGACATAATCCTTTTGTATTGACCACTTGAGTTTAAGTCACCTAATAAAGAGGCACATAATCCATCACCAAATTGTAACATGTGTTGACTGGTGTTCTCTTACAGTAGGAAACAGATTTCTGAGTGTGGAAGGAAAAATGTCATGGTAAAAATTTAAACATGGTGCATGTTTTGTCTTAGGTTTGGTTGTTAGGTCGTTGTAATTTATGTTTATCAAGTATTAAACTTTTATAAAAATTATGCATATTTAAATATATTACAGTGTATACAAGAGGTGTGAGTGTTTATCTGTCTTTCAGCACTTGTCAGTGTTGTAACTTTAGAGTGTATATCTAAGATCATTTTCGTTACTGTTGTTTCCTTGTATAGTCTAGTTCTCAAATGAAAAACTGCAAGCGTGACCACAACAATTTGCGTGAAAATGTTTGATGGTTACTTTTGGGTTTTAGAAACCCCAAAAGCATTGTTGACTTTTGGGGTTTTAAAAACCCCAAAAGTCAACAATGGTAGAAGTACTTAAAAAGGTTATTTTTAAGGATTGGGACGTGTTTTAAGTCAGAATAACCATGAAGGTGTAAAGACTGTCTGGGAGTATACACCAATCAGCCACAACATCATGACCACTGACAGGTGAAGTGAATAACATTGATCATATTGGTACTATGTGGTGTTCTGCTGGAATACCTTGGATTTTGGCATCCATGTTGATGAGACTTACAGACCCAAAAAACATTATCCCACAACAAGCACACTCCCTCGTGCAAATGGTTTCAAAAACATGAAGCAATCAGGAACATGTTGAGGAACATGACAATGGCCAAACATGTTGATTTGACCTCCAAACTTCCTACACCCCATTGTGATCAAGCATCAACAGGATGCAGTGGAAGAAGTTTGATTAAACGAGGCCCAACCGCACAAGTCAGAGTACCCAAAGCATCCGCTGCCAACATCCCAGTGCCAGACCCTATAGGACACCCTGAGACGTCTTTTTGTTAATGCCCAATGGTTCAGAGTATTTTTGAGCACATAAGGTGGGCCAACACAATATTAGGCAGGTGGTCATAATGTTATGCCCGATCGATGTATGTGCATGTGAATGTGCATCTGTGTGTCCAGGTTGTGACACTTACGTGGACACTTTTTGACACAGAAGGCTCCATAGGTGTACTTTGCCCTGGGATTATGTTCCAGTTGGAAGGTGGTCGGGTTGTAAACGAATGGCTGGGGGCACTGGGTCACACATGCCCCACTGTCATTGAAGTTGGTGCAGGCCTGCAAATACACACACACACACACACACACACACACACACACACACAGAGTATTTCAGTTTTAATTGTACTTAAATTCTTTCAAATCAAAAGCATATTTTCTCACTTTATCCCTAGAGGTAAAGGGGGTTAATGGGATTTTAGAAACATGTAGGGGAATGTGTGCTTTCACAATCATAGATATCATACAACCCTAATACTTGTGCTTAAACATAATGAGAGGATGAAACATTACATTTGCATTTACTATACTACATCTGAATTGCAATTTCCCCTCCAGAGTACCCAGAGGTGATATTAGTGAATGGTTTAGACGAAGAATATTCTACAAGCACCCAGTAATATTACTGCTGGGACAAAATGTAATTCGAGTTTCCTTCCTCATGCATGAGTCTTCAGACTTTCTTGCAGAAATCTCTGGTCATTGTGGGGACATTTGGACAGACAAAAACTGTGTGTCGACATGGCTGAACTAAAGTTGAACCAAAGATTTACTGGCAACACAAACGATGAAACATGTAAACCATTCTGTCTACTAATAGTTTGTTGGTTAAGCATCACTGCATTGTTCTTTCATGGATCTCACCATCTGGATGGACCTAGAGAGCTGCAGGGAACTGATTGCTGGTGTAAAAACTGAACTTCTTATCCTCAATCTGTTTTTTAGACATTTCATGGACACCACATTTGGGAATGTGCAGATTAGAATCTTTTGTGATAAAGATGTACTCTGGCATAACTTCTGTGTTCTTACTTAGTATTTATAAGTTTTCATAGTAAAAATTATAACCAATGCATTTTTATTTTTTGCTTTGCTTTTCCTCTTTCTTTCTGTCACAATGGCCATAAAACTAGGGTATATACTAACTTAGTACTACTAAGCCATGGATTTGATGCAGAACACTTAAATAAATTTGATATTTGTGGACATTAAATTATCCATGCCAATGGCCAGAGAAGGTTCATAAGGCCTTACATCAATTAAAGACCCTCTCTGGCCATTGATTAAACCCCTAAATACTTATATCTGTGTATCAAAAGTACATATTTGGAAGGGTTTTTTAGATTAAATATAATCCTTTCATGCCTTAAAATGGATTAAATGCAACTGTACTCTGTTGCTTCTTTCAGAATGTGAGGATCTATGATGCCTCCGCCTTCTTCTCCAAACATCCCCACCTTCTCGCTGCAACTCAAGCACACCAGCTTGCCTGCACCTTTGCTCAAACACTGTAAAAGTACTCAAAACCACACAATGGCAAGCTGTAATACTGGAGTAAAGCAGTCAGACATGCTTGACATGGAAACCAACTCTGAAGAAGAATGATTAAACAGAAAGTCCCACATTGCAAGTTGACAGGTTTGGATCTTTAAGCCTGTTATCTATGAAACCCCAGAAGTCTAAAGCTGCGTTTTTAAGACTATCACTGGTACACTACAGTAGGTAGAAATGCTCCACAATGACGTAGAGTGTTGATTTTGTCCTCTAGCGTACATAAAAACACCATATGGACCGTTAACAAGGTAACAAAGAAACAAAAAATAGCTTTTCATCTCATCAGAGCAGCTCTTAAAGCCTCTGCCTCCCTTATATGGAGAGTATGTCAAAGACTTTTAGATTTATCCAATTTTGACTACAATAAAAATTAAGTGTGACGGATCCAGGAGAACAAAAAATTATGAGAAGAGAACGTGCCTTTCCAAAGTCAGACAGAAGAGCTCTGTTAGTGATGGAAATACAACCGCAGAAACTAGTTTAACACGATGAGGGATGAAGATAAAACTGAAAAAGCACATGGCGGAGAGCCAGGATGGAGGGTTGCCTGGCGAAGTCTACATTTAACAATGACACTCGTGTCAGGAAGAAATGGGAATTAAATGTCATCTAATGATATTTACCATACAAGTGGCATTTTGAGGTAAAAAATTGAGTGTATAAGGAATAAATCCTTTTGCAGATTTACCCTGAATCAAAGGATGGAAAAAGTCACGGGTAAAATATATCCTATTTGTAAAGAACAGGCAATGTACAGTACAGTGAGATTGGGAAATGTTACCATGTTGACATGGCTATATCACCGGAAGTAATAGCATCTAAACCTTTTGTTCCCAGAATGATGTAAAGTGAGTGTGTGCATGTGTGTGTGTTCACTTACAAAGCAGTCCGTGTCCTTTGGGCCATAGCAGCCACCTGCACACTCACGGTGGCAGCAGTCACTAACATAGGGACCGAAGCAACGGCCGTCACACTGCTCGGCACACACTGTTTTGGTTACTGTAGAGTGACAGAGTGACAAAGAATGCATCACACAACATGTAAACCACAACCCAGTAATATAACATACCTGTCTACTCGTTCCATGTAGCTGGTTGTGATCTGTGAACAATGTTTAAACAGCTTTGAGAGTAAAAGAAAAAAAAGCACATTCACTAGAAATGTGTCACTGTGAAACTTTCCTGAAAAATGAACAAGAATGCTGAATGAAGAATGGCATCAAAAAGATATATAATTTGTTCTAGGACTGTTCTTGCCAGTAGTGAATGTGGTTCAATTTGTCACCTCCTGCTTTGACAGTCATGTACTGTAGGTGAAGCTATTCAGCTGAACTGAATTAAACAGAAAAGCTTCCACCTAAAATCACACATGACAACATTCTTCCACGACTAGATGCTGGATACACTGCAGGACGACCAATCACAAGTCTAATTGTCTCGCCCTGCTGGTAAAATATATGCGTGTGTGTTTTGCGTGTATGTGTATCTGCATGAGGCGAGCTCAGCTGAAGCTGAAGCGTTTTTTTTGCCACCTACTAGCTATCTTCAATCATGTTTTCGTTTCCCTGTGCGCTCCCCCGAGGGCCTCTGGCTGGATGTGACAGAGATGTAGCGATTCCTATCTGACTCAGTGTACAAACGTCGTAGCGAACATCTGTCCAACCTTTTCTCATATGCCCTGTTGCAGTCATATGGGCTGCCGTATGCCTGCGTGCCTCTCTCCCCGGCTGCCATATGTAAATGTACATAGGACTGGCATTTCGCAGATAAAGACAGCCGTTAAGAGACACAGCTTAAGTGTCAGCAGTGGGACTTATAAGAAAAAGCAGGAAAACATTACTGAATTATAAGCTACTGGGGGTGGATAAAGCAGTGACATAAACACAAGGAAAAGTTGCACACATTTGCTGCTGTGGGAGTGTAAAACATGCAGGTGTATTGCATAGATTATTTAGCAAAAACAATGAGTGTATATTATATTAACTGGAGAAGAAAAGAAAAAGTCCGCCCCAGTGTTAGGCTGAACAAAATGATCCTTATTTCAAAAATTCCTTTGCTGCTATTCATTTTAAACATTTTAACCCAAAGGACCAGTAATTTGCTGCACAAGTTATACATTATGCTACCATCACACCTTCAAGATCCCATCATGCCTGAAATATCAGGACTCAAGTCAATTTTCTTTTTCCTACGAAACCGAACATGTTCTGATTTCTGATTATATAACTCCCCAGTGTGTAAAAAGTAGTGTGAATAGTTTTCACTTCGAAAATGAAAGAATGTAGTTACTGAATCTGTCATTAACTCTACTTTCTTTATGGGTTGCGAAGGACTGGAGCCTATTGGGCTGTCTATTGCGGGACTGTTACTGCATCCTTAAGGTTCATTTTTTACAATCGGACATGCTGATAAACGCTAAAGAAATAGATCCCAAATACAATGATTGACACTGAAACAGTAAGCTGCATTGGTAGTAATTTCTGGGAAAGAAACAATGTTAGTGCACAGTATTATAAGCCTGCCAGTGAGTGAAAGTGCATGTGTTTGTGCGTGCATACACATAGCTCAGTTCTCCTACGGCTGCCGTGCTTCCCTTTCAGCACCGCTGTGACGAGATACTATCACTGTGATAGATACAAGCCACGGACAAGTCACCAAACAAACATGCAAGCACGCACACACACTTCACCCTATGCCTATAACGCACCATCAGTGGCATTCCATTAACGTTGCCTAGGCTAAAATGAAATGGCCTGCTTTATTCAAAAGACACTTTGTCAAACAAATGACCTTGCCAGAGAGAGAAGCGTTGCTGTTTATCAATTTGGCTTTAAACTTCCACTTTAAGGAAGAAAAAAAACAAGCTGGTGACAACAAATACAGAAGGAATCCATCTCATGAAATATGCCTGGAAGCTTCCATTTGAACAGGCTGTGGACAGCGGCATCAGTCACAGGAACCACTGCCTCACACTTCCCATTTACATGAGCCATTTTTTTTTCACATTTGGCTTCCAAAGAAACTTCATAAATAAAGTCTTTTTTTTCTTTTGTATTGGAAACTCTTTGTTTTTTCCATGATGATTTTTTTTCTTTGAATCTACCAAATGGCAACAGAGGTATTAAGAGCATGAGCTGCCGAATTAAATACCCTCTGCCTGTTTAATTTATCAGGTCAGGTTGTTATATGAGATACAATATGAGCCTTCTCTACAGAATGAACTTTATTGGAGACAAGGAACCTATGAGGTAAAGCAGTGCATTTTCATCATCAGGCATCAGGGCCAAAATTAAGTTCTGGGGAAAAGTTAATGCTCTGGAGATGGAACAGAAACTTTTGGGCGTGGGGACTGCAGCGTTTGCAGCATTTCTTTTTTCAGCCATCATTTTTAAAACTCAGTAGCTGTATATGATTGTGTCATGTTCCTTGTCCTTCAGCACATCAGCATGAAGGTATAGAAGCAAGAATACAACAGATGGATCAAGTACAAAGCATGGCTGCGGGCAAAAATGATGGAAAATTAGCTTTCACTTTTTCATAAGCCTGCGAACTAAATTGCTTAATTACTGGACAACCAAGAGTCTGAGGGAACCTTGTTGTTCCTTGAAAAATAATCCTGAGAGTAAACGCTCTGAGTACCTTGGGTGGAAACTCTTCTATATTTTGTTCCTTTTTAAAATTTTCAAATAAAGCCTAATTTTATTTTAACATACAGAAGTCTGTACAATATAGATCAAATTCTTTCATTGCAGTGATACTCGCTCACTGTGGGCTTAGGAAGTGGCAGGTAAAAATGAACAATTTTGTCCTTGCAGTCAACTTGACTGCATGTCTGTTCCGGTGGTAATAGAATAAAAAAAAGAGAGAGAGAGAAATTGCACAGAGCAAATGAAAAGTGTATAACTACAAAATGTTTTACTTAATCTGACTCAAAAAATCTTGTTGCTAATTAAAGCTCTTGATAATAATTTACACTGCAACAGTGTCTCATTAATTAATGTAGTTCCATTCAATTAGTGGAATAAAATAAAGAAAAGGCCAGTAGTGCCGATCTAACATCTTCCATCTGCTCCTGTGATGTTTGTGAACACACATCCCTCTTTCTGCTGTCCATCTGAGATTCACCACTTGATGCTTTCAGTCTCGCTGCGTCTCCCTTTTGTGTGCTTTGCAAAATCTGGTGATCTCAGAGCTTTCTTTCCTTGTCAGCCATCAGACACATGGAGGACATAAAGGAAAATGAAAGATGTCTGGCTTCTGTCTGCATATCCAGAATTGATGTTTTACAGATCAACTTGGTTATGTAATATCCTAAAGTAATCGCTGTGCATCATAAATATCTATAGTAGACTTTTCTCCTTTGACTATGCTACATTACAAGATTAAGTTACTGTATAATACTTGACAAAAACAAGTAAAACACAATCTCAATTTATGCATGTATTTACTGCATGAATTATCAGTCATTTACATAATATTGAATATATGTTACTGGTTGAGCATTTAACAGCTGATAAGCCAGATATTCCCCTCAGGAGTTGGTACAGGTTTGCATGAGTGCAGAGTATTTCTTCCAGTTTGAATTTTTAGACAAGGTGAAAGAAATAGTGTGGACACTGGACATTTTAATTTGTCAGGATTAAAAACATCCTGCCTCCTGCAAATGGCAGAAATTCAGGGGCTCGGGAATTATATGTTATGATGTTTGAGATATCAAAATGGGCTATGTCTGCAAATATGCCATTGACATTATGATGTGATTACATAGGGCATGTGGTAATAGTATAATAACCACATGCAACATAACATTTGCCAACTATAATCTCTTAAGCTATAGGTGCATTCACTTACATTACGTGCTGACATTTAGATTTATGTTGCATATTTACATTTGAAAAACTAAAATAACTGAAGTGGCATCTGATGACCAAAGTATTGATCCTGATCAGTGCAGGTTGCTTAACTCTATTTCTAGGAAACACAACAAAACAAACAGACCTTCTTTGCTTCTACTTTTTGGGACACTCTCTTCTTGTTTTAAATCTTATATATCAGTTCCAGGGATTTTGTTGAGTTGTGATTTACTTCCTGGTCATACTCATTTTCCTTCAATGTTACTGATATTAAAAGCTACAGTTTGGCATCGATTTTGAGACAGCCGAATGATTGTTAACAGAAATGTCAAAGAGGACATCATAAGTCATTTCTTCAGCTGACAGTTTTTCTACTCGTTCGCTCCGTGTATTTCAGCAAAAACACAAATTAAAGGTTACATGGGAAAACAAGGCAGAGGGATGAATCACGACGTCCCCGAATGAACGGATGAAGATGGAGAGATAGTGTGATGGCAGCTAAAGGGAGGTAGGCAGACGGGTCCAGGGCTTATCTGGGCCTGGTCTGTGACGTGTTGTTAACAGGTCCTGGTCAAACAGTTCATTCCTCATTATCTTAATGAGATCGCGACCGAAGAACAAATAAGAAGAGAAATGCCAGGGCTAGAAGGCGCAGATGAAGTGGTCGGCGTCTTGGAGTGATGGAAAGAGAGGGGGAAACTGATGGAGAGGAAAGTGCAATCCAATGTGAGGAGAGAAAAGAAAGAGGTATGTAATGGACATAGGGGAAAAAATGTGAGGGCTTTTGTTTTGGTCTGCATGACTTGACTATCTTGTATGTGCTGTATATGTTCCTCCACTATAGAAAAGGCAGATATGGTTGTATTAAAGACTAAGTGTCCCTGTGAATGCGTAGGTGTGGTACAGAGGTGTGTTAGACACAGATGGAGGGTGAGCTATAATGGGCTTATGAATGCAGATTTTTACATTTACAAGGCTGCAACATGCACGAGACCTTATACCCTACCCCTACCTGTTTCTACTAGTAAAATTTTTGAACTACTATGGATGTGTTGGGTGACATAAAAAACTGAGACTAAATAAGCTACTCTAATAATCCTCTCACACGCTGCACTGTTGTGACATAAAGCTCATATTGTTAATAAATTACATTCACTATTTATTTGAAGTAAAAGATTTTTTCCCCATGTAACGGACAAATACATAAATGAGATATGAATCATTTCTCTTTTGGAAATCCCAAGCCAAAGTGTCAGTCTACAATTACAGGTTGTTAAAAAAAAACAAAAAAACATTCGCAAAGTCATTCCCATCTGAACACCTAATACCCCGAAAATACAAGAAATTCATTAAAGGAAAGTACAAACAACGCTGACACTCAACAAATTGTTGCTAATGCAACGGATGACTTGCCAATGAATTTCAATGCTGGGATTAGAGTTCCATTATGTGCAAAAAAAAGTCACTTTCAGGCTTCTTTCAATCTGGAGGCTGCTGGAATATATTCGGTTATGGATTCTAAAAATGTGCACATAAGGAAACCTTCACCATTTTCTGATCGCAGGGAAAGTCTTTCTTTTAGTAGGAATCTCTAAAACGAATGAAAACCAAATATGCAAATAAGCTCTAAATACCAACCTGAACAGGAAAAAAATGTAATACTGGTATTTGGTTTTTGTTCTTCTGAGTGCTCTACATTCGTTTAATCAAATTGCAGTGTAACCTACTCACTCGTAGGTTTTAATTAATAGGAGAAAAAAAAACATGGTCATCATTTGATTTTATCTCTGCGTGGCATATTACAGCTTCAGATATGATCAAATTAACTTTATAGCCAGAAAATGAGTTCCATTTGTGGTTAGGATTTGTCGGATGGGATCTGAGCAGAGTCAAATGTAACACAATGTGCCTTTTAATACCAGTCAACTGATTTGAACTGATCACTTTGTTTATGGGTGTCATGAAAAGCTTTCCTGAAACAAAAATCATCACTTTGTAGCTGTAGGATATTAAACATGGACAACTTTCTGAGACGTGTCAGCTACATAAGACCTGGCAACTTGAATAGCGATACCAGCTGCATTAATGTTAAGTGTCACTTTTGACCTATAGCAATGACTCGGTTCTTCTTGACTGATTTGAAGCTTTGACACATGTTAAAGTCGCAACCACTTTAGTTAAATACAGTTTAGTTCATTCTCCTATGAAAGCAAGCCAGGTTTCCCACAGACCAACAATTCAGCATAGAACCATGTCCTAGATTTCTGTTTTGTTTGTTGCGTCTGAGTCACATAAGGATTTATATAGATGTCATTACAAAACCAGAAAGCAACACAAGTCACAACGGATAAACGGAAACAGCTTTAACCATCAAATCAAAATCTATATGTGCATATAAACATAAAAATCCTGTCACTGTGATGTAAAACGGTATTAGTTTCCACTCAGAGGATGCCAGTAAAGGGTCATGTGGTTGATCTAATAATAATAATGTACTTACAGCTCTGACACTGGTCCTCTTTGGGCCCCCAGCAGCGACCATTGCAAGAACGATGGCACTTCTGACCTGTGTGCAAGTTCGAGGAAAAGAGGTAAAGAGGCACTTCAAATGGAAACTTCACATAATATGATCAACATCGCCCAAATCACATATTGGTGGAAACTTAAAATGTGCCAGAGGCACTGAGCTGGAGTCTTTCTTTACTGAAGGCCAAACTGAATCTAGCAGTGAGTAAAAAAATGTAGCTGGTCCTTTGGCTTACCTTTGAATACACGTAATGTGCGTGAGTGCTTGTGAATCTATGCAACATGATAAAATTAGCTGGAAGTGTTATTCTTAAGATGTGGTGCTTCATTATAAGAGCATTCCAAGCACTCTGAGCTTGATAATTATTGGAATGAAAATCTGGCATAATTATCACCACCTGAGAAAAATGTAGGAACTAGGACTGCTATGTAGTTAATTCTGTAATGGCATGACGATGATGATAATAATTGTACTATTTCATGTAGTCTAAATAAGTTTCTGCATTCGAAATCTATAAAGATAAACAAAATTCTTGTGATCTTTCGACATTCACTTCAAATCAAATGCAACAACTTGTTTTTTTTTCAGGTTTCTCATTTTAATGCAGGGAAGACGATGAAACTTTCAGTCTTTTTGTAAAAAGCTCTGCATCTCCCCTTTCTGGTACATGCTGTTCCAGTCATAAAATCTTAAATAACCTTGGCACAGGTTGTCTTGAGAAAATAAGATAAGACAATTCTTTTCTTGCCACTCCGCTGTAAATCAGCCCAGCGCGAAACCCCGTGTGCATCCGGTCGAGATAAAAGCGGTAAAGAAGCCGTAAGCAGCATCATACCCTCCGAGCTTTAGCCGGTGCCTTTCTGGGCTTTTGGAGGACTTAATTGACTGTCTAGTAATTGAATGCAAGGGGAAGTGAGTCTGGATAAGTGCAGAAGTGCTGTCCTCTGTCCATCAGCCTCTCGAGATGAGAGCTATTAGCATCAGACCGACTCTACTGCCCATGAGCCTCTCCATCTTCTGCCCTCCTCTTTTTCCTCGTTTGTGAGCCTCTCCACTACAACATTTCATCACTTTCATCCTCTATCCATCCCTCACTGATTCATCACTCCTCTGTGGTTCTCTTTCACTTAAAGTCCATCCCTGTCTCTTTTTCCTCTTCTCCCAGGCTTTTTCCTCTGTTTTTCTGTCTCTCCAGTCTGTTCCCTTCAAACTAACTTTGACAATGCTTGAGAGAGGTCGACAGCCTTGACGGCATGAAAGCAGCATACAAACAGGATAATAATATAAATGTCAGCCGCCCATAAGTAGTTGTCTGACTGTGCCAACCGTGTGGAACCTCAGCTGCACTTAAAGCAGTTATAGGACTGCTCTCCTTTGAGCTCGGTGCCCTGTGAAGTCAAGTCAGAGAGTTTTCATCTAGTGTCCAAGGCCTCCACTCTCTCAACTTCTAAATTCTCAGTGACCTAGAATAAAGCTGTTCCACCCCCTTTTCCTGCCCCATAATCTTTAACAGCTTTCCTAAAACAGTCCCTGAAGGTTAAGATGTCAAGACTGCCGCCGTACCGTTGCTGGTGGACGGCAAAAGACAGACGAGAGGTTTTCAACTGGATCAACAGGGCACGTATTTTTACAAAAATCACAGCCCTGTCTTTGAAAATAAACCCATAAACACAAAACAACCATGGCACAAATAAGTCAGAAGTAATAACAACCTAAAGCTTGTGTCGCCCCGAAGAATGAAATAGAGATTAAGTTCTACGTTGTGGATTACAAGTTTGGAGACCCCTGATCTTTTGGAGGGGGTAGAGGACTTGCACAGGAGTCGGGGTCGATCTGGGGCTAACGGGGCTGCAGGGAGGAGGGTGACTGAGCAGAATACCAATGCTTGGAGCTGTTAATATGCATCTGCAGCCTTCAGCAAGTCCTGTGCGATGGTATCCAAGGACATATGCACAGACTATATTTTTATTTTATTTCATAATGATAATCCATTATTTTATTATGTCATCTTGTATTGCTGGACAAGCGAGATGAGACAGCTTAAAGGAAAACTGAAAAGAAAATACAACAACAACAGATTTGAATGTCAAACAGCTTGAGGGTTAAATTAAAAACAAACAGAAACAGAGTTTGTTAAGAGGTTTAGTCAGCGAATGAACAGAAATGGGTCAGGGGAGGTGACTTGTATTGTTACTTCACTGACAACCACCTCAACCATCGCCTCCATTCGCCCCTGACAGATTAAGTATGCTTATTTCACCCTAATAAATCCCGTCATAACTCCAAGCATTCATTAACATGTCTTCCAGCTGTCCACAGTGGGGCATTAAAGTGACGTGAGCAGGCAGTCAATGTGAATTGTTATAGTGTGCAGAGTGACAGAATGGGGTCAAGAGGTGATTTTGTGATGACAATGTTTTGCTGCTCACACTCAGTCACTTGTTGTGAACCGAGCCCATTAACCTTTGGGGTCTTTTGGACCGTCCTCTTTGTCACAAATTACAAACTGCCGCAATTCTGTAAACGGCCTCCGCAAGTGTTCATGGCACTGCTCCGAAACAATTTTTAAAGCCTAATTTTGAGTCACCACCCAATATTTGTCCACTTTATTAACATAAATAAGGTAGTTAAAATGCAGTAATGGGATCCAGTACACCACCAAGACCACCACCCACTATTGCCTCCATAATAAAGTGGGATATTCTTGTTTATGGCAGAGCTCTGGTACTGCACTGCAAAAGGTTTTCCAACTGTACAGTGACTGGTGAGTATACTATCTTCGTGGTTGAAGAAGTGAAGGGAGTTTTTAAAAAGTTTCAGGCTTCAGTCATGATAAAGCCTTTTGTGGCGCCAGAGGGAACTACGCAAAATCGGATTCATTTAAAACTGATGCCACCCAAGGCAGAATTGTTCAGGGCTGAACACTACAACTTTAAACAATGTGAAAAATGTCGGGGTATGAAGTTAGAAAGAAGTTAGTTTTTCTCTGCAGGCTGCTCCTGATCTCCGCCTGACGTCGGCAATTCGAGGCTATGTTAACTGCTAGCAGTGAAACATATCTGCAGCTTTCAAGTGAATTGTCAACATTTGAGCTGCATGGTGGGAAATGTAGGTTGTAAGAAAAAAGAAGAATAAATGGAATAGGAAGGACGACCTCTCCGATTGTGCTGCATTGATTCTACATCTCTTTTTAAACAATCACCTCTTAGTCAAATCCTTTCAACAGTATTCAGTAGTACCTGAATTTCCCTTTGGAGATTAATAAAGTATATTCTATTCTACTCTGTTCTGCTCTGTTATAGAAGCACAATTATAATCAAACAAGCATTGAGTGGTCTGCTTCTGAAAAAGATGACATTGAAAGTTAAGTCAGATCTCATCTTTTGGTCTTCTATGTGTGTGTTTGTTGGGTTGCTTACATGTGACGCTGCTGTTGGTGGGCACTACCACAGGATGGATCTTCGGGTTCTTGACAATGTCCTGCCAATGGATTGTATCTGCATGGCACAGGAACTTGTTCTGGTCAACGTACACACCTCCACTCAGAATCTCTGTGGAAAAGAAAGGAAGAAGATTGTCAGCACAGACACACATACAGCGCTGTTTTTGCTTTGATGACGCCCCTAATTCAGCAGCTACCACTTTTTTAAAATCCATTTGTTTTTCCCTCCTTCTTTCGCAGTCAACAATGAAAATGACCAGACTTTCCACATTGCAGTCAAAATCAAGACTCCTTTTTCTTTCTTTCCAAGGAGTGGCCTTTTTTCGGAGACCAGCTGATCTTGAATCATGGAGATCCGATGATGGTTGTTGTCCTGAGGCAGCCAGGACAAAGTCGTGTTATACAGCTGTTATTACAACCTCTGACCTTTTCCCATTTTGTTTTTCTCATCCTTCTCTTTCCCTGCCTCAAGCAGACACAATCAATTATGTCCTTCTACCATCACAACACTAAATCCGTCTGTGATGTAATCCCCAGTAAGGGACAGCAAGGCCTAACAAGTTTGTAATTTTATATTTCATTAAGGTTGGTGATGTATCTCACCATCATAATATGCATTGCCTTGTCGAACCAATGATCATCAGGCTTAGAGGGAGGATTGATTCATTTTGTCACACAGACGCACACAAACAGTCTGTTGAATGATTGGATACGGAGGGTGGTTCAGATTATTGTTGTGCAGGAGTTTAGAGAATGCTTAATCCTGACTTTTATGTGAGAGAGAAAGAGTGGGACAAAGAAAGAGAGAGACAAATGAAGATGGAAGGAAGCCACAGAGAGACGGATGGCAGGGAAGAAAGACGAAGTGAAGCCCAGTAGCAGATTTGCATTATTTACAGAGCTTGTGTGTTCTCTATCTCCCTACAAACAGATTACTGACACAGGGCTGAAACCGATGAGACACATAATCATACATGAGGCGCCCCACCAGTGCCGCACAGACCCAGCCAAACACAATATCGTCCCACAAAGGCTCGATTAAATGATGCTCCTTGAAAAATAGGTGGTGGGGGTATTACCTACACAGGTCCCAACCCCCAACCTCTCTATCTTCCTGCATGTGCGGTGGGAGTTAGGAAGAGAAATTAATCCTGCTCCTCACCACAGGGGGGATATCGCTCGGCCAGGAGGAGGCCATGTCTCAAATTCAAATTGTTTGCACAATAGGATACTGCCAGCAAAAGTAGGGCAAGGGACGAGCCAAAAGACAAAGCAAAGTAGATGTTGTTGACAAAAATGCCAGTGGGAAATCTCTGCCTCAGTTAAGCAAGATGCACATGAACCTCCAACCATTCTCACCTTCATTCTGGCTGGTTGGACTCTAATTGGAGCCAAAATATATCAACCCGAGACACATTTGGCCACATGTGACAACTAGTAAAATGCAGGCACAATAAACATTTCTGCACCGATTTGTAACCAACACTCTGAGCTGTCAAATTTCCCTAAACAACACCTTAAAAAAAATCCCCAACCTTGAATCTGATCTCTGTGTAGCTTACATCCTGAGCTTACACCAAAGAAGATGACTGCACCTCTACATAAGACTTCCCAGAAAACATAGGCAGCAAAAAGTTGGGGAAAAAAAGAGTGTGTAATGCATCACAGATCTTATTTTACCACAACTCATTTTTGAATATTTGTACATGAGCGTAGAATAATGCATGCACTGCTGTTCATTATGACCTGCTCAAGGTGACATGGCAACAAAGCCACAGGTTTTCATGGATATAACCTGCAAATGTAAACGGAATAGTTGAGCTTAAATAAGGAACAATGTAGTCAAAAAGAATATAGGATTCCTGAGTGTGTATTTCCACCGCAAACACACTGCATAAACCATCAATTGACCCTAAACACTATACAAAAGGTTCCTTCATCCTCTAAAGCTTCTCTCACACGGTGCATTTAGACATGTACTGTGCATACAAAACATTTATTTGCTGCGAGATGTGACAAGTTCATAATGCCGGTTTAAACTTTAATTGGCTCCTTGCTGGCACTTTGCCCAGGAGAGTTACATCAAGATATAAATACTTAACAAAAGCCAATTACATAATACTTGTGATAGCATGGGAAACTTATGCAGGCTCTTGCTTTCATTAGAAGTAAATGCTTGGCTTGCGGGTTTTGTTGAGGGGGGGAGTTGCAGTTGGTGGTCGGGGGAGATCAGGGGTTAAATCCTGCTGTTGATTGTTTAGTGGCTGGAGAAAATGTCTTAATTAGTTTGTTCACGTAGCTCGTTTTCCTGAACTACCCCCTCCCCTTCCGCCTCGTCCCGAGAGCAACTTCGAAGATCTCTGAATGAGCGTATGGCTTCAAAAGGCACGGCAATCTTCGGCATCAGGCCGCATGACCGTTGGAGGAAAACAATATGAAATTCAGGGAGGCAGAACAAATATATGCAGGCAATTATTTTGATGGTGCTTGTTGTAGGGTTTTTTTTCCTTTATTGCAGTGTGGGGATGAGTTTGATTAAGACTGGGAGGCAAATTGCAAACCAATGATCAGAAAAAAAGCCGTATTAATGAGTTTGTGAGAGTGAATTAATACGTGATGTGTGGACTGTTTAATGAAGAAATATGTAGGACAACAGAGACACCATAATAAATGGTTGATTTGCTTCAGTGTTGGAGGATCACATTATTGAATGCTCCACTATAGAGTTTATTTCTCTGTATGCCGAAGAAGATCCATGTGCTGAACTGTTAAAAAAACGTATGAACTCAATATCTTCCTATCCTCTTCTAGTTGATAGATAAGTAAAGGCAACTACAATCAGTAGTTAGAAAGACAGAGAGGCAGCAAGAGATTCTGAAAGACACTCCAACAGTCAGGCAATTACAGTAGATAGACAGGTATTCGATCAAAAAGACAGAGGCATTTCTTCTCTCCTCTGGCAACGGAATTGGGAATATTACCCTGGGTCTCCCCTGTACTATCTCATTGACTCTGAGAGCTTCAACTTGGTTTTGGCTCAGCACGGCCATCAGCTTAGTTGAAGTGAGGGGGAAACTCTGCGGGAAGATGAGGATGCGGTCTGGGTCAAAGAGGCTAAACGCCTGGATGCAGATCCTGCTGGATACCCCAGCAGAAGTGGAAGGCTGAAGTTGTTGCTAGGATGCACTCAGCAGACAGACTGGCAGAGATGCCTAAATAAGACACGAGTGCACACCTACATCACACACAGACACACACACACACGCGCGCACACACGCACACGCACACACACAGAGAAAGAAACCAAAACACAGTCACACACACACACACACACGCGTGCGCGCACTTGCACGCATGGCTCATGCTTGGCAGTAATGAGGCCCTCATTACAATACGAGCCTTGAGCATCAATTAAATTAGCAGTTTGCTTTATCAGTGGGCTTGCAACCAGAAGGTCACTAATTTGAATCCCTTCACAAGAGCTGGGGAGATGTGGGTGGAGAATGTCAGCAGTGCTCGGCTGTCCCTCTGCAACTTGTATTATAAAGCGCTTGAGAAAAGACGCTTTAGTGATGACAGTTCCATTGCCAAACAGTCAAAAACAAAAACTGGATATCTCTCAGGTGAAGCTTAGAGGAGGGAGGCGTTTGTAGAAATCATCCCGGAGCCATGTCAACTCTGCTGGTGCAATGCAGTTTGTAGAGTTCCAGTTGAGTTGTGTTGCCAACAGGTGAAGAATAAGAAAATGCAATATATTCAATAAGCAGTTCTAGGGAGGCTAAAGGAGGCTAAACAGAGAGAGATGGTACTAAAAAACATCTACGTCAGGCTGCTGACTCGTGGGTTACTCTGTGTACAACAGAGGGGAAATAAATAAAATAATGAGAATGAATAACCGGGCAAATGGAAGAATTTAGGCGCAGTTTGGATAAATTATGAATAAATGACTTGGAGTGATGAATGTTAGATTATATAAGAATGATGCCATCTATGTTATCAGACAATATTAATCAGTGTATCTGAACATCTGTCAAAATACATAATGGCTACTGAGAGACCAATGAGAACGAAATAACCAATGAAAGAAAACATAAAAATCTAAACTGCTGTCTACAATAGGGTTCCAGATATTGAGTTAGTGAATGAAATCAGGTGATGAAACAGAGCTACTCCCTTCCACACACACAGAGAAACACATGCTCTCACCACAAATAACAGCACTCATAAACAATAAGCTTTAAGAGAAGACATTTCCTGTGTAGGATTTCCAGACACTGCTCGTGTTGCCACACAGAGCGGCGTCAATCACCACGCTTTGACCCGCTCGGTTGCCGACAGTAGATGTCAGGACGGCAAATCGCTGCCTTTGCTTTACAAATAGGTGATCTCCCCTCCCATCCATCATCTGCTGCTACCACACG
The DNA here is from genome assembly GCA_024666655.1 of Dascyllus trimaculatus. Taxonomy (NCBI): domain Eukaryota; kingdom Metazoa; phylum Chordata; class Actinopteri; family Pomacentridae; genus Dascyllus; species Dascyllus trimaculatus. The sequence goes on along the minus strand of CM045456.1, from coordinate 22,392,093 downwards.
CTTCCATCCTTGTTCTCCAGGCCCCACTGTTGCCAAGGAAATGCAGTGGGGAGGACACACAGATGTAAAGTGTATATGTCCGTCTGTGTATGCATGCAGGTGGAGTGAACATTTGAGTGTTGGTGCATGCAGCTATGGTGGAAGTAAAAACTGTGTTGATCTATATGTGCCTGCATGCACTTTTTTCTCACACACTGTTCAACAAATGTTATGAACAGATTTGGCCATGTTAAAGAAATTATGAAAGATATTAGATTCTAATAATAATTGGCCTGGATGAAAGTTTTTTTTCCTGGAAATTATATTTGGAAAAAGTGGAGGTTGTAGACAATTATGTGTACTGAACATTGGGTAAAGGGAGAAGGTACTGGTGTAACATGGCTTTCCATGGAGAGTGCAGAATTTTCTTTTTTTTTTATAGCTTTAATGTTGCTAGGCCAGTGTATTCAGTTTAGTTATAGTGAGTCAGTAACACAGTTCTTTGTCTCCATAGATTGCAGTCTCTCAAAACCCCTTAAAACATTCCTCAGGGAGACAGTGAAAGAATCTGTAAAACTGAAGCAGTAGAGGCCAAGATGTACTGACAAGATGTACATTCACTTCCCAGTTAGGATCAGACTCCAAAAACACTAGATCCTACATTTCCCATAGTTCAGCCCAACAGTCATTTTCACAAGATGCCTCCTTCCTATTGAACGCCCCCCTTCTTTCAGAGAAACCCAATCCAAAATTGCTATTTGGCAGAATCGGGGTTATTTATTCAAACACTGCAAAAGTCCCTTCATTACAGTGAATTAATGGCTTTAAATCAGCGGAGGTGGTGTAATCAAGGGACATGCTGTTGCTTTTTTGCTCCCTATGCTGACAACACACAGGTTTTGTAACGTTTTCCAAATGACAGGTGGCCACTTGATGCTTATGATCACAAAATGTTTTTACAGCTCGCACAGAACAAATGTGAAATGTTAGTTGTGGGTTCTAAGGCCACAGAGAAACTGGCCTCAAAATGAATTTCCCTTTGACAGACCCTCAGCCAACAGGTAAGGAACCCTAGTGTTATTTTAGCCTCAGAACTGAGGTTCCCATGAAGTGTTAAGTCATTTGTATTTCTAATGACTAATGAACACTTTTACATCTAGCAGGTTGACTATTGTAGTACTCCAGTATCTGGTCTACTTTTCACTTCATAGGGCTGTAATAATGAAACCACTTCAGTATCGTATTAAACATTTGATTCCTTAATATAAGTTCCATAGTGTGAAATTTATCACAGTATGCATCACAAACTTCATATTTTCTATAAGGTCAAAGGATGGAGCAACTCCCACAGGAACAGCATGCAATTTTAACACTCTTAACGCCGTCCCCAGGCGAAATGGTGGTACCCATTCAAATGTAATTGCACTTTTATGTGTTTAACTATTGACCTGAAAAGAACAACTGCATTAATTCGAATACATAAAAGTGCCTCACTGGAGGTTCACCAGAGAGACGGCAGCGGTGGGATTTGACCGTCTCTGAACATACTGCGGTCAGGAGTAGCAGCGTGGGCAGAGTCTCTCTCTCTTTCTGTGTGTGCGTGTGTGTGTGTGTGTGTGTGTGTGTGTGTCACATTGTTGGCTTGGTAGAAGACAAAGATGAAAATGTAAGACGGAAAAAAACAAATGTGATGGCAGAAAATGGAAGCTATTAAAGATTGAGACAGGTTTTTACTTTATGAGCACGCATGTAGAGTATGTGTTCCAAGATATGCAGGCACATGTATGTGGAGGGACATCACATATTATATGCATATTCAATTTTAACATGGTAACTGACATTCATGGCTGAGTGGCTGCGGCAGCACACAGCGTCCCATGCGCAATGTCACATGCGCATTGTGAGATTTTTTGGAGTAACCAACGCTAAAGCCACTTGATCTGAAGCTCTTACTCTCACCAGAACCTGTCATTTCAATCAGTGTTAGTCACATTGCTCCCTACCTGACTGCCATGTATTTTGCATGGAAAACAGGTTGGATGAAAATGTGTGACACTGATGGTAAAAATACTGCAATGGAGAAGACATAAATTATCTTGAGAGGGCTAAAGGCTGTGGGTGAAACAGCGATGACAAATGGAAAGGGAGGGGATGAGAGAAATTGCTGTCTGAGGGGACAGAAGAAGAAATGACTGCCTGGATGCACATCACACGCTGGGCAGGGGTATAAAAACCATCTTAGGTAAAGAAACTAGACATTGGCCATGAAGTACAGTGAAAAGTTGAGGTCTGAAATACTAAGGTACTGGTCCAACTAAATAGGCTGCCAAATAAGAGCTTCTCAAATCTTCTTTACATCAAAACTCACTTCCTATATCTTTAATAAGCAACATATGCTGACCAAAAATTGATGACTCAGTTGATTTAAATTAATGGGACTGAAGCTGTCACTTGAAAACCATGTTACACATTCAATACCTAAAACTGATATATTGTTCTCATCTCAGACTGCATCTGTTTTATCCTCTGCATCACTGTGAAGGAGGAATGCTGAGATCTTTACTGAGGTATAGTAGATGTCATGGGGGCGTCGGCCGTGGCCCCATCCCCCAAAACATACGCATCTCCTCTGCCAAGATAATTGCATTCACAGGCTGCTGATTAAATTTGGCCCATCCCTCACGCAATTGTTTCCTATGAGTCTTTATGAAAAATGGCTGAGATTTAGGGATTATGGAATTATACCCGAGCAAGGCAAAGCATCTGCTTAAACATGAGAAGAGGAAAAAATAAAATCATGACAGAATGGTTATGGGGGTGTGGGGTTGCATCCTTGCTTATTTCCAACTTAAACTGTGATAAAACCCCGGTAATCTAAGCTTTATGGATGGAACGGAGGAGGAGGAGGAGAAAATCATTTTAGAATACCTTGAGATAAGACAAATCTACGAAGCAAGAAAGACAAACAGAGCAAGAAAACAAATTAGAAAAGAGACAAAAAAGTAAGACAGAAAAGATTATCAAGAAGACATACGAGTGAGTGGTTAAAAAAGAGTAAAAGGACCTTCAATTGCTGCTGCTGAGGGCCACTTAGCTTATCAAGGCTGATGTGTGACCAGCCTGCCAGCTGAATTAAAATGAGCTGTGCTCTCTGGAATGGACAAAACAAACCAGGGTCTGAGAGAGGCTGAGAGAGAGAGAAGGAAAGATGGAGAGACTGAGCAGAGAGAGTGCATATCTTACCACAAGCATACCAAGTATGTTGGTTTTACCACAGAGGAAGCTGGCTTTAGTCAGTGCATGGTTTGCTTAGGCAACAACACATTACTGAGGCCTTGTTTTCTCAAGTCTACTGAGAGACAGTGAGTAACACTCTAGAGGCCATGGCTCTCACTTTGTTCACACAGCGAAAGTATGTGGTGAGTGTTACCCATGGTGCAAAAGTCCACCCAGAAGACTATAAAGTGGATTTAAAGTGGAAAGCATTTAGAAATCTCTGCCAAGCTGCACAAAATCATCATAATGTGTTAACATATTCCTCTTTAGTCTCTTAAATGGAGACTGGATTGTCATTGCTGATGCAACACAAAGAGAAGCCGACTTGACTTATTATTAGTCACTGATATAAAACCTGGGAGATGCCAGAAGAGACATGAGGCGAGTCAGTAAAATTCTGTAAAGGTGAATTTGTTTTGAACTGCATAACAGTTTGTATAGTTTCCCAAAACTGATAATCCAACATTCACACCCACTTCACACAGAGACTAGCCAAGCACAGAAAAGTGAGAAAGTTAGCAAGGTTGGAACTTCTCTGTCGAGCTCCCTCCTCATTACACAACTATTTCTGGCACTTTGTGTGTGCACACAACCAAGTGCAGCACTGTGAATGCCTTCCAGGAGAGATTGTCTGAAAATTCGTGCCATTACCCCCATATTCGACGATTATCATGTCTCCTTCCTTCTGTGACAGTGTGGCCATTTAGGACAACTACAGACAGCTTTGTGTTGCCTTTGGCTTTTGCCAAACAAGTTCTTTTTCTAGCATAGCCTGACCTGTAGAACACATCCAGGAGGGAGAGACAGAAACATTATCATCAAACTTGCAATATAGAGATGTTGTAAGCATATTAGGTCGAAGGCTGTGTTTCCAACCTCCCGCAGTGTATCAATGCAGAGACTTAAACTTGGATTTGGACTAAAGAAAACTCAACCTTCTTTTTATTAAATATTTCACAGTCCAGCTACATTCCATTTAAAAAAAGAGACATGAAAGTAATCTGATGCTGCATTTATGTCGTATACTTGATTGCCTGTCATCTATAATCCCAATTTGTAACTCAAAGTACGGGAAAAATGTGCAGCAGTGGGAATAGCATAAATACTATTTAAAAGAAATAAATAAGTGAAATGAACAAACTCTTCCTGTTTCATAGTAAGCTACCTAGTTTAGACCTGATTGTAGCAATAGATTTGGTAATTTTAACTTTTTTCTATGTGATCCTTGTCCTTGTCTTCTCCCGTCTTATCCAGATACTACACTAAAGCAATGAACAAAGCTAGACAAAATTTACATATGTGCCATTCTTTCTCAAGGTAAATACAATACTTAGGAGTCAAATGACAAACCAGTCATTAATATTAACTAACACCATGGATGAGGGATTGACTAGTGTGAGCTGCACTGAGACAGTAATTGATGAAGTTTACATTGATTACCATTAATTTGTACCTTCTTGCATAAACTAACCTTTGGCGCTCTCTGTGCCTCTCAGGTCTCAAGATAATGACATTTTAAATATTTTACCCAAAACCCACTTGGCCTTCCTAATGTTTTTTTCTGTTTCATTGATGTTCACAATCATTACAATGCCTGTGAGCATAACGGAGAAGCAAATACTTTTAGACCACGTCCCTGACCACACTGTTGTTTGCTTGGGCAATAAAATGGGTCCTACAGTCTGGCTGCTCCAACAACAGGGCAATTTACAACCCATACACAACAAACAAACAGACGGAAAAAAAAACACTGAACAAGGCCAACGATGGAAGTCCAATTTTTTTGGCATCATAACAAACACATGTACCGTGGAGAGGTGGCAAAGTAGTTAAAAAGAAATAAATATTTGGTGAAGCCATGCCTGGTGTTGCATGTTGTAACATCCACCATATCTCTGTGGAGACCAGAGATGAACAAAAGTCCTTTTCATGTCCCATTACCCACCACTGCCCCCATCAATAGTTGTTCCACTTACCGAAGGCTTTGGCCTAAGAGGCAAAAATAAGCATATTAATTATTAAGCTGCCAGGGGAGAAAGGGGAGGAGTTGTAGGGTTGGAGTGTAATGTGTGTGTTTATGTGCGTTTCTCTGCTGGTGCAGGATTATTAAATTGGTTTTGAGAGCACAGTTTCTCTTAAACTCTTGGAAAGCAAGGCACAGTGATAACAATTTAAATTTCTGAAAATCTCAGGGTCTCTTATCCTGCTGTTTAAGTATGTACTGTATATCTTGTCAGCATGTGAGATATTCCGAAAGACCCACAGCTGAACCGCAATCCCAGACTACAGGATAAATTGTAATCTAATTCTAAATCTTGTCGTGGGGAAAATGGATGGAGAATTACATTGACGACACAGACACAAGAGAAAAACAACATCCTGGAAGAACAAATTCAACAAACCTACAAATAGCCTAAGAAGACACATTGCCGTCTGCAATGTGAAACACCTCATGTCTTTAGCAGTTTAAATTTTTCATCATCAGTCCATAAATGTCTATTTAGGCCTCATAAGCAAGTTGATAGAAAGTGTCATTTCCCCACTAGCTTTTGAGGCCCACCGAGCTGCCAGTCAGGTTCCATTTTATTTGCTTTCCCACTCACTTTGCTCCTCCTCTGAGATGAGCACTGAGCGCCTCTGACATCAAAGGGCTGTCTGAAACACAGCCTGGCCTTCGGAATCAAAGTAAAAACTGTATGTCAAGGCTGCACTGCCGTGGACTGACATGGTAAAGCCACAATGACAGCCTGTCAGTGACAGAAACTGAACATGACAATCACACTGTGATCGTGTGGAATCTGCAATCATATCTATGGCAGGCTTTTCAAAAACATTAGAATATATACAAAGGAGTGGGTGCAGGAAGGAAAAAAAATAGACAGACAAAAAAAGAAAATTCAAATTTTGTTAATTATATGAGTGTGAAGCCTGTTATTTGTTTATTTGTATGTGTGTGTGTCTACTTCAGGTCTGAACTTTGTGAAGTGTGACTCACCAGTGTTCACATAATTAGCAAAATAATAATTACTGGCAATACAAAGTGGAGATTCCAACAATTGTCAAGATTTCAATTTTTGCTCCTATGACAATACACTACTGTACACAGGGAGGTAGGACTGTCCTTACTAAAAACAACAGCACTGTTCATTTATTGACATTTAAATTGACCAATGGTAATATCTTCCAAATTCAGGAGAGATGATTGGGCATAAAAATACATAGATTTGCTCCCTTTCATACATCAACAGCCAAAGGTGGTGTCTTTTAACCATGGGAGCAATCTTACTGTATGTTTAAAGGATGACATTTTCTATTCTTCTCGTTGCAAACAATTCTTATTGAAAGAACAAAAGCAATGATTATTTTATCCTTGTAAGTACTGCCTCTGTTGACAAAGCTTGATGTAGCTCATTCATCCTATTTCACTCCACTGTTGTTTCAACACATATAAAAATATGCCACCTATGAGTTTAGAAAGTTGTTAAATAACTGCATGAGCATACACCGATCAGGCATAACATTATGACCACCTGCCTAATATTGTGTTGGTCCCCTTATAAGGTGAAAAATGCTCTGAACCACTGGCCATGGACAAGAGGACCTTTCAGGGTGTCCTGTGGGGTCTCGAACCAGGACGTTGGATGTTAGACGTGGATCCTTTGGGTACTCTGGCTTGTGCAAGTCTTACCTCTGTCAATCAAACATGTTCCACTGCATCCTGTTGATGCTTGATCACAATGGGGTGTAGGAAGTTTGGAGGTCAAATCAACATCTTGGGCCATTGTCATGTTCCTGAAGATGTCCCTCATTGTTTGATGTTTTTGCCATGTGGTGGGGTGCATTTTATGCGGGAGTAGGCCAGTGACAATTGGGATTGGCATTTGCATGAGGGAGGGTGCTTGTTGTGGGACAGTGTTTATTTGGGTGTCCAAGTCTCATCAACATGGATGGCAAAATCCAAGGTTTTCCAGCAGAACACCACATAGTACCAATATGATGTTATTCTCTTCACCTGTCAGTGGTCATAATGTGGCTGATCGGTGCATATGATAGAAGCAAAGTACATATGTATTCACTCTATAGTTGCAGTGTCTGGCTGGAAACGGTGCAAAGTCCAAGTGGCTAAGAAACACCTTGTAATTTACATTTCCTACAGAGCAAATTAATCCCCAGCACACATACTCAAGCAGGCACAGCGACACTCATTCTGCTCCCTGTTTCCTGCTGGAACAACGGGGATGAATTCAGACATGATTTCCGAGCCCAACAGAACAGCATTCTATTGGTCTCTGAGCCAGTTTTTACATCTACATCGTCTCAAATCGTAGTCTGATCTAAGCCACTGCCTGGGGGGATGGAAATGTTGGAGAAAGAGAGAGGAGGACTGTGTTTTGATTATTAATTGGCATTAAAATTCCTTCCATGCCTACTTTAACTTTTAATGAGGTGAAAGTCAATTCTCACTTTCAGGAGGCCGTAGAGGTTCAGTTGGAGAGGCAAATTGGTGATAAAGAGTTTGTAGTCATGTTTAGGCAAGTTTGGCCGTTTTTCTAGCTGAGAAGACATGAGGCAGAAGTTGAGGCAAAGGCTGGACGATATTTGTAACCGGTGAACATGGTCTCCAGTGCATTCACAGGCAGAAAGGTAAATTATTTATTGGGGACACATTCTACACATGTGAGTACTGATGTATTCACACATTAGAATGCTTGTATGAATAAAAAATTAAGATCTAAATGGTACCGAGAATAGAAAACAGCTCTCGAGTTCTTTATTCTTGATTAACATCTGAATACATGTTGATATAAATTTTTTCCTTCAAAAAGTGAAACTAAAGCAGTTTCCGAATATGTATTTCATAAATCCTATATTAATTTCAAAGAACAATGCTGTGCTGTCTCTTACGGCAAAAGTCAGTCAATCTGATCTTAGTGTAATTATTATTATGGGTACCAAGTTATTGGTAACTCGGAACCCATAGATTGTTTCTTAGTGGCTCGCTTAAGATTCCAAGGATATGCACATGAATTTGATAACACAAAGTCACCTAGTACACCTATTTAAATTTCTATCCGATCAAATTCACAGACTTCCCGCCCCCTTCTGATACAATATGACTATTTGCCAATCAGCTGTCAATTAAACAAGTTCAATCAAGTTTGGTTGCATTAGTAGCGCTGCAACATTAAGCGATGTTAGTAGATATAAAGCACACACTTGATTTGACAACGACTGTGTAAAATAGCCAGGCCTATAAGACAAAAAAAATATGTACTACTTTCATGATTTTCTTTTTCACACATTTGTGGTGCGAGCATGTCTGGTGCTAAAAGATGCAGCGACAAAAACCACTTCACCGAAGACCACAGCGATGTTTCCGTCTGGTAGCAGTTTATGAACAGAAAAGGTAAAGGAGCTGAAAACACCGCAACAGTCTATGTTTACCAATCCAGTGAAGAAGTAGTAACAGAGGCTTCGTTTCAAGTGGTGCACATCCCCACAAAGCACTAAAAGGCTTTAACCAATGACTGGGAAAGACTGTGGTGGCTGAAATGGTTTTCAAGGACCAAGAAGGTAAGATGGAATTGTGTTTGGTCTTGCAGATGTTTAACTTGGTGCTTATGCTATGGAAACCAAACTGTCTGCACTGTTTGCAAATGCAGTGGAGCAGCAAGAACAGGACACTGACAGGTACAAATGGTTTTCAAGCCAGTATGATGAGTCAGTTGGGTTCAGTCTTCGTTTCAATGTTTCTGATGACTTGTCCACAAAAGTAGAGTTTCTGACACCTGGGACCCATGGAGGCACAGTGCTGAGTTTAAAGTTGTTTGGACTATAAGTGGCCATTTTAAGGTCTTTTTCAGAGCTCAACCACCGACTGTGACATCTACCTTTGTTAAAGCTAATATACCTGTGGGCACTGGCTATGAGAAGCCTATGATCACAGTAAAATAACTCTTGCTCTTCTCGAGTTCCTCCTGTAATTCTCAAACTAGACGGGAAAAGTTGTCGGAGGCCCGTGATATGCTTTCTGCATTTGCAAAAATGAATTTGCTGGGTCAACTAAATTATGGGTTTGCTAGAGTTCAAGTTACGTAAATTTTCTAATCTACCCACGTCCATGAGATTTCAAACAGCTATATGTCTGTGGTGTCTACGGGGGCAGATATAATCAGGTTACAGTTGAGTTTTAGTCAAACAGGATGATTCATTCCTGATGAGAAAAGGAAAAAATTTTAGCAGGAGTTTAGATTCAGTGACTTGAGCCCTATGACATTTTTTTCATGAAAGCAGAGATAGGTAAATTTCACAAGAAATGATCAGCTTAGTAAATAAATGTAAAGAAAAGTATAAAACTTAGGTAACTCTTGGCCACTTCTTGTCAAATTAGCTCTCAGAAGAAAAAAAGGTTGGAGACCTCTGGTTTAATTATTACCAATCTGCCTTCCACTTTTCCACATGTCAAAGCAGTTGCAATTTTTTAACTTCTTTTCCTCCTCTTCCTCCTTTAATACTTTCTAAAGGCTTTTTACTTTTCATCCAAACTGTTTTTTACAAGTTCCTGTTCTCTGGGGGCAGGTAAGGGAAAGGTTGTGCTGCTCATCTACCAACAATTAAGGGAAAATGCAGCAGGCATAAGGTGGTATAATAATGGCCGCCTTAGTGGTTACTTAAGCTTTGTAGTCTCAGGTCTTGTAACAGGTTTAAGGGGAGAATGGAGCCTGGTTTGACACATGGGGATTTTGAGCAAAAAACTTCCTGCAGACACACAATCCATTACCTGAAAATATGCAACACACACAGACAGAGACACACACACAGTTTTAATTGGTGAAGATCTATTTTGTATTATTATTTCTCCTTTCTCGTGGCGGGCTTTGCTATTGTTGTCCATTAATATTTCATAAAGCACAGATATTTTCTGCTTATGAAATCTCAGGCATCGCATTATTAAAGAGTGGAGAACATAACAAATAACAAAAGCATACAAAAACAACACTGCACCCTTAAGGCCACGCTGTGAACAACATATGTTGAATGGTCCTGGAGAGAAAATGACCAGTTTAAGTGTCCATGTTACATTTTAATGGTTGAATGAGGCATTTTTAGGGAAAAGGGAGTTAAATATAAAAGCCAATGGAATGAAAAGTGAGAGATTGCAGAGGATGTGATTTTTTCTAAAGCAAAACTCCGGAAAATGGATCTTGTAAAAGCATCAAACTCAAAGCATGCAAATAAAAGTATCCTGTCATGTTAGCATTGTTAAGTGATAGTGTCATAAAAATAACTGAAATAACTAAAAGAAACTTTTTTGATATATTCAGCCCCTCTGCCCCTGGCACTGAAACGCTGCGCCAATAGTCTCACTGTCTCCGGCACACAGTGGTATTACACAGCAATCAATTAACACCAACTACACTGATAGCCCGTTCCGGACTTCAATTTAACATGTGCCTCCTCACGATCCACATTAGGGGCTCACAAATGTGACAATATGAATGTCGTCCTTCAAAAAGAAGTCCCTCTTGCCCCCTTCCTGGAGCGGTGAAATATTGAGTGTGACACAGGAGTAATTGCATGGGAAGTAATCAATTAGACACACAATTGAAGGAGACCCGAGGTCTGTGGGCTGCCAGGCAAGAGGCTCGACTGAATTCTGGTGACGTGCACTGAACCAATCTCGCCTGCCTCCTGTGGCAGAATTGCTCTTTCGTCTCCTAGTAGTTAGACTGCGAATGAAAGTCTCTGGGATCAGAAGGAGGCAGCAATTTTATGCCCCCCGTTCAGTATTCCCTTGTCTGGGGGAAACACACTGACTCAAATCGTCCCTTTCACCTTGCCCCGTCCCATCCCATTCTTTCCCTGCCTCCCCTGTGTCTCGCTGTCACAAGACGCTGAGCAGGACACGTTCAGCAGATGATGCCATGCGTTCGCTGCGATTTCCCCTTCGAACAGATGCAGTAGCCTTTGGAGAGCGCAGTAAGTCTCGAGTGCTCGGAAAGAGTTTTTGCATACAGTACAAAGTGCTACAAACATGACATTGTATGTGTTTGTGTGAAAGGCATCAATGTGACAAATCAAGACAGCCAACTGAAATATGATGACCGACGGAGAGCCAAAGAAAGAGGGATAAAGAGATGGAAGACCGACAGCAAATGGGATAGATAAAGAGAGAGCAGATGGGCCATGAAGGAGTGGATTACGCCTTGGCGTAAAACACAGGCTTGTGTACATGCATGCGATGAGAGAGGATCATTCAGCAGATGGGGCCTCAGATTGGATGCTTCATTTTGGACAGACGCAGTGCAGGCGTAGGGTGGTTAGAAAAATGAATCAACAACACTAAACAAATCTGAAAAAAAATAGATACTGGAAGAAATGAGGCAAAGGGAGGGGGTGGCAGTAAAACGCGTTAAATCAGAAAGCTCATCTGTGTTGTGCTCCTTATTGAGGCCGTTATTATTTTGCCAGGGAAGCAGGCTGTAATTACCATGTGAAAGCACAGAGGCTGCCCAGGGTTCATGTGAATCCAGACAGAAGTGCTGTAAATGTTTGCCTAAGCAAGAAGGAAGACACCGCGGGTCAGCGTGCATCAAAATACAGATTGGGAACTTTGAAAATGTCAGGAGGCAGCTCTGTTTAACCTTTATCTTGCTCGGATGTACGGAGAAAAAGCAGGAGGAAGTATTTATTTGAAGCTTCTCCTTGCAGCAATCAGAAGGGTCACTCGCACGCCCAAAAAGTCTGAAAAATGGATAGTCTTTTTGTCTCCAGATGGAAGGTGAGTCCACACTGTCACTTTTAAAACTGTTTCTTTTCTCCCTAGAAAGTAATGTCAAACAAACAACACAAGTGAACTTTCCACACTCAGGCAGAGTGTCTTTTATATTTGTTATTCTATACACCCCTGTGCACACACACAATCCCTCAACTTTTCCCAGCTTGACTGTGCCTTATATTTCATATTCATGAGGATAACTTAGCTAAGCTTGATTGAAAGGTGCATCAGAGGGAGTCCTATCCCTGCTCAGCCAAAGACCCCTCCACCCCATCCTCCAGTCCCCTCAAATCCAGAGAGTCCATTCACAGCTTGCAGAGAGTGCACCAGAAAAATCAATGCGAGCAATGCTACAATATACTAGCGACAAATTGATTTCATCCCAAGGCAATTTCGACCCAAGCAGAAATGCGTGTGGGTTTCAGCACCTAAGGGGTCCCTTACTGGGCCTCCTCTCCATTAGCCCCTGATGTAGTTAATAAGTTTTATCCTCTTATATGTGTTGCTTATGGATTATATTGATCATTTTACACTTCTCCTGGGAGTTACTGACAGAGGAACGATGGACTAATATGACAGCAACATCAAAGCTCTTGTAATGAATGAGACAGTCAGCCACGGACTCACTAAAGCACTTGAAGGAAGGAAAGAGTTTGATCTGTGCTGCTTGATGTACAGGAGTGGATCCATCCTGATGGTTCAGGCTTATTTCCTTCCTCAGCAGAGTGATGACAACTGCAACGGACCAAACTGGGACACAAGTGGCTTGTTTCTCTACTCCCCCCAGCAAGAGCTTGTTTAACTGTCAGGTCCATCTGTACAAAAAGTACTGATATGATAGACCCTCCAAGACAAGATTCTTGTTATGAAGAGATAAGCCAGTTTAAAGGTTTTCATGGGTCCACAGTTTTGGACCTGATTCTAAACACCCCTGTCTATCCACACTTGATATGCATTTAGAGTCGTGAGCAAATGTTTTAGTCACCAAAAGTCATGTGAGGACACTTTTGAGCACAATGGTGTGAGTGAACTGGGTTAGGAATAATCTATTTGTTCAATCAGGACAGTATTTGGTGAGATCACCCTTTGCTTTTAAAACAGCACCAATTCTTTTTTTTGTCCAAATTACTTGGCAGGTACGGTGCTCGAAGCATCCTGAAATCCCAGATTGACCTAATGATGACAAGAACTCTGTGGAGGCTTTACTGCTTCATGTCCTGTAAGACAGTTCTTTATACTTTTTACAAAGAGCCATGGAAACCAGTGAGTACCTCTAGTTTGCTGCTGTAATAACAACAAAACCTCAAAACATGAAAGAATTGTATTGTAAGAAATGTTACTCTTATCAACAAGAAAGTCAGCAGATTCGTTTTTTTATCACATTCGTGAGCAAAAAAAAGAAAGAAGCAATACTCTGATAAAACACACAAAAATCAGAGTTATGATGTAGAGTAGATTCAGACCTCGGCTGTTGTGCATAACTTCCCCTCCACTTCATGGCTCGAGGCCACGGATGGCACATCAAACAGCAGCATGTCACAAAGTCCAGCACCAGCTCCCTCAGCACTGGCTTCAACTTGGCACCCCAATGAAAAGGACTGGCTTGGCAAAAAAGCTGCAAGTGGTGCTGGACAAATGAAATTCCCTAAGTATGGCGCAACTTGCGTGTAAGGATAGAAGACGGAGCGTAACGCACGAGCACAAACTGTAGCTGCACATGCAGACTGATGGCTGTGTTGTTTCCCTCCACTCGGGGGAATCACCAGGAAGGAACAGTTGAGGAGAACAATGAGAGACAACTGAATTATTTAGAAAGAGGGTTTGGAAGAGGTGGAAACACAGTCTCAGTGCTGTGCTTCTTCCGAACAAATCTAAATAAAATCTAGACACAAAATGAATTGTTTCATATGGGAAGGATTTTTACATTTCTAGCGCAAACTGAAGGCACCGTCCTTCTCATATTGCCTCAGCGTCTCCTTGAGACTCTTTACATCAAGTTTATTATTTTTAATATATATTGCTCTAAAAACATCGCTGGCTGGAAACTAGCTTCAGTGTTCTGTGGGTCACAAGCCACAGACTCTCATTCCCATAGAGAAATAAGCAGTAAAAGCCAATTCCAAACACATTTTTACCAACATACCTCATCAATGAGGACATGCGTGGCAATCTGTTGTGCCAACTAATAAATCATTCATATCCCATTCCCCATGCATGCAATGTGTAGAAGATAAAAAGTGGATATAGGAGTATTTCCTGCCGTGACTGCTCAGAGGGCAAAAGATTAGAAAAAATTAACAAAACAAAGGCAATGTATTCATCACGGGACTGAACACATTTGGTTAGGATCAGTGTTAATTTAGGCATCAGATGTTGATTTAATTTTGGTCTTTATTTAATCAAATTTTAGCCATTTGATGTTTGTGAGGTTTTAGTCCTGGTTTTGTCAGTGGCAGTTTTGCCAGATTTGGGGGTTTTCAATTCCTGCATCTTCACAGCATTCTGAGACTGATGCTGTTGCCATCTTTGTGTTTGGCTACCATGGTTATGTGTTATTCTCGTGTATCACAAGGTTACCTCTGCCCTGTAATGCAACAGATGGACTCGTCATTACATCCAGTTACTGCTATCACTCCCAAACTGTTCATTGTTCTTCGACTCCTCTCTGTTCACCCTGCTCACCTAGCATTAACACTAGCACGGCTATACATTGTGGGTTGTTGGATACGATCAATACATTTTTCTTTCATTACTGAGAGCAACAGAACGACTTAGATGGAGATCTATCATTATTCATAGAATTTACTCATTCCCTCTGATCGCAAAATGAAAGAAATTGGATGGAAAGTCACATTTAACTTAATGTCCACATCTTCAGTGTTCCACAATCAGTGTCAGATAAGCTTTTTTTTTTTATAAATGTTGGGGTGTTGTCTCCATGTTTGTAGTTTGTTCTGCTTCTTGTCGAATTTTTCTAATTTCAAGATGCATTTAGTTGATAAACACATTTCCAAGAAGCTCCAGTGAGCAATTCCACAGATGCTGCAGGTCACTGAATAGGACCTCGCATTAGTTAAATGGCTTGTTTGTCTTTGTTAAGCGTTATCAAAACTATTACGAATATATTTTGTTGTTCTTGTCGTTTTTCGGGAAAATATATACTGTTCAGGACTGATAACATGTCAACACAAGTTGCTTCTCCTTCCATTCTTACTCACTCACAGGAGCTGTAAGGTTGGATTTACCTTCAAAATGACTAAATGACACCTTTGGTCTTGCATTACACAAATCACAAACCGTCCCTCACATGTCACACTTACACCTGTCATGGAAAAGCTCTACATCTTTTTTTTGTCAAGAGCCTCATCTTGTACAGACCTCTGGGTCAGGGCTCCTGGAGAAAACCCAGCAGCACAAGGATCCATTGTTCAAAAAGAGGCAGAGCCGCCTCCACACTATGTTTTCCTCCTTAGCACACTATTTATCAGTAATCACATTCACTATCTTCTCCCACTTCTGAGGAAACAGGCTTGGGTTGTTTGCCGAGTGGGTTGTAAATCAGACGAGAATACTTTTTGTGTGTGTGAGCTGATATTGGAAATTGCAGAAGAGATAAAGTCTTTTCACAACATTGTGAGTCAGCATCATATCCCTTAATGCGAGAGGGTTAATTGTGTTAACAGCACCAATCGTATTCTTGGGAGAAGAAGAAAAAGGGAGACCGTCTGCATATTCCCCATCTTGTGTGAAGGTGACAGAAGCCAGTAAACAACTACCAGCACATTGGATAATTCATTTATTCAACTGTGCAATGAGACTTCCAACCTATTTCTCACTGCAGTTCGATGTTTGTGCATGTTTTTGTGTAGCACCTGGAATGCCCTTTATGGGATTCTTTCTTTGTGATACAAGGGAATTTCTAAATTCAATTTGTGGTAATTAATGCTAATATTTGTAGCCAGTCCACAGTGTTTCAAAAGGAAGAGGATACAATACTTTACCATGGGTTAAAGAACTAGTGGCGGTTCAAACAGTTAAACAGTTAAGACGCACCCAACAGAGGGGATCTGATCACAGTTAGATTTAGCATTAGAACCCTTTGTATTCATTAACATTAAATACAGCACCTTCTGTTCTCATTTCATTACAACCCGCATAGCAGATTGCCATCACTTACTGCTTCCGACTCAACTCTGAATTATAACGTTTCATGCGAAATTTGAAGCGGACTGTTTTGCTCACTCTGGGCAGCGTGCCCAGCAAAACAATACTAACAAATACCCACAATAAGACTTACGAATCTGAGTAACCAGGAATTGATTCAGTCACTTACCTGTGAGGTTCTTCAGACCCAACTGGCGCAGGCCGAAGTTTCCGTCACGTCTGTAGTTGAGAAAGATTGCGAGGGAGTAGCGGTCCTCATACAGCTTGGTTCCTCGGATGATCCTCAGGTTCTCTAAAGGCAGGTAGTCGAACTGGTTCAGAGCCACCAACACGTAGCCTGTCACTTCCCGGATAGACTGTGGACGGAATTACAGGAGGAGGTGTTAGTGTGGGTCTTATAATAATAATAAAGATCGAAATGTTAATCAGTTTCTCCAGGTAGATCTAAAAATAATGATTCATCAAATGAGCTGGTGCAAGGATAAACTAGAGGGGGTCATATTTCTGTTCCGTTTCCAGCAGAAGAGTCTGAGGGTTCAGGGTTTAGGCAATGATGTTTCTAGTCAAAAATACATCATACAATATGCTAACAAAGGAAGCTTTAAAATACACCTGAAGAAGGGGAAAAAACAGAGAAGTATTTGATGAAGCTGACAAAGTGCTCTGTGATAGATCTGGTGTCCTTTCGCATTATACAGCTTTAGAATCTGCTTACTTTAACTAAGCACTTTTAGACTGATATAGTGCAACACTGGTAATAACACATTTCAAAGGAAATATACTTCATCATACACATTAATTTATTTGATTCTGTTGTCAGCTCTTCTAGGAAAATGGGTTTGCTGACAAGCTATGCAAAATGAAGCACCATTGAGCTTTTATTGTGTATTTGCAGGAACTGTATATTTTATCATGTAGGTCTTTTGTGGCAGAAAAGATACCACATTTATTTTCCCTTTATATCTGTAACTTAGCATTACAGCCATATTGGTCAATGCAAAAGGCTACCTCAGGGGGTTAAGTTTCAGTCAGATTAAAAGAAAAGCTTTTAGAAACAGTTCAGAAAAAATCCTGCTCATTTACAAAGCTGTAGCAGACGTGCTTATTTCCATGATATAATTTTTTTTTCACTTTCTTGTTTTTCTTTAGAAGAAGGTGCAGTGTGAGCCACTCAGTCACAATAGCATTTATGGGAATTACAGCAGGCTTACATAAAATGGAATTATCCTGTAAGCTTTCAAAATATACATAATTGAAGACAGTTGTCACTGAAATGAAATAAACTAATTAGAAAGAAACAGGGTAGTGGCTGGGAATGCAGCAGAGAAGGGGAAGAAAAACAAAGGAAATATGGAGGGCTACAGAAAAGGGAAATTCATGAGCCTACATCAGATCATTGACAGCATCTGTCTTCAAGGTCACTTTCCACGCATTCAGTCATTCCAGTGAGTTGAGTTAGAGCATCTGAGTGAGGAGAATTTCCTCCAGGGTTTGCAACCTCACTGCAAAACTTGGCAAAGGGTTCAGTGCTCATGTCCGGGGCCCGGCCTGGGGTGACTGAGCCACAAGGACAGCCATTGCTTCACACTTTAAATGTCATTTAGGAGGGGATATAACGACTGTCGAGACTTTGGCGAGGAGCCACCCAGTTGGAGCTGCTGTTGCATGAATCAAAGTGACAGGCTGTGTCCTCTTTCTCCCGTCCACCATCATGGTGGCTGTCATTAGCAGACAGGCGGTCAGAGAAGTCTTTCCACGCCGGCCCGATGATGCTGATAATCAACAAGTCTGTGTGTGAAGTGCTGTTGCAGCTGATGTACTGAGCTGAAATAAGTCCTAAGGAGGGCCCTGGCAGAGTAGTGGTGGCGGCTGACAGCTGTCAGAGAGCATGGCCATCAGCCACCAGTAAGTAAGCCGCAGTCACAGCTCCGTCATCATTACCCTGCTGATTACCATTAATAGAAACAGACGGGCAAGAGACTGTTGAGTCTCTGTGTATTTATGTGAATGAGTGATGGGAACTTTATATTTAGTGTGTGTCTCTGCATGTGTTTATCGGTTTAGAAACTACATGGAAAAGAAGATCAGATAGAAAAGATAATAGTAGGTTCCAGGGATGCATTACCAGTGTAAATCACGAGTATGTGTGCATGCATAGGAGTACAAAATGTCGAACTTCTTTCATGTGCGTACATGTTGTGCCATGAGTGTGAACACAGAGTTAGACAAGGTCTTTTGGATGAGTCACATTCACCCTGCTGGGCAGCTGAAGGTCTTTTCAACCCAGCTACACTACCAAATAAAGTCAAGTCTGTGCTCAACAGTGACACAGCCTTGAACATTGCTGCCACATTCTCCCCATGTACAATCCAGGTGTTATTTCTTTCTGTTAAAAAACTGAGGGTGGCAGAGACTGGTAAGACCATCAGCTCTGGCAGACTAAATCTGAGCATCATATACAGTAAGTAATACTTACTTCAGGGTGTACACTTCATAGGTGCTTTTATACACATTTATTTTTTCCAGAGGCTGTTTATTACTGACTCGCACAGTTGTCGGTTTGTTATTTTCAAGCCACCAAATCAATACTTTCCAAAGTGCAGCCTTGCAGAGGGAAATAAAACGAGGGAGAAAGAAGATGGCAGATACACACGCTTTTCTCCCCATAGATTGTTTGTTCAATAATGAACCGCATGAAAAAAAGGGAAACAACTTGTAGTGATTACGGGCTCTTGCTGAGCTAATAGCCAAATCTGCTCTGTGCGTGGTCACTTTCATTAAACACAGATCAACAAAACAAGCAGCCCCCCAGGTAACACCATGTAGTGTGCTCACTTCAAGGAAACAGGCCCCTGGAATATCACAAGCCTTAACACAGGTCTCCAAAGAAATAAATCTGAAATATAATATTCAAATGCACAAAAGTCCACATTGAGTAGAAATGCAGGTTAGGGCAACGGTGCTAATGTAACAGAATTTATTATTTTTGTATGTGCTAACTAAATTTAACTTCAAGTCATTTGCATTATATTCTGTATTTAGCTACAGAATTACCTGCTAAATATAACAGCATGACCCATCGTTGTCCTGAATTTCTCCCCACAAAAATAGCTCTTTAACCACCTTGATACCGGTGTGTGGGGCGCACGTGACAGAGAAGCGGCCTTGTGAAGTTATAGCATCTTCATCCTTATTTTTTTTTAGTCCAGTTCAGGATTTGTTTATGTCAAAACTGTCACGTCTCTCAGTGAAGAAGAGACTACAGGTCAGTGTAAACTGTCAATCGTCTGTAATCTCCTCAGCGAATAAGGACAGCCTTGTTTTGACAACAGAGCTGGATGCAAGGCTCCTTTACAGCGCCCCCACACCTCACAATGCCCTGCCACCCTCTCCCTGGAGATAAATGCATCAGGATCTCAGCAACAGTGAACAAAAGAGAGCGAGAGAGCCAGATTCACTAGATTAACAGGGATTTCTCCCTCCTCCCCAAGCTGGAGCATTTGTGAACGGAAGTGTGGCAGCGGAACAAACCCCTCACTTGAGTCACTGAGACGTGCGCGGTTTTGAAATCAAGTCCTTCAATCCCTGACTTCTAAAGGAAGAGGAGAGTGTGGTTTTGGGGTTGAATCAGTGAAGGAAGGAAGGAGAAAAGGGTAGAGGGAGAGAGAGAAAGGGTGCTTGGAGAAGGAGGGAGGCAACATTGCAGGAGAGGCTCGGTCAAGTGGACTGGACGAGGTTTGCGTATGTTTTAATGCATAATTAAAGCCACACCTGTTCCAGGTCACGAGAGACAGAGAGACAGCAAAGGGTGTGGGGAGGGCTGAAATGGACACCATTAGCATGTTTAAAGAGACTGAGCACGCGTTAGCATGATTGCCTCTCATTTCCATACATATTGAGACGGCGAAATGTTCTCTGCAGGGCTGCGGTCACTGAAGTCAGACACACAGGAGTGCACTGGGAGGGCTTAAGGTTTGCATCGCTAAGCCCTCATCCTCTATTTCCATATCACTTCCCTAAATCTTCTGCCTGAGCTCACATCCACATCTGTAAACAGACACAGAATCCGGATGGAGTGGCTACAAGTGTAAGTAAGAAAATCCTGCAGACTTTTCTCAAGAGATCATCCTCAAAGTAACTGGCATCCTGATGGAACTGTTACTGGCGACTGTCCCATTTTAGAAAGTGAAGGCATCATTACGGTTTCGAAATTAATTTGTGACAATAAATCTTTATTAATGAGCGTTAACTCTCCATTGTGAATAACTCATGAATATCCCTCACAAAGGCAGTTACAATGTAATTTCATTAAGTCATCATATTGGCACTGCATGAGTGAAATATTCCCCAGTAGGAGTAGTATCCCTGATGGAATTTTTCAGCTTTTTTTCCCATAGTCAAACTCAAAAGAAGTGCTGCCATGCTTTGGTTTAAGTTGCCAAAGTTCCCACCTCCAATCCACCATTTCCCCGGTAACACCTCGATTCCTTTGGAGTGGCTGAAACCCAATATGAGCCACTTCAAACACCTGCAGGTGATGCTGCCTTTGATGTATGTGTGCATGCGTCTCCGTATGTGTGTGCTGCAGAGAGAGTGTAAGAACAGGAGTGTATGTGTGTGAATCACTGAAGTATCTTTTATTGCTTGGACAAGATGATTATGATGACTCATCTTTGAAGATGAAGAGAAACTATCCCTTCTGTTTCTTGCACCACACTTCTTATGCTCTCTTGAAACAAATCTGTGCGAGTGTGTGCATTTCTGGGTTTGCGTGGCTGTACAAAGCAATCCTCATGCGAGATTAGACAGGGTTTTTTTCGTTGTTGACTGTGGCAACAAAGGCAAAAAAGAACAAGTGACATGAAAGATCTGAAACCCTTCTGTTGGCGTTCCATGTCCTTCCCTCTCCTCTTCAGAGGGTCAATGCTTTTCAGGAACGCTGCTTTACTGAAAGATCTCACCAGGGATTTCAGTGAGGAAAATAAAATAGAAATCCTCTGTATAATAAACCGAGAAAGGCAATTTCAGCTCTGTAAAAATGTGCATACAACCACAATTAAGTATAAAATACATCAATACAAGGAAATGCAGTTGAAAAAAAAATGATCTAAGATTTATCACTGAAATTGATGTGGGTGAGATTTGGAGTGACCGTTGCTTGCTAATGAGATGGGCAAGAATGGGTGACTTTGAGAAGTCCCTGTTCAGAGTGTCATGTACACAGAGGCGAAGTGTAGTACCCAGTTGATGTTTGAGAGTCATTGGTTGCGACAGGATGACAGTCTACTTGTCAAGCATGGTGACAAAAAAGCCCTGTAAGGTGCACGCATCATTGACGGAATAGCCTTCCACCACGATCGTCAGATACGAAAAAGAATCGTCTGCACAGGGAGAGAATCATGTGAACAGACAGAGGTGGACAAACAAACAGACACGCGTGCTATATGAATATCAAGCATACATATGAGAGGGAGGTCAACCTAATAAAGGGGTTAGGTGCAAGCTTAGAAGGTTGGTACATCATTTTATTAAATAATACAGGACATACAGTTGTTCACTAGACAAGGAAGATCTGACACCCCTGTCAGTACTTGGTGTCTTTCCCTTAAATGTGGCTATTTTGGGTCTATTGGTTCTGCCAACTTTGAATTCGCCACCTCCGCTGTTCTCAGAATCGAGGATTCAGGAAAATCCACATGGGGGCAAGCAGTCCGAGCCTCCTACAGCTTTCCAAAGAAACACTGACCCCAACACCAACGGAAATAAAGACAGAAGTAGCCCCCTGGAAAGGTCACTTTGGCTGGGAGTCCGGTAGAGTTTTGACACTGGAAGCACAATTATAGCCCTTTAGGAGTCTCTGTGTGGGTAAATGTGTTGTAGGGGAGCTAGCAGGTCTACTGCAAGAGCCTGGTGTGTGTGTGTGTGTGTGTGTGTGTATATCTCTGTGTGTGTGTCACTCCATAGCCATAGCCCAGTGGTTTTTCACTCGCTCAAGTTACTTTTTAATCTGCCCTAAATATTTTGTTTAGCTCTGAACAGCAGAGTTATCAGTGGGCCCATGTGCTGCGTTAACTGCTACGGCACAGACATAAATCTTGTTCATGCACCATGTCATTATCTCTATCGGGCTTGCTAATGCTAATGTTACCACAGCTGCAGCTATGTGTGAAGGCAACAAACTAGGGCAACTACAAAAACCTGTGTGATTATATGAACAGTGCAAAATGCAAATGAATGAATGAATGAATTAATTTCTTCAGTTCAGATTAATGAATTACTACCAAACAATCAGTAAGTTGCTGATGCATGAACTAATGACGTTTTCAGATACTATTTGGATGGTATGCTTCCCTTTTGCCGTGTGGAATGATTTATTACAGGTTTGCTTAAATTATAGCACACACACAACACCATAATGTCTGATATCTCTGAACTTGTTATAAATTGATTTAAAGTGGTTAACATGATTAAGACATATATTTAGCATCCGGGAAATTCATAAAACATCCCATTTTTAGAGCAATTACTTCATCACAGTATAGTTTATAGTTCAGTAAAAAATGAAACTTTGCATTGTGATATTGCTGAATATTACTATACTCAGGATTTATGTCATAATAATGTTTCTGATGCCTGCAGTCACTGAGCAGAAGTGAAAAAGGAGAGGTGTAAAACTGTCTGTGACACGTCTTGCCTCTAATTCCCCTTTGGTAAATCTAAGGTAAGAAGTGTGATTATACTGATCTGATTAATAGGTGGAGGTGGTTGACATGTGTAGGTGTGCAGGTCGGCCACATCCTCCTTCTGATGCCTCTCAGCTTATCTAATACCTCTCCCTTAGTCTCAGCCCAGACAGTGAATCGTGACACAGCTCCTATTGACTTACAAATACAGCCGTTAACACATGCGAGTCAGTTTTCCCTTTGCTCTTTCAGTTTTTGGCCTTTTCACTCGAATTCCCTTCTTTCTGTGGAGCAAGCTGATTGTCTGTCTCAGCTTCTCTCCTTTAATCCTGCACTTTGGATTTTTATTAGTGTTACTCTTAGGCTTGATGGTATCTATTTGGTAAAGGACGGTATTTGTGTAAAAAAAAACAAACAAACAAAGAGGTAGCATGAAGTGTGTATGATGATTAGCACCCTCCTTCCATAGTTTCTTTACTGGACAACCTGATGAAACAGACAGGTGATATGCAGCAGATTGGCAGGTGAAAATCATGTGGTCATCTCAAAAGTCATGGTCAAAAGTCATCTCAAGATAAAGTTACATGTTGCAAGGAGCCGCATATAACTTTATTTATGCATGGTCGATCCATTACCCACAAGTCTCACAGGCTGACCTGAAAGCTGGATGAGTTTGGGTGAGCTTAACAGAAAATATCATGGGTTCAAGTGAGTTGTGTCAAAATCTGATAACGCGACATTCCAACTAAATAACTTGCAGAAATATTGTGTGCAATCAACTATGCTGTAATTACGAGGCCTCTTTCCACTTTCTTTTCCTCTCTCTGTTACTCACTCGGAGGGTCCAGGGTCCTTTTATGGCCTGGTTGTCAATAATCTGCATTACCAAACTATAAAATGACCTACAAATACAGTTTTTACATTTCATGTAGCCTAACTTGTGAGTCTTGCATATAGTGCGACCAAGGAAATAAACTTGCACTAACCACACTGTACTCAGCTGCTACAGTTTCACATCAATGCGAGTGTAAATACAAGGGAGACTAGCAAGCATTAACCATGGTCTTTATCTTGTTTTCTGATGTTGTCTTGGACCACAGTGTGAAGAGAATTTTCAGACTGTCCCAGCTTTCACCCTTCAGTTTGGCGCAAACATCTAACTTCTTTTCTTGTAGAATGACGCGTCAAAATCCTCATCAACCCACTGTGATAAGCTGATGAGTGGTGACGCAAAAAGACATCTGCCTGTGGGTTTTGACGTTTAATACAGGATGGAAACAAGAACTCTCATAATGTGGATCCAGCAGTCTGAGAAAGTGTTGGGATTCCTTATAAACAACAAATATCTAAGTGAGTGTGAAGAAAAAATATATAAAGTTGTGCTATTTTTATTGAGCAGCCTGTCTCTGGGCATTTACCTAGTAGTTGCACTGCTATAACTCTCCTCAAATTACTTGATTTTTGACAGACCAAAGCTTACAGTCTGCTTAACTTTGGTTGTTGTAAACTGGTATTAGGTATAGGTGCACTTATATTTGTACAAGTACAGAATGAGACTGACACCTGATCCCAGTGTCAGTGCATCCCTTCTTTTTCAAACTAAACCCAACTGTAATATATTTTTTTTGTTTTTGGCTACCTTTAAAACAAATCCTCAAGGACTCCTGTGCCTGCCCAACTGTCCTGTTGTAACTGGGAAGCAATTCAAGCATCTGTTTAGGCAATGGAATAAAATCAAAGCACTTAGCTCTTGACAAAGGTTTGATTCTGCATTTCAGAGAAACAAATGATCAGGGTGTGGGTAATTTTGCATAAAGCATTTCAAGAGGCATCAATCACACACAAGAATGAGTGAAGAGTGGGAGCAGAATGTAACAAATGAGTTCAACCACATTTTAACTCAGGACAACGTCCCTTTCAGTCATTTTCTCAAAATGATTCAGTCACTGTGCAGCTTTTTTTTTTCCTGTTCAGTGGATTTACTTTCATTTCAGGCAAAACCTCAGCTTCACTTCTCCTCAGCTGGGACCCATCAGTCATTGACACTGATGCATGAGGGTTGCTCCATAAAGTGGCACATTAGTCTGGCAGTCCCTTTATTGCTCTTAATCAGACGGCTCCCTTGAAATTTCAGGATGACTTTGCTATCCTTGTGAAATACATTCAGAAATACACTCGCCTGACAATTTATTAGGAACACCTGTGTGCAATATAATGCAATCCAACGCATAAGCTCCGCCATAAATTCTACTTTTATGATGCTTTTACAATTCCAGTTTTTGTTGAAGTTGTCAAAAAGGTGATAATTCTATTTCATGTTTATTGTTGAGGTGCTGGTGGTTCACTGGACTGCAGTATATTGACAAGCACTTCCAACACCCCACCCGCTCCACCTCTTATGTGCGTTTCTAAGGTGGACAAAACAGTAGGAACACTTAGCGAGTGTGTATTTGAAAAATGATTTTAAAACATTCAATCAAAAAAACACACCACACTGCCCATTATATGAAGGACTGGGAATAGATGCAATAGATGCTTTATTGAATTGACTATTTACTGAATGCTCTTTCCTTTTCAAGGGTTTGTGGGCAGGAAACTATAAACCACACACACATCCATACTTTCTCTCACTGTCTCTCATCACAGCAGCTCTGTCCCATTTCTCCTCCCTGACAGCTCCTGAATTGAGCTAGAAAGCCCTCTGTCATTAAAACTGACTCTCACCTTTGGCAGGAAAATGAATAGTGTGGTGTTCACCTTACACTATGCTATGAGAACCATTAATACAGAGTGAGGATAGAGTGAGAGAGAGACGTATTCTTCAGATTTCAAATTTACACTTTTCTCCAATATCAGTCGAGTTAAGTATGGTTCATATAATATCTATACTTTTTCACTGCACTGTTGATCTGTAACTGTTTTGCAGCTGTGAATGAGCATCTCCAATTCTATAGTCATAGTTCATGGCTAGAGGGAGCAATATATGTTGGGGGAAAATGTATAAAATAAAATATTAATAATGGCCAGGATCAATATTACAACTGGGAATAGTGATATATTGAAGGTTACCTGCACAGTGCAAAGTCTACCTAGCAACTAACAGTACCCAGCAGCTAACCTCTAAAGGTGCCTTCATTAGCTCCTATTAGCTTCACACTCTTCTCCAGTTGGACAACACCTATAATCCAGTGTTGTGTAACTGACATTTTAATTTGGAATGTAATGCCAAGTAGCAGGCAGCGTCAATTTCATCCTCCATTTGTCTTCCGAATCCTACCTTGAGAGTACAGATAAAGACAGATAGAATAGGAGAAGAGCGAAGTGACACCCCTTCCCATGAGGAGAACTTGCGACTCCATCAGAGCACTGGTAATGAGTGGACTCCTGTGGGGAATTCTCCAAATTGACTAATTTGTAATTGATTCAGCGCATTAATTACCGGCCTGGTTACGCCTGTGTCATGGTTAATATTGTGCCGATCTGACGAGGCTGGGAGGCCCTTCTGCATTGGGACTGTTCGGGTGAGGCAGCCATTATTTAATTATGCCACACATATCTGCGGCGAGGCAAGTCTTAATCCGAGAGTAATCACTTCCCCACGCTCCCCTACTATGAGCTGATGTGTGGGAGGAGGGTGGTGGGGTGGGAGGTAGTCCTAGATCCATGTAGCCCATGGTTAGCTCCTTAATCAGCCCTGGGAGCCAAATCCCATTGCTGTTGTAAAGTTTTCTGACAGTAGAAGAAAATTTTTGCACTGTAATGGAAGTTTACAGCGATTCTTTGGTACGGCTTTACATTGGGTTGCTGATATAAGTCTCGATTCCACTTTGCTTGTGTAACTCCTCAGTCATTTCATTATAATTTCTCTCGTCAGTGTGGTATGACACAGTTCTAAAACAGCAAATCATAAAAAAGCAAAACATAAAGGAGTTAGATTTACTGGATTATACTTATTTAAAAAAAATAATTGGCATTTAAAGTTTTTTTCCCCAAAAGCCCACATGTCTTAGCTTTACTTGGGGGGGAAAAGTAGTGTCTCTACATACTATAGCCTGCACTTCAGCTGAAAGGTCACAGAATATCTGGTACCTTGCTGTTTGTGACACCTGAGTCACTAATGACTTTTCAGGTGAACTTAGGAGTGAAACAACCGTGTCAACTTTGTACTGATGCCAATAGCAATGTACTTGTGATCACAAGATGAACTAACAAATCATATTTTCCACACTTGTCACATGTTTCATCTGTAATTAAACTAAATCCTTAATTGACAAAACAAGTCATACTGATTATCTATATAATGCTCCAAAAGATTTCACCAAACTCTGTGTGTGCTTGTCAGTTTACATACATATTTATCATTATGTAGTGTTTCTGTTGTGCATGAATCTCTGCACTGCTATGATAATGAATTCTTAAGAAAACTACAATATGTAAGTTTACTTGCTAACAACTGACATTTTAGAAAAGACAATGTTACATAATGTGTTTATCAGAGTATTTTATAATTAAATATAATGCTTAATACCTTATTTGTATATAAAAAAAAACCCTCA
Source organism: Dascyllus trimaculatus (assembly GCA_024666655.1). Lineage (NCBI taxonomy): Eukaryota > Metazoa > Chordata > Actinopteri > Pomacentridae > Dascyllus > Dascyllus trimaculatus. Next base: position 22,364,656 of record CM045456.1, on the reverse strand, counting down.
AATGACCTTTACTGTTGGAGAGATGCAATCCAAGTGTTTTCTGATTTTGAGTGCTGTTCTAAGAATATAGGACTGAAGAGGTGAGAGAAATATACCTCATGGGTAAACTTCTCCTCACTGTTGAGGTAAAAATACCTTAATTGCACAGACACTTAAGTCTGATTTGTTCAGAATGGATCCCCCCCGGACATATCAGCAACAACATAACCCATCCACCAATTTGTGGGTGTTTTGTGATAGGGTCAGTCACACCTGTTCTTTCCCATCAACTACAGGGAACAGAACTATGAAATGGCCATTCTTTTAGCAACTTAAAAAGCCTTTCTTCCTTCTGCAAAACAACTTGATGCAGCGCAATTAAAATGGCTACAGTCTGAGTAGCCCAGTTCGGTCTCCTCGTGTTTACTGCACAATATAAAAATAAACCTCATATTTCAAGGAAAGAGTTCTGTCCATGTGACTCATCAAAACAGACCATGTGTTCCATTTCTGCTTAAAAAAACAAGTGGAGAGCACATACTGTACACTCCTTTTTTACCCCCTCCCTTTCAGCCCTGAGCAAGGAGAGAAGATAAAATAGAGGTCTCTCTCTCTCACAGTTGATTATGTTTCTGCTTTGATCTACAGCGGCCATCCTCCAACCATTCTCCAAGAGTTTGGACCTAGCACAACACAACAAAAACAACACCCACGGCCCTGGGAGTAACCAGACTCCATTGTGCCCCTATTTTAGTTTGCAATCTAAAGAGCGCCTGCAGGAGCTTTAAATCATCTACGGACTCCTCTCTATGAGGCGCATTTACTATCTATTTTGACATTGCATTTTAACACAGAAACATAGAAAACAGACTCAGTGAAACTAAGATCCAGGCATCTCTGGGAAGCCTTAAGAGCATTTCAGCAAGCGCTTACAAACAGCTCTGAAAATATTAAGTTCTCATACAGCTAAACTGCATTCTTATTTATATTTTAAGAGAAACTATGATGTAGTGTGAAGCACTTCCGGTTTGAAAGGGCCACAAAGTCCAGGGTGCTAGGGTTTGGAGGTGGAGGCATAAATCTTTATAAGGACTTATATTCAGGAGACTATTGTTCATGTCCTGTGTGGTTGTTTGGTTGGATTTAGGGATCAAAATGACATGGCTTGTTTTAGGAAAATGTCATGGTTTGGGTTAAAACACATCCTTTCATGACATTTTTGGCACCTTCTCTTCATTTTTGGGATTACCCGGGTGACGAGTCCCATCCCATCTAGTATATATACCGATCAGCCACAACATTCTGACCACTGACAGGTGAAGTGAATAACATTGATCATTTTGGTACTACGTGGTGTTCTGCTGGAAAACCTTGGACTTTGCCATCAGTGTTGACAAGACTTAGACACCCAAATAAACATTGTCCCAGAACAAGCATAGTCCCTCATGCAAATGGAAATCCCAAATGTCACTGGTCTACCCCGCAGAGCTGGCTCGCCCATTAGGCAATACAGGCAAATGCTAAGGGCATAGTGACCTCCAGGGGGTGCCGCAAAATCGGGAAAAAAATCCACCTTCAATATAATTATATTAAAACTAGTTATTACTATTAACTTTTAAAATGGAAAAGCTCACATTGATTCAAATGTAAAGCAATGCCCAATTAATATTACTACAAAACAATGCTATTCGATTTCTTTTGTAAGCATATGTAAATTGCCAACAAAGGGATGCGCCATAGAAAACCTTACCTAGGGTGCGACATTGGGTAGGGCTGGCTCTGCTACCCCCGCAGAAAATTGCACCCCATCACATGGCAAAAACATCTTGAGGAACATGACAATGGCCCAACATGTTGATTTGACCTCGAAACTTCCTACACCTCATTCTGATCAAGCATCAACAGGATGCAGTGGAACAAGTTTGATTGACAGAGGCCCCACTGCACAAGCCAGAGTACCCAAAGGATCCACTGACAATGTCCTGGTTCCAGACCCCATAGGACACCCTGAGAGGTCCTCTTGTCCATGCCCAGTGGTTCAGAGCATTATGGACCACATAAGGGGTGCCAACACAATATTAGGCAGGTGGTCATAATGTTGTGCCTGATCGGTGTAAGTGGCTGAAAGTAAAGGAGAAACAATAAAGCAGTAAAATAAACACGTTGATTAGCAATATATTTGTGATACATCACAAATGTAATCCTGGAGATAATGCATTTCTCTAAAACATAATTGAGAATGTAGTTTAGTTATACAGGAACATAATAAATAAATGGTCTCTAAATGTAAGAATTAGAGTCTTAGACAGCTTCATTCACATCTGGGAAACACAGACTATACAGCTGTGACGATTCACAATTCCTGAGTCTTTCTTAATAGAAGTTTGCATCCTGACAACAATAACACTGCCTTAATTGAAATGTAAGCTTGAAAAAGAGAAATAAATGTCTGACATCCTGCCTAATGACGCAATTATTTTAGGAATTGACGAGGTTTTACCAGGAGTCATTTCTGCCTCTTCGACTGAATTTAAGTGGCGTACCAACAACCCTCTGGGGGAGCTATACTGGTCTTAGCATCATCAAATTAGAAGTCTGCTCAGACATCTCGGTGCAGGGGTGAGGAGGTGGGGGGGTCACACAGCAGTCCTGTTACTTCAGTCCTCCAGTAGTACCCCGCTGAGACTGTTAAGTGTTGCTGTGGGGGAGTCTCAGCCACGCTTAATGGCCCTAACCGCATTATTAGCTAATAAAGGTTGATGGGCCTCGCGGCTCTATAAATTTCAGAAGACAGGAGGAGAAGAAGAAGCAGTGGCTGTGTTAAGGTGAGCTTCCAGTCAGGGAGTGTGTCTGTATCCTCCCTGTATTGCATTAAGACTCATCCTGCATAGGGATAATGGTAGGATTTGCTGGTAGAAAAAATGGTGGTTGGCTTCCTGAACATTGAGTGTTAAAGAAGGCGTAAGAATGGCGCCTTCAAGTAAAAAAAAGATTGACTTCATGTTGATAAATCGTGATTTTTTGCAACAGTGCCTTCTCTCTTGGCTTCTCCTACAGCACTGAGTAAGTAGGTTTCTGCAACAGCTCCAGATAATATTTCTTTGCTGAATTTGGAACACATTCAACTGAACTTATAGTGAGAATGCATCTTAACCTCAGTACGCAGCACATAAAGTTAATGCATATTAGCTCACATATTTCCACTGATTTTGCATATAGTCATATTCTTTCTAAATTGTCTTTGTGCTGTATTTTGCAAATGAATATATATTTCTTCTATTGAAGGAGTGGATTTTCTAGCCACAGCTGCACATGAAAAAAAAACTGAACTAATTACAGAACACTTTGACTTGGGTGTATCTACACTGAACCTATCAAATACCACATAGAAATTAGGCAGTGAGCAAACATAAGTCTTTCACATTTTAGATTCATTAAAGCAGCCATCATTTGTTTTGGTAACAGCTTTGCACACTCTTGATCAATCTAGCTGGAGTTTCCACATAAGCTGAGAAACATCCCAAACCATCTCATTTGGGTTTAGGTTGAAATTGTGGAAGCCAGATCATCTAATATAAAACTCCATTATTTTCTCTCTCAGTCAAACGGCTCTTTCCTACAGATAATGGTCTCACAAAGAGCAAATCAGATGAGATGGCATGTAGCTATAGATTATTGTGACATGCTAAGGTCTAAGGAAGGTGATAATCATACAGTTTTGTACCACATATCAGAAATAGAAAAGGTCAGATTATACATCAAAATGAGATTAAGACAAATTGTGGCACTGCAAACCGAGAAACTGAATCAAAGACAAGATATCGTCAGCCATCATGATAGATACGGTATCTGTGACTAAAGTTCAGTGACCAATAATATCTCATTTATATATAGTAAAAGGGCTTTTCTCAGTTAGTGGAAAATGCTAAACACAGTATGGCAAACTTGTCTGTGTGGATTCTCAGTCATCTCAGTCATACAGGTCATGGCAAACAACAGTTAAATATATCAAAGTCCAAACAACAGAAAATGCCAGAATGAAAGGCTGGCAGGGCTGTGTCCCTCTTTATATGTACTCTTGTCCTGTGTGAGTTAAGTGATGGCCCAGTAAAACAAGTATAAGAGTGGAAGAGAAATAGGTGATGTGGCCTCTTATTCTGACCACTGAGGAAATCTCCGAAATTGAAGATAAAGGTCTTGCTATCTCCACAGGGAGCCAAGAAATCAGTTTTCTGACCCACTTGGCTGCGCTCTCTCTCTCTCTCTCTCTCTCTCTCTCTCTGTCTCTCTCATTCACTCACACACACACCCACCCACTCTTTCACATAGCGACTGAGTGGCTGTATCCAGTCCATGGAGTTTTACTTAGCAGCAAGACCCATCAGCGTTTCTAAGAATTAAACAAACCCAGATAACAATCATGTTTAATTAAGATCCTGAAGTGTTATGGTGGAATTAGAGCAGAACACTTTGAATGGATGCAACTCTCTGCAGGTTGCTTGCGGATCATGCTGAACAATAAAAGAAAAGTGACATGTGGCATTTGTGGAAAATAAAGCTTCATTCTCAGACTATCGAGGAACTTTTAATACCACTAAGTCAAGACAGACATAAGTGGCAAAGATTCGTCTCAACAAAAAAAAGCTCTCAAGTCCTTTATAAGAACTTACAATAAGAAATTAAATTTGTGATCAGTGCACTAATTATAAGGTGTTTTGAAATCATAACATCCCTCAAACTGCTACATTTCACTGCATTCAGCTTAACCACATGACAGCTTTGTACTACAAGCCACATGTGAATCCAACTCCTTTGCACAGCAGACAGTTTCTTGTCATAGCAAGAAAAGTGCGAGTTAAACTACTGTAATAATGTTAATGAAGCTTTGCTCCATTAAATGTCCCAGTAAGACAGGCTGGTGAGCCAGCATGCATATTTCCTGGACCTGGGAGTGATACCACCGCAACTAATATAATTCAGTTTTGACTAATGTTACCATTTAAATTTGTGCTCTTCCAACTTTGACATGCCAAAATGTGCCTGTTATGTACAAGTCCAATTTAATAGAATCTTTAAAACAACTGTATCTCCATGACTGAGCCAACTTTTCTATTTTTTTTATTCAGCTTCAAAAGAAAGAAAGAAAAGTCAAGTTAATTTAACTCAAGTTAAATGGTTCTAAGGTAGATAAAAAGTAATTCTGTGTGTTTTTTTAATGCAATGTTGTCATACCCTTTGGAGACAGAAGCTGCCCTGGTGTGTGTGTGTGTGTGTGTGTGTGTGTGTGTATGTGTGTGCGTGTGTGTTGCTGAGAGCGTTAGGAAGTTTATTCTTGGGTAGATGGGACACTGGAGAAAAGGATGGGAGCTGTTACCAGACTGAAAAAAAATATGAATAATTAAATTGTTTTAATGGACATCTCCTGTATGCGCACCTACAGCACTTCATGGCCAAAAGTTAACTAGATCACAAACACGACCCAGAGCTGTGGCGGGATCCGCTGCGGTTTTAAGTGTCTCCATGCAATGGGATGTTTTTACATCTGGCTCACTGAGTTTTGTTTCTCTGCCTCCAAGAAGGTGTACATTTGACAGCAAGTGGAGCTGGTTGGAATTTGATGTCATTAAGGGACACCTTGGGGGCTTAATAAGATATTGCTGTTGAAAGATGGTCTGTCTAACCAGTCTAACTACTAATGTTGCCATAAACTTTGCTATAATAGCATCTGGGACTGTGCTGACTGGTTAGAGAAGATGTGTCAGTTTTTTTCTCATGCAGCAACCCGCAAAACTATACTATTATATAACTCTTCACCTTAGAGGCAATACTGGATTACTGCCACAGACTGTAGAAAAAGCTGGATGTTGTTTCCAGGTCTGAAACGTGAAGTCAGTCCCAGAGTGTCTGATTTGTTTGTCCTTTCTAATGGCCAACAGGGGGCGAATCCTCTGGTACCAAAAAGAGGTCAGATTGTATAGAAGTCTATAAGAAAAACAATCCTATTTCTCACTTGACTTGCTAGCTTTGTAACCATTTTCCTGGTGAGTTTAGGGTCTCAAAGAATTATTTCAAGACTTATTCAATGCAGCAGTCCTCATTTTGTAAATTATAGAGAAAAATAGATTATAAAGCAGGATATGTTTTAGGTAGTGGCTATTGTGAGTGACAGTTCGCTACCATGTGGTAGTGTTATCAGTTAGATCTACCCCTCACTCCTCACAACCCTGTCTCCAAAAACTATATTTCTATACAACTAAACATCATTTACAATTACATTTATCGGGAAACATGTATTATGCAGGATTTATTTTTTCTGGCTTATCACAAATAAGTTTCAAATCAACATGTTATTGCAATTTATTTGACTGATTTACTGTAACTACTTTTTGGCCAACAAATAGCATATTTGATGGGCCCAGACTAGCCACCCTAGCAACTGAGAAAATAGAGAAAAAGCATTAAATATATGGAAAATGGTGTGTTTTAACCTAAACCATGATATTTTCCTGAGCCTAACCAAAGAGTAAGTGTAAAACTTAAAGTAAATAAGTGAAAACAAAACCTAATTCTAAGAATAATGGGACATGAGATACAAACCCTAGTCACTTAGGTGAAAATCTCCATCCTCCACTCCTACCTCATTATGTGGACTTTTAAACCGGCAGCCTTTTCTTCAACGTCAATGGTAAGAAAGTATGGTTGCTTCAAAATGAAATTGTGTTTTTTTTTACCTAAATGTAATTGAGTGCAGTTTGCAGTTTATTTGTATAGAAACATATGTGTTCGGAGACAGGGTTCCTCGCCATGTCTGATTTTTGGCCATACCGCCTTGTTGATGCCCGATCCCATCAGATCTTGGGCGTTAAGCAAGGTTGGGCCTGGTCAGTGCCTACATGGGAGACCGTGAGGGAACACCAGGAAGCCTGGGTGAATGCAGTGTGAGAGTGAGTGGTTGGTGGTGGTCGGAGGGACTGATGGCGCAGACTGGCAGCCTCACCTACGGCAATCTACCTCAGGGCAGCTGTGGCTTATCACCACTGAGTATGGAGTGAATGAATAATGCAATGTAAAGCATCTTTGAGTGTCTAGAAAAGGGCTATATAAAAACCAGTGCATTAAAAAAACAAAAAAAAAAACAAGATGACAATAACCAAAATGCCAAACTTTAGGTTTTAAAACTACAGTCCACAAACCGTTGGGTTATGTCACATTAGAAACCATAGCTTACTGTTTAGAGTAGACAAACGTAGTTTTTATTCACTCATCACACTTTCTTGTCTTTTGGTCCTGGTTTTAGAAATGAGATGAAAACAACCTTCCAACTTCATCGAAACCCAAAGCTTGAAACCCTGGTGTGTTTGGCTACAGGTGCTGAGCTACGATTGGGAAATCATATTATGGTTCATGGAAGGGTATATGGTGAACTACACAGTGAGTTTCTTGTCAAACTGCATTAGCTATCTAGATGTGAATCATACTCCCTGACTACAAGTAATCTGACAAATCACGGCAATTATTCTCCCAACACGTTTTTCCAATATGATCTTTCCGTCCAACTTTACTCTAATTCCATCTCTCCCTTTTCATCAACGCTTCTCCTCTCTTGCTTTCTCCTTCTTTTGGAGCTTGCCCGTATACTGTAGATGTCAAAGAAACAGCCGTTAAAGTCGGAGCAATTTTCGCTTCCCAGATAGTTGTGAGCAGCGCTAGACAAAAGCCTATGTAATTACAGTAGTAGTCACTGGTCCATTAGCGATAAAGACACGATGGTTCACATGGGTGGAGCTGGCACAGTTAGCTTCACACAATGCATTCATTTCATGGTAAAAGCTGCAATTATACTAAAAGAGATTCTCTTCCCAATTCTCTGACTCTGTTTCTTTATGTTTCTCCATTTCTATATACAGTCTCTCTTTTCCTTCCCATCTCTTGTGCTGATCCTTTATCTGCACTGTGTCGCTGTCATGCGATTGGATATTATCTGCATAAAACAGTGTCATCAACTCAATGAGCAATTAAGTTATTCTCTCATCTATTTAGAGGATGAATTGGATTCATTCTGAATAGGACAAGAAAAAAACTTTTCCTCACCCACCACTTCTGTCACATTTGCGTCTGAGCTTTTCTGCCTTCTTTTGTGTTTCCTCTTCAGATGGCACAGCAGTACTTTTGGAAGACAGATGGGAACAATAGAGTCTCCTGTTGCATGGGATGGAGAGAACGCTAGACTTGGCTATGGTCGCCTTTGCCTCTGTTTCAGTCAAAATAATGAAACCTTTATTCGTCCTTTGGCCAGCCTGAACAATTTATGCCCACAAAGAGTGATCAAAATGCCCAACAAGTGAGGGAGGCTTAAACAAGAGGCACTAAGTTGCGAAAGAAGCTAAGAAATGATCATTCGCTATGTAGAAGACACAGACGTGGAGAGGACCTGTCCAAGAAACTGAAGAAACTGTGAAGCACACAAGAGGGAAATTAGTGACTGACTGACAGCAAGTGCAGGTCTGAGGATATAATTAAGTGAGAATGATTAAAAAAAAATTCGGGTCATGTCAACTCGATCAGGGTCAGCGAACAAGAGAGACTCCAAAAACAGAGTATCGTCTCACACAACTTGAGCTGTTTCTTCAGTATGTAGCCTCACTTAAAAAAGACCACCTCAATAAATAATATAGATCTTATTACATGAAGTTAAATACTGCAATTTTGACTTTTTCTAAAATGAATTATGCTGAGTTTAGCTGTGTAACATAGGTTAATTCAAGCTTTACACTTTGGTTTTTCTTAGGGTGGACACAAGCTTTGTCCAGCCAAAACAACTACTTCACTCAATGACTGATTCATTCATTCATTCATTCTCCTTTTCATTCTTTCTTTTTTTTGGTTGTAGATTTTACTGATGCCCCATTCAGGCTTTACATTTGCAAAAAAAATAAAAAAATAAAATAATGATTCAATTTTGAGACACTCAGCATGAAGTTACACATAGAGTGTGGCAAGGAAGAAGCCGCAGGAAAAACAGTGCATTCATGTCTATATTTAATTCAATACTATAAGACAATAAGCACACTGTTAACTAAACTGTAGAAAAGAGGTGAGCGTTACATTAAAAAAGACATCGCTGGGGGGCAGGGAATGGTGTGAGTGAAACTAAAAAGCATAAACAAAGAACATTAGACAGGAAAAAAATACTAATTAGAGTCAAGAACAAACCAAAATACTAAAATAAATGCTCTTGTGCACTTGGCTCTTATATGTTGCAACGCAGCTGGATGTTGATCTATGTTGGCAGCCACAGACCTGCTGTAGACAGTTGATGAAGTAAGATCTTGATGGGTGACACAAGTGTGAAATTAAGGGTTGCATAAACAGCAGTGAGCCCATATTCTGCTGGGATTAAGCTAACTCGCCAGCTTTAAATTTTATGGTTCTTTAATGAACTGGAGTCCTTTAGCATGATGCTTTAAAAAGATGATGCGCCAACTTGATGACTGAACTGCAGACACCAACCACAGAAAGGATACTTCAAAAAGTAAAAAAAGAGTGTTATGAGCTACATGATTAAACTCCTCTTTTCTTTTGTGACAGACAGTTTTTAAGTTTTTAAAATAGCAAAAACATGTGACTGTATGTTTCCCATACTGCTTAATAGCGATCTTCTTGTGAAATACATGTATTAAAACCTGAATGATAAACAAAGACAAGCAACACACATTTTGTAAGCATGGTTTGCAGATATTGGAAATTCCAGGATTCATTGGCTTGTATCCAGATATACTATCCTATACTATCCACATCTTTGTGCATGTTGCAAGATGTTCAGTGCGACAAACGTGGGTGGGTGAATACCACACAGACCAAGAGAGAAAGGCCCATAGCGAGGGACAGAAAGTGATACTTTTTCCATCTTTGACACTTTGTTTTCATCCGTTCCAAGTTAATTTGGCTTGCACGGGTCAGCAGCCCTGACCGCAACACCCTCCAAGGCCACCCACCACCCATCACCCCGCCCGATCTCCTCTGGCTATTTATTCCCAAAACCCGCTGGTGAAATTGGCTGACGGCTAATCAACATTTAGCTCCTCCGAGTGTGTTATTACACAGCAATTGATGGATGGTACAATTACACCCTGTGTCACTTAGCTAAATGGCTATGTAATTCTAATGAGTTTTTATTCAAACACTGACTAGTTAGCACAAGGAGAACTGGGGCTGGGAGGGTTGAAAGGAAGGAGGGGTGGAAATGCAAGAGGAAGCGACGATCATATACGGAAACAGAAAAGAAAGGAGGAGAGAGAAAGACATGAGGATAGTGGGTAAATAAGGTAATCAGGTGACATGATGAATGCGTATTGCTCTTGTCGACTGAATCAGCAGAAGTACAGCCTTGGTGGTTAAGATGCTGAGTACTTATTAGCCTGAGTCTGAATGTAAATCCAGGGAGCTACAGTGGTGTTAGAGTGAAAACGAAAACTCATGTACTGGACATTGCAGATGTGATCTGATTAAAATTCCAGTATCCTGAGGAGTTATGTCCATATTGGAAGATTCTGCATGTCCTCAGATTTATGTCCACAACCACTGTTTCGTGCTAGTGCAGCAAGGTGTGTATTCTGTATGTAGTGAGGAAAAACGTAAGTGAGCGGATTCTTTTTTTGGATACACATAGCCTAATTATACATTAAATGCCGAAGTCACAATCCAATCTTAACCATACTGTAGGTACTATGCACTGTATTGTATAAAGTGTACACACACACACACATATATATATATATATATATATATTCCCATCATGTTTCCTACATCTACATCTATATTTCTACACCTATTAACATCAATGATCTTAAAAGCTCTCTTTAAAAATTGATTTTTTTCCAGATAGAGCCACAAATGCGGCTGAATTCTCCACCCAGACTCTCTTCCTACGCCCATTACCTTATCAGTTCAGCAACAACACACAAATGCTAAAGTCTAAATCATCCAAATTAAGAGAGCAAATATGGCCAGGTACCAATATAATATCTAAAAGAAACATATTTTAGGAGCACTCACATCAGATTTATATTTCCTTGTGGTCTTCGGTGCTTTGTTCTGAATCGTCACTTGTTTAGATGCTGCTCAAGAGCTACAAGAAGTCATGTGCTGTTGTTTTTTTTCCCCATTGCAGCACAGAAATCTGTTGTTTTAATGCTGCAGTCACGGTGCATCAGAGCATGAAGGATGAGTGCAGTCTAAAATAAGTTTACACAGAACAGAGCAGCTTGGTGAATGGTTTGGAATGTTATGTTATTGCGGATGCTGATATGTGTTTAGAAGGAGTTATCATTGATAGTATGTTAATGAGGGCTGTAATTGTATTCAAATTCATAGTAAGAACCTCAGTTTTTGAGTTTGTGTTTGGTACGTTTGCGGCACAGCAGAAAAAAGCACATTTCTATCAAAAAAACACAAAATAATATATTTTTAAAAAATAATAAGATAACAATTATGGTCAAGGAGGGAACTAACAGTTATGGCATACAAAAATAGTCAGTTATGAAAAGTGCAATGTATTTATAATTAACTTAAATGAAATCATTAAAGCCAGCAAGTAACACTGTCTTTCTGTCTTCTTAACAAGACTGAGGAGACAGTCAGTCATCTTGTCTGTAAAAACTTTTTTGGAATAGTCACTGGACAATAGTGAACTGTGTATTTAAGCTTGGTGTGACCTGTACAATGTGAGCAGAGAAGCTGCAGATTTTGGCTGTGCAGGAAAGCAAACTATATCTCAAACTCAATGTGCAGTGTGAGTTAACACATCCTATATGTTTAACTAAAGTTGCACAGTGTCTGCTCAACTTTCGGGACTAACCTTGCTATCATGCCACAGCTGATGCACAACATCTGGTGCACTGCCAAAGTTTTCTTCCCTGGAGCTCAAGTATGTTGATGTAAACAGACTTTTGACCATTTGGTTGGTCTTACAGGGAGAACCAGACCAAGGAAATAAATACTGAACAGAATGATGTGTATCATTAGATCCCTTATGTTAGAATACAGTCGTCTTCTGTCATAACACACAAAACAAAAGAGCAATTGGAGGTACAGAGAACTGGGACAGAGATGATGTGTTAAGTCCTGGCTGAACCCCAAATTCTCATCAGAGGTAGACTTTAAAGCTGGCTGTAAATGGTTTTCTGTGTGGAAAGGGGAAGACTCACAGTGGTAATGACTAATTTAAACATTGCTTCCAGTACGACATTCAAAATATTCAAAATAAATTCTTTAGTCAGCTCAAACATGCAAGGTATTACATCTTGGATGGTTGAGAAGACAGAAACTGAATTTTAGAACTATAGGCACAAGTGTTTATGCTTAATAAGAGAGTGATTTTGGAGTGGAATGTCACTTTAGTATTTCAAACTAATTTCTAACCCTATACAGGGAAGTTAGAGTTTGACGTAGAGACAAAGCCACGGGCAGGGGGGAAAAAAACAAGATGATATCAGCTTTAGCAGCAGTATGTTAAAAATTCAAGCTTATCATCACAAGGTTGTGAGTTTCGGTCCACGGTCATCTTACACAAAAGGATTGGAGAATGCGAATGAGTAAGCTGATCTCAAAAGTAAGGCGAGGTGTTGAGGTGTCCAATGTAGCCAGCACAAGATTATGGTTTACAGAATTTGAACAAGAAGGGGAAAAAATCGTGCTGGGAATAATAACATGACAACCAGCGAGAGTCTCACTATTCAGACTACTCAAGCCAAACCCACAAGGCCTCTTATTATCATGCACAGACTTCCCAGCACAGGTAGAATGCACAAAGTGTAATGCACAAGTGTGTGTGTTAGAGGTGGGGGCCTGAGTAAAGCCAGAGAGGATTATATGTGCTGGTGGCTGTTTTAAATAAGTAATGTTATCAATAGGGTTTTGTTAATGAGGAGGACAGAGTCTGAGTTCTAGAGGAACAATTCTACTCTGGCCATTTAAGCCTTAACACCAGCCATTCTTGAAAAGGACTCCCTCATCTAAGTCACACTGGGTGGAAATTGATTTCGATCCTCCTGAGAAGTTGGTCTATATCATTCACCTTTTTTTGGCAGGCTGCAGAGGGAGGCAGATATGAAGTTTGAAAGGCATCAGAGAAGCAGGGTGGGCTATTGTCACAGCCCGGTTCTGCTTCTCCTCTCGACTGCCTCTCTATTCAGTCTGGCACTGCTATGTTACGATAAGTACTATCACCTCTGCTGTGTGTGTGTGTGTGTGTATGTGTGTGTGTGTATGTGTGCGTGCGTACGTGTATGTGTGTGTATGTGTGTGTCTGTGCGTGCACACAGCACAGTGAGAAAGTCTATGCATCCGTGCCATCTCCTCCAAGACAGCATGCTTTCTAAAGCAGTGGCCTCTAAATGATTCGTAAGCTACTGCTTTTTTCAGTGATGCATAATAAAGACGGCATTAGAATTAGGCAAAGATATTTGACCCCCATATACTTTAAACACCACCATGCAAACACAGTATTGTTACGACGGACTAGTCACATTTGGATGGATTTAATATTATGGGGAGAAGTGCGGATTTTAATATTCTCTGTGCATTTTTCTAATTCAATTCATCGTTCAACAATTTAACCATCAGGAAATTACAGGATGTGTTGTGCAATAGACACGGATATTCAGCAGGACAAAGCCAAAAGAGAAAAGCCACATGCCTTGGGCAGGGGGCGTAGTGGAGCTGAGGGGAGGTGCAGAGGGAGAAATGTCAGAAAAAGACAGAGCATTAAGGTAAATATGAGGCAAAGATGATCCTCTGAATCATTACTAAGTCAAATCTTAACACACAGACATGAAATTCATGCTGATGTCATTCAGTGCAACCTTAACTTCCAGAAGATATCATTATCTCTGATGACACTTCATCAGGTTTATGAAGTAATCCAATGATTACCGTCTGTATACCCACAGGTGCACTGCAACCAAGAGCTGCTGATAGCTATTTAGGGAAAATTTTAATGGTTCCAATTTGCTAAAATATTATAGAACACAGTCACACAGAGAAAAACTGAACAGCAAAAAGCAACAAGAAAGGAGAAAAAAGAAAAATACAAGGATGTTATTGTGGATAGGATTTAAATTACTGGAGGACCAGCAAGTTCACTGAACAACAGCACTGCAGCGACAAGGCCATCCAGTGAAAGCAGCTGTAGTTATTACTGGAAAATAAAACTGCCGACATACACTTGAAACTCAAGTGACATGTTGAAGGGAAATTGCTGCAAAAATGTACATTATAACACAAGCATTGACACAAGAGTTCTTTTGGCCAATCCTGCTCACTGGGAAATCTCGCTGCGGCCTCACCCATACAATTTCTGCATCTGCTAATTAAAACTTAAGGTCAGAAAAATGACTACCTCCTATTTATAGTGCAACGATCTTGTAGACCAAGAAAAGATCGCATTTTCACATACTTTCATTTCTTTATCGCACATGAAGAATTATAGTCGAAGCAGAATGTGTAATGAGCTTAAAAGTTTCTCATATTGAGGGTAGAGCAACAGCAGCTTTCTGACCTCTGAGATTCGGTACGGTTTTCTTCTTCGCAGTAACTATCATTACTAAGAAGTCAGCACTGCTCTTACTGCCCTCCAAAGGTCCGCAGGTCAGTACTAATGGAAATAAAAAAGATGCATTGTCTCATTTAAAGGATAGCAAATAGAGAAGAAGAGGAACGTTTTTTTTTCCTCTTTCTTTCTTTGTTGTTTTTCTTTTTTCAGACAAACAGACTTTTAACCTCTCCTTTTCTGTGATTTCATCAGTCCGGATCATTTCCAAAAGACAGGGGAGGAAGAAAATGATATTGGCTAACCAACAGTGGGAAGGGGAGCAAGAAAATGTATCTGTCAGTCAAACGACAAGGCAGGTTTTAACCCTGCGTAGGAGCACGAGCACACTCACCCAAAACTGATACCACCAATTGTTCCGGTCAATTTGACGGGGCGTGGGTTTAAAATGAATGTCGCTGTGGCACAGAGAAACTTTTCTGATGTCACACTTCGCATCACTTGCAGTAACACACACACACACACACACAGAGCAACACACACACGGGAAAAAACATCTTGTATAGAAATACACACAAACATGGCACATCATCAACCTCTGACTATCAACTGCTGCTTCTTTTGCTTCTGTGCAAGTGTGGAGAATCATTCATTTTCAGGCGCCGCTGTCCCCGTATCTCTCGCATTCATCTCTCTCACAGACGCCCTGACAAGCTATCCATTTGGCGACTGTTGCAGGTGAGGGAGGAAATGTGAGAAGTGAAACGCTGTTATTAGGAAAGCACTGAAAAATAATACCGAACTTCACAGTGATAGCAGAACTTGCATTGTGAAGATCACAACTTAGACCTGGCTCAGAGGTTGTTGTTTTTTTTTTTTTTTAGGTGGATTCGACTCTAGCAGAGTTCCTTCTGGCTGCTACTGTGCATGACAAAAAAGTAAGAGGGAAAAATACGGAAAAAAGTAAGTTGGAGAAAATCACTTGAGACATCTTTGGAAAAAAAATCGAGGCTCATCTCATTTTTCTCTGTGTTTTCCAAAGCGTGCTCCTCCTCCCCACTGTCAAGCCTTTCAAACTAGTTCCTGGTCAAACTCTTTCACCCCGTTTTCCCTCGCCAACCTTCCTCCTCAGGACTTCTCTCTCTCAATGGTCTCACTCCCAGCCCCACACTGTCCTTCCTCGTGTCAAATTAAAGTGATGGAAATGAACTTGAGGAGACGCTAATTGCAATTGTCAATCCAATCTAGGTCGGGGCTGAAAGACAGGGGCTCCCTAGCACTTCATCAGTCTTCATTAATATTGAAAGAGTTTGCTGAGGAGCAGGGGCCCAACGTAATCTGCACTCATCTAACAGTGCATCAAAAATTAGGAAGCTGGGGAGAGCGCTGATGGCGCCTGAGGGACAAATATGCCAGTCAAAAAGAACTATGAAGAAAGATGTCAGAAGACGGGGATGGAGTGGAGGAAGAGATGCTGCTTTCAAAGGCTGTGGGAAATAGTGAAAAGCAGCTTCACATTTGCAATTTTACACAAGCAAAAATATGAATGACCCTCCAAATAGGAATATGGGAGAAGGAAGTATTAATAGTAATGACTGATAAATTGTGTGTTCTCCTTCATATCACTTTAACTTTTCACGCTTGCATGGCAGCAAAACTGTACGAATCATCAATTCCAAATGATTATTGAACTGACCGTATATGGATAATTAATTAATTCATATGATGCTGCATATGAAGATCCTACAGTATAATGCAAACCCTTCGTAACAATATGGCAGAACAGACTTGATATATTACTGTTGAGTCAAAGCCTCCCTTTAACAGTGTAAACAACAATTAAAAGTTATGGTATCTGTTAGTGTCCATTGTTGATCCATTATAAGAAATTGTATTTCTGTTTTATAGGTGCTGCCTTTGTGTTTTTATCACCTGTGCATTCCCAAATTGTAACTCTGATATATCTCTGACAGGCACCCGAAGGCAGCATAAGCTAATTTGTCAGGTCAACTCAGTCGCAATTTACGATGCAGCAAACAGTCCATCAGTGTGAGCTTACAGCTTACAGTTTGAAAGAGTATATGTCGAAGTAAAAGTGATGGTAGAGGAGAGATGGACTGATTTGTTATGAATTTAAAACCCTGTCCCACACACACACACACACACACACACACACACACACGCAGTCAATACCGGCCGGTCACTCCACAGCAGGGTTTTCAGATGGTTGGTGCCCACAGATCCAGATGGTCAATCTGACTTCTCTGGCAAAGCAAACCTATGCTTTATCGAGTGAGCTATAAAGTTTAAGTGATGTGGCAGTTAGACTCTGAGTGTTGCTGTTCATTCTCAGCAGTGTCCAAGTTACATTTACAGGGATTTGAATACTTGCTGTGTTAGAGTAATTGTTAATGCGACATACTTGTACGCCTACTTGAGTACATTCTTAGAGAAAATCTAAAATACTTTTTCTTAGTCTGTTAGATTTTGACATATTTATCATAGTTTTACCAGACAGCAGCAGTTTAGTGAGTTCCGATTGTGAATACTGGTTTAAGATCAGTACAGTTGAGAACTGAGAGAACTGCACTGACATCAAAGTCGCAGTAAGCAGTAAATATGTGTGCTGAGGTCACGCAATTTAGCTCAGTTCTATACATTTACACAGTATATCATGCTTTGAAATGATGTACTAGACCTGCTGTCTGCCGTGATGTACATATTCCGCGTCTTTACACTTGCATTAACCATTAAGCTAGTTATAGTCAATCATAGAACGTCATGTAGAGAGACATGAATAATCATAAATTATGCATGAAACAGAGAAGGCATTACCTTTATTTTATGTGACTGATAATTCTTCAACCACAGATTTTTTTCCTCAGGTAAAAGTGAAGAAGCGAGCGCAACTGTATTTAATAGGATAAAACATCACACTATTATCTCCTAATTAGCCCAAATGAGTCATCTGATATGAGATATTTTCAGTGAGATAAGAGGCTGATCTTGCTACTTCAATAGCCTCATTGTCTGGGTGACGTGGATGTAGCGAACATCTACCTGATGTCTGTGATGGGAATTTAACAGCACTGTAACATGTTGACATTTGCATTCAGCATTTTCAGTAAAATAAGAGTATGAGTATATTGTTCATACGTGAAAACTGGGCGATCACTTTTGAGTATTACACACTGGTTATAGTGTCCTGCTGTGTATGTATTAATTGCAAAATCAGGAGATGATAGTTTGATATTTTATCACAAACTAACCATGAATCACTTCTTTACTTTTACCTGAGGAATCTGCCGTTAGTTATGTCTATATGAAATAAACTTGGAAAAGACAGTGTGTTGGTATGTTGTATATTGTTTTCTTTTACTTCTCACTATGTATTCATGGTTTTTTATATATTCATATTTCTCTTATTCAAGTAGTTGTTTGGGCTGCATGGTGGCTTGGTTGTTAGCCCAGTCACCTCACAGCTAGAAGATCTCTGTTTTGGACATCTGGGATCTTTCTGTGTGGAGTTTGCATGTTCTCCCTGTTTTCACTGGGTACTCTGGCTTCCTCCCGCTAACTGATTATTCTAAATTGTCCGTAGATGTGAATGAGAGTGTGCTTGGTTGTCTGTCTCTATGCATAGCTCTGCGATAGGCTGGTGACCTGTCCAGGGTGTCCCCTGGCTTCGCCTGAGTCAGCTGGGATAAGCTCCATCCCCCTGTGAACCTACAGAGGATTAAGTGGTGTACAGGTAATGGATGGATGGAAGCCGTTATTTTCTAACCTACATTTATTTCTACTCAGTACTTGTTTTTATAAAGTGACAATTTTTAGTTACTTTACGTACCTCTGCTTGATATTCATCATTAGGAGCATGTGCAATAGTGGGCAATATTGCCCAAAAAAAGAAAAAAAAAAAATCATTCTTTGTGTAACCTTTAGCTTGCTTACGCTATAGAACTTACTGTAAACTTTGTTCCACTACACACTCTATCTGATGGTTCTCAGTCTTGCTACAACTGGGACAGGGTAACAAAACTAAAAACAGCTTAGGTTAGATCCACTACACTGTAGTTTCCCCTTGGCATTAAATACTCATTGCAAAATACTTGTATTGCCTGTATTATGGGAGTACATGATTCCCTTTAGCAAAATGTTTGCTCACTTTCCAATCCCTATTAACCCATAACCTGCCCCTTCCCTTTAAAGCAAGGCAAGGTCAAGTCAGCTGGGACTGAAAGTGCAGAGACACTTCTGATGCCTAGATTTTTTTCCATCTAAGCTACATTCTCTCATTCAACTGAACATTACTGAATTAGACAGCTTGAGCAGATTTGCTGGCATGTAGATATTGACTTGTAAAGACTTTGTTTGGTTTCCAAATGAAAGGTCCCATATTGGGCCCCTTTTCAGAAAATTAATGAAAGTCGCAGATGTTCCCAAAATGTCTTTCAATTTGTCAGCTTAAAAAACTGCAAAGATGGTTAATTTCACCATAACCGTTGGTTTAGGTTCTGCTCTAAATGGGCTGTTTCAGTGTCTGTAGCTGTAAATGCAGATGAGCTGCTGCTGTCCACGCCCCCTTCAGGGAGAAGACTCTCTCTGCAACTGTGCCTTACAGCGCAAAGCAAAACAGTCAAGTGCATTGCAGCTGATGTTAACTTAGTGTGTGAAACCAGGACATTTTTTGTCACTTCTAACTTTCTCTCTGAGCCAGATTAACAGCACAATTGTTGTTTTTTTTAACCCATGTGTATAGTGAGGTTGTCAGACAACATTGCAGTTACAAACACAGTGTCTTAAAGGTCCAGAGCTGTAGTTTGGAAGTCTCAGTCAGTTAACATGTAATGTGCTGCTTTTTAGTCACTGTTTCATACTCATTTCTTTGTCTTACAACAGGAACAAAAAATCATTAGGAACTCGACTCTATTTAAATGTGTGTATGAGAGCACAGAGAGCAGGAGAGAAGTAAATAGCGGCTGAGTTAATGTTGGACTGAAGCACAGCAATCAACATGAAAACACAGTAACCAGTTCTTTATTTATTGCAAGGAAAAAGTCCTTATTTACTAGTTTAAAATCACTCAAAGTTTCCATCTCTGAATGTCCCTCAGAATTACAGCTTCCATGTAGCTCTGATCTATGGCCATGCAATGAAAGCTAATGGTGACGTTATCCACATTAAAACTCAGGATCTTCCTTTTGTTCGGGTGACACCACCATCAAAACCAAATAGGATCCACTTCAGGATCTTAGATGCTGATAGTGCACGAAGACGATTATGTTCACTCCTGCAGTAAGCTGCAGAACATTTGTTGTGCTTTGTTTGTGGCTGAGACATTTTAGTGTTAGCAGAAGCAGCTCCAGAAAGTATATAAACCTGGCATCTGCTCACTCTGAGGAGTGATTGGCTAAGATTATGCAACTATTCATCTGTCCTCAGCTTCTGCATTGATATGGCCATACTGTCTTGTGGATGCCCGATCCCATCAGATCTTGGAAGCTAAGCGAGTTCGGGCCTGGTCAGTACCTGGATGGAAGACCGTAAGGGAACACCAGGAAGCCTGGGTGAAAGCAGTGTGAGAGTGAGTGGTTGGTGGTGGTCGGAGGGGCTGATGACACAGACTGGCAGCCTCGCCTCCGTCAATCTATCCCAGGGCAGCTGTGGCTACATATGTAGCTTACTACCATCAAGTATGGAGTGAATGAATAATGCAATGTAAAGTGTCTTTGAGTGTCTAGAAAAGCGCTATATAAAACCAATGCATTATTATTATTATACAGAATAAAATTCTTCCTGGCCTGTAAAGCTTGGAGGTGATCTAGTTGGGGGGTTAGAGGAATGGTAGTAGTAATCATCTTCATATTTTCACAGCTTTTATTTCATATATCCATTTTTTAACACATACAAAATACTATAAAATGGACATTCACCATATGGGACCTTTAAGTAACCCATTAAGTATCTTTAATCTCTAATCATCCTCTGGTCTATTCCTGCTGAGTGGTACAGTCGAAGTGGTTTCCATCTGGAATGCATCATTATGACAGCTGAGAGTCATTTGAACAAGTGCAGGGTCAAGTGAACACTTCAGTGTCACTGAGGACCACATCAACAGACCACTGCCATTTTCTAAAATCCCTCTTTAGTGCACAGAAATTGAGGAATTAGCCATAAAAAGTTGAAAAGGGAAAGATGAAAAGACGGATATAATAAGCTGTGATTTGCTTATGTTACAAGCATGAAATACTGCATTTAATGAGGGTCTTTAAAACACTATTGCCTATACATCTCTACAATAAAGTCAATGAATATGACAGTATTACTATTTAGCTGTTTGCCTCATCTGTCCATTACCTTTCAAAGTACAAGGACATAGTTCTTGGCTGCTTTGTACTGACCTACATTATAACGAAAGATATTTTTAAATCAGTTGTCATAAATATGTAAGAAAAAAGAAACTACTTTTTGAAACAAAATGTTGCAATCAGAAACGAGATTAAGGGGGAAAAACAAAAGAAAACAAAGTGACTGGGGAGCAGTTATCCTTATCTTTTAAGGTGCATTTGTATTTCTGAATATAAGCTGTTTGTTATTCATATTACTACCTTCTTTTACATTCTCTTTACTCTTTTCTAAAGCTAACAACACAAATCCTGCTGAAAATATTAAATTGCTCTATTTGTAAATGATAATTCTATAATTTATTTACAACTACGGGGATAGAGGTGGGAAGTCAGTGAACTGGTGCTGGGCTGATAAGCAAGCTGATCACCGTATTAATATTGGGGGGGAATTACATGTTTACTAATGGTTGCAATGGCAAGACAAACAATCTGAAACGACTGTGTGGTTATGGATTCCTACTGAGACTGGGGAGAGGGGAGGAGAAGGAAAAAATTAATATTTAATAATCATAGATCTGTTTATGAGCTCATACGAGAAAATGACACGGGGGGGAAGAAAGATGCAAAGTGTGTGTTTGCATTCTTCTGCATCCCATTCACACAAAAAAGAAAAAAACGTTAAAATAGAATATGTTGAGCTGGGTACAACTTGTCATTTCAATTTTAGGATGCAAATGCATGTTCTGCTTATACTACTGGAAAAAAAGATTCGAAGGAATGAGAATATGGATTTAGCAGTGATTTAAGCACTGACGATGTAAACACTGCATGTGGTTAAAGCTCGCTGTCGGGCTGTTGGTGTGAATGTGTGTCTGTGAGAGAGGGGAGAAAGCCTCAGCACTGAGATGCAGTTATTAATCACAGTGCAAGCGTTGATTCATCTGTCGTGGAGGCAGTTTGGAAGATGGACTCTATTTACTGCTAAAGCTGTTTGAGGGGCTTTGGGAGGCAGCTATCAATCTCTTGGCTATCTTCAAAAGAAGGCGCCAATGCACAGGCATCAGTTTCAATCACCTCCCAGAGACAGGTGGTATGGTAAGCTGCCGCACAATAGTTTTTCCTTTACTTCTTCTCGTCTTCTCTCCACCTCAAGGTGATTTTCTTTTCACTCCCAAGGGAAGCACTTTATTAATGTGTTTTATCATAATAATAATAATATTACCTAAAAATACATACTGCACCCTGCCCTTTGGCTCCCTTGCTGTTTGGCACCCCGTGTTCCTAATTAGCATCTTCAATTAACCCATATTAATTGCCAACTACAGAGAGGTGGAGGAACCTGGCAAGTTGATGCCACAGGGGGCCGTTTTGTAAATGATTGGTGGCATGTAAAACGGGGGATTGTACTAATGCACTTTCACCCTCAACCTGCAAATACCACCTTTATGTAATGCGAACGTGTGTCGATGACATTGTAGGGAAAAAAGGCACACCTAAACTAAAGCCGGAGTGTGAACGGTGTTTTTAAAGTGCACTGGTTCTGTGCAGTTAAACAACAATCACACTTCGTTTTTGAACTGCATCTCTTCCCTCCCACCAGTCTTTTTTCATCTAAGCCAGTGGGGCCTATTACCTCTGCAGGAGTCTAATGGTAGCACTTTGCCATCCATTGCTCCCTCTTTCTTAATATCATCTTGGTTTTGTTCTGCGTCACAGGGGGGGTTATCAGAATTGCTTGGCACAATGCAGAACGCTTAATGACTCTGTTTTGTTTTAGTGCTCTGATCAATCTTGATTTTTTGGTTCCCGACAATCTAAATACACAAGAGAAGACAAGTTGCCCCATTACTTTTACCTGATGTAAACAAATGATTTTCCTATATTAACTTTAAATCATCACTGTAAGGAGAAAAATGAAAACACGGCTTGCTTGTTGGGGGACTGCCTCCTCTGCAAAGTCTCCTTAGCCAAGTTCATTCGCACAGCAATACTGGCCCATTAATGTAGTCAGCACTTTAGTGTAACACCTGGGGAGCCTCCAAGCCCCCCAGATAGACTGGAATCAATTGGAGTTGGATGGCGGTAGCAGTGCAGAGTGCAGCCAGTATAGTTTGGGGTGATGTTCGTTAGAAGTGGAGGGCCAACACAGGTCACCAAGAGCAGCTGATTTCACACAAAAAACAGGCTGTATTTTCTCTCCTCTGCAAATTTCTCTGTAGTAACCTCCTTCTAACCTGTCACTACCATGCTATTACTGCTCTGCCCCCTAAGGAGCTGGGGGGCTGTCATCACCTCACACTGTGTTTGTGTGTGTCCATCAAACCAATATGAAAGTAAACAATCACGTAAGCAATTCGTCCTCAGCTTGCTCGGCCAAACATGTACCTCCGCAGCATTAGAGTGCAACATATACTTTACTTATTTACCATATGCTAATGTTGCTTAACCCTCTGAATTTCTAAAACCGTAGATGGGTTTGAAAGGTATATGACGTCAAAAAAATGCCAAGATAGCACCATTTAAAGAAAAAAAGGCAAAAATAGAAAAACAAAATTGTTGGGTTTTCCAATAATGCTTGAACTACTCATCTGTGACATACTGTTCTGTTGGGACATTTGCCCAAATATAAGCTTATTATCGTGGTATTTAATCAAAAATCACTTTATTCTACATGGTTCATTTAAAAATATGACAACACTAAATTGGTTGCTTTACCAGCTTCTGTCACAGAGAAGCCAATAACGACTCAGATACAAGCAACAGTCATGAAACAAAAATTCATGGGCTTTTGGCTGCATTGGGCTGAACTGCAGGCAGTGTTTACACAGAGCAGATAGGAGACAAGCATGGAAACACATGTAATACTAAAATTCTATAGTATGTAAAGTCACTCTTTTAAAATATAATTTATGGCATTATAACTGTGCCACATTTCACAGAAGACATTTTATTAGTTCTCTTTACTTCGAGTCATGGTTGTGCTGTTTCTATAGAGATACAGGAGTTTCTATTAGAGCGAAAAATGAGCCAACAGTGAGTGAAAATGTGACAGAAGCAAAAAATGCCCAGAAACTGCTTGAAGTTCAGAGGATTAAAAAAAACAGACAACAATACTGTTAATGTGCTTCATACCCATGTTGCACAGCCTGAATCTGTTTGCCCAGCTTAAAAGTGCAATTATTTACAAAATCTCATTAATATCTGTTTTAAAAGTTAGAAATTGATGTTCAGAGCCACGCTTCTTTCCCCCCTTTTTTTTCTGTGATTCATGTTCAATCAGAAAGGAGATTTGCAGGATCAAGTTATTTGGATTTTGATCATTCCGTGCCTCAATGGTGTGAGCATACAATCAGTTAGACACTCTGAGAAGAAAGTCTGATTACCACTGATTAGAACAACTTTCCTCTCTGCTTATCATTGGCTGTATAGGCACTAATCTGAGTGCGGATTGGCAGAAAAAAAATAGATCTAAGCACAAGGCATTCTCTGTGCAGCAAGGTCAAATGGGAAGATGGTGATGACAACGTTCACATTTCCTAACTTTTTACTAAATAGGTTGTACTAACAAAACTATGGATGTTGAAATGGTCATTATTGCACAGCAAAAAAGCAATTGTGTAGGAACTGTACTTTGCTTGCATGGCTCTTCATTTTTCATGCTTGCTCATAGGAAATGTTTGGACTTGTTGGGTCTTCAATGTATAATTTTGTAGTGCCTTAACTTTAGTTTTTGTATTAGTCAATTAATTTTATAGTATAGAATATAGTAGGCTCTGAACCGTAACATTTAAGTTACTCAAGTTAATTTGCATTATATATAATACTGCAGGGCCTTAACCCTACTATTTAATTTAGTCAGGTAAAATTATACTTTATATAATGTTGCAGGTTTTAAACTGCAATTTCTGAAGTATTTCAGTAAATTCAAATCATAAATAACACTGAAGGGTCTTAACCTTTATATTTAAGCTTGTTCAGTAAATTGGCTCAGCGACTGTTGTTTTAAATGTGCTATAAAAATCATAGTGGCTTGACTTGACTCTTAAATATTGCCCTACATATAGCGACAGTTTATAAAAATAAAAGATGCGTGGATGTGCTGGGCAGTTGACTTTTTACTAAAACACTTACGATGAACCTACCATCAGCTCTATCTTTGCATTTGACAGAGACATAAATGTGTCAGTACAAGTCACAATCTATCGGTTTACTGTATCATTTCCTTTTTTTCTTACTCTGAGGAAGGTGAGGTCACGGCTGCGGTCAATGCTTGTGATCTCGAGGTTGCCCATTACGACTTCACAGTTCTCGTAGTATTTCCTCAGAGTGCGGTACTGCTGCTCCAGGTCCGACAGTGTGCTCAGCTTGTTCTCTGTACCCGCACATACTAGAAAAACAAGAGACAGGGACAGAGTTAAAACAGCTACATTCAATATATATGTTTGATATCTGTTGGTCTGTTTGAAAATGATAAAATGGCACAGCCAGATTAAACAGACTAACAGTTTTGACTGAGAAAACATTATGAACACTGACCAGAAACACCACAGTACTAGCAGGCTTGACAGCATTTTCTTATGATTACAATGTACCAACAAAAATAGTCTTTGCAATGCTAGCTTTGTTGTAATGTACACAATAAAATGAGAAAGGAACTACAGTATGGGAACAGGGAACAGACATATAAAAAGCTTTCATGCTTTTCTGTACCACAAAATTTAGAATGTAATGGAATCATAAGTCCATAGACAGTGACTTTGCTGTTCATGTAAGACCAGGAAGCCAATGGACCCCACTGCACGTCACTGCCTCCCTACTTTACCACTTATACCCGCAGGGTGGATGAGAGCTCTTTAGTGGCTAGCTGGGCTGCACACTTGACAAGTAATTAAACAGAACCATTTCTGCCCATCACGCACCTTACTCACCCAAGACGACACAAACCATCTGCCCAATCAGCTGGTGCTTCCTAGTCTAGCATAAATCCACACAGATATGCATACATGGACACAAAAACGGCACATAAATCCCAAAGTTTGTGTTTTTCAGAGGAAGAAAAAAATCCTTTACTTTCCACTGATGTGTTCTTTACTGGACTTAAAACAGAAGCCACATTCAGAGCATTACGTGCATCAGTGTTTTCTCCTGTTTCTCCTACGTTCTGTAAACTTGCTGAATTGCAAGCCAACCTACAGGCACGGACGCTGTCATTCAGTCTTTTGAAGCATTAGTTTCATTTGTATTGCCATGGCGGTGTGGTTTCTCCCACCTGCACCCTCTCCACGCTTGATGACAGAGGAGCCATCACTGTGACGGAGGGGTGACGGGTCCTTCCCTGAGTCTTGTCACACTGTCACCCATGAGCTGTTACCTCTCTCTCCGAACACCTCCACCTTGAAAGATCTTTACTGACGGTTTGCATTTTAATCCAAGATCCATTACACCCTCTACTATGCTGCTGTACTGTGCTCTCCATTTTATTGTACCTTATATCCTCCTCAGTCCAACCCGAATGCACTCTGCCCTCTCGGCTAGCAATAAACTAGGCCAAACTCATTTAGGCCCTTTCTTCACAAAGTCGCAGTGTGGCAAAATCTTTCAATTTCATTTCCTATTCACTCCTCCCATTACACAACAGATACATAGGGGGAAAAAGAAGATTCTGCCTCGGGGCAACACAGACTGTAAAGACAAATGGGATTGTGTTTAAATACTTTCACATCTACGCAGATATTAGATAAGTGGAGCCATTCCAGTGTGACCTGGACAATACCCATACGAGCTGGCGCTGATTAGCTAGGTTGCACATAGCATACCGTGCTGCTCAGGAATGATATATGGCAGACCTGGGTGTTTTCAATAACAGTTAGCGTGGGCTTGAGGGGAGCGCGGTGGAGGTAGGGGGGGGTCATAAAGCGAGGATAGGTGTAATAAACTGTTATTGCACCCTTGGGGCAGGGCGCTGAGATCAGAGGGAAGGGGCATTGTGGCATGTGATGTCTGGTGAAATTTACTCTTTTATACCCATTTGCTTCCTCAAGCAAGCCGGCTGACTTTTCAAACCCGCCCGCTGAATTGTTAAGTGTATGTTTTGCGTTTTTCTTGCTTTTCATTTCTAATGAAACACTGGAAAGCTAAAGCTCCACATGCGCTTCAAGTGGTGCTGACTGCCAAGTGAACCACAACAAAACCATCTGTGCTGTGTGGCGCATATATAGAGAACGTGTGAACTGTTGCAGGTTTACCGCAAAGCTTGGTGATCTACCGGTGATATGTCCGCATGTGTGTGCGTGAACGTGGGCAGGCTGTAAATAATAGACCTCAGGATGTATTTCCCCCCCTCTCACTGCATGATCGAATCCATTTGTCTCCAAGCTCAATATGTTACATCTGAGACTGTGCATCACAGTAAAGGTTGTATAAAACACAGTCTCTGCTCTTTATATTGGCCAACCTGCCTACCCAGGAGCGCACGCTACAAGACACTCCGTCGTCGTCTGTTTAACATACTGCCTAGGATGCAGGAATACACTGCAAGAACAGATGAATCTTCATATTGTTTAAAGCTTATGGTTGTTCCATAAAAGAAATCTTATCTGTTTGATGGATTTCACTCCGTGGCACACTTTAAAGCTAAGAATGCCAATGAGATTCAGTATCGTCTCTCCATATGTATAGTATATCTGCCCATGTGAGTGAATTGATTTAATTTGTTTGCAGGGAATTTCATCTCAGAGGTGATAGATTTAGGCAATGAATCATAATAATTCAACATTTTCCAATATATGTAATTAATGAGATTATGAGCCTATGGGTGGAAATGCATCTGGCTCAATTTGTAAGGTCTACAAGGGGATATAAAGGTTTTTCCTACAGTGCTTTGACAGATACAGCCAGCTTGTGAGAAGCTAAATAATGCAAAACTGCATGTTTATCAGATAAATAGACAGATAGTTGCTGTGTTTCTCCAACAGACAGCCACCAGAAAATACAACAATACATCGATCACTGTCTCTGCCACAATCTCCACTATCAGCAAACAGTGAGTTCTTTACATAAAACCAAAACATGTTTAAATATTTGCTAACAGACTGAGCCCCGTTTTCACCTATTTTTATTTCATAAATATCCTCATCAGGATTAAATAGGCACTGCATTGTCATGATTTCTCCTCCTTTCCCATTTCATTTCATAGGTAGTGCACACGACAATTTCATCAATAGTGCCTTGCGCGATTATTGAATGCCTATAAAGCTGGCGAGTCTGTGAGGTTTATAGGCTCCTGCCAGTGAAACTAGGAAAAGGTCATCCCAATAGCCAGTAACTGACTGAATTAAATAAAGTTGCAAATGTCACTTACATAAGTAAACACTGTCAATAGCACAGCTTGGCTGACGTGACTTGAATTAGCAGGTGGAGCTTGAACAAATTAAGCTGAAACTTTGTCTTGCACGGTGCAAAATTCCACTTTTCCTGTCAGGCATGCTGAATAAAAGCACCATATTTGAGGGGAGAGCTGTCCTTTGTCCCCTAATGTCCCCCAGATGAGCTTCAGTGGTTAAGTATGAGTTACAAGCCACTGCTTCTGATGGTAATCATGGCCTAGATTATCGCCCATCTGCTGAGCGGCTTAATAAGCATCAGAAACAATAACTAGATGAGGGTTTCGTGATGACAGCATGGTCCAGTAACACTAACCCCTTGCTGCCCTCTGAGCTCTGGTCACCTACCAACAATGCTGTTGCTGGCAACATATGGTCCGCAATAAATTAGCATTCTGGTGTGCACAGTCCCAATACCTTGTGGGAGTTTTCCACAGAGGAAAGCTTGCAGCTGCTGGTGTGCTCCCTGGGCTTACAGAAGCTGATTGCACTGCTTGCATCTGATATACTACAAATTATTACAAATAAGTGGTGCATGGGTATGATAAGTACATGTCATGTATGGTTCAGTCTCACTTTCACAGTAATCCCCTTTTTCTATAGAGGGTAGCGATTTTCAGCAAACAAGCTCTAATAAACAGACTGTATACTATCTGCCCATCAGTAAAGGGCAGAAAGACAAGCCACCCTTGGGTAAAGTAAGGGAAATATTTAATAAGTTAGGCCCTTGATAACAATGTGATCCATCTCCTGCTATCATTTAAATTTACTGCAACTAACACAAATAAAATCAGTGAACAGTGAAAGGAAAAAGAGGCAAACACAGAGTTTTCCAAGGGTGGGGGGGGGGTGGGGGGAATAAAAAATAAAAAATTGTACATATATATACAATAGTATATATATATAATATAGACAATAGTATCTGTATGTGTTAGAAGTAGATTTTATTGCTATTTGTGCGTGGTCACTGTTGGTATTAAAAGTATAAATAAGCAGTGGTCCAAGTAGTCACATGGAACATTTTTGTGGGGAAACCAGGAGAACTGGCCAGAACAATGGCTGGACGTCACCCTAACCCATTTACAGTCTCAGACCACCTTGCCCTCGGTATTTCTGTGGGATTTAAAGTTGTCTCCAGACAAGAAAAATCCATCCGAGTCACAGGGG
Source organism: Dascyllus trimaculatus (assembly GCA_024666655.1). Taxonomy (NCBI): domain Eukaryota; kingdom Metazoa; phylum Chordata; class Actinopteri; family Pomacentridae; genus Dascyllus; species Dascyllus trimaculatus. The sequence continues at coordinate 22,335,233 of CM045456.1, read as the reverse complement.
AGTGATTGGCTGACACTGACACACACCTCATTACCTCAAATCCGAGCCTCTTCTTCCTGACTGAGTGCGCTGCTGACAGTAGGCATGGTGAAAAGCCCTCCAGACCTCGCACTGACCACCGAGTTTGTGTGTGTCTGAATGTGTTTGTATGACTCTCAGCTTTGGCTTATCCTAATAGCACACCGGTGTATTGACCAAAATGTGAATTACTTTGCCAGAAAAAACAAAAAGTTCAGCATGCATGTTTTTATTCCAAGCTGTGGGTTTAAATTAACAAGCCCCTGGAGCAAATGCACTATACCCTTGTTTTACGCTCTGTTGTGTTTAGCCATTTGGCTTTATAAAAAAAGTCTTAAAATAGTCAATATTGTGCACTTTTTCTCCTTTTTAAGTTTCAGGGGTTGCTGTTGCATCCAATTGTCAGGTAACGTTACAGAAAATACAGTGTTGCAGTGATTATTGACCGAACTGTTTTCCAAAGGCTCATTTCGTGGAAAATGATGGAGAACGAAGAAGTTTCAAACAAGTATATTTAAGAATGCAAGTAACTGCTATGAAAACTGTGGTTAGGAGAGATAATGGAGTTTCACTGGTGTGCTTTGCTTCAATGGGTAAACAAATAGGCATTCAGTGACTTGTTTTACATTATTTTGGGGACTTTCAGTTTTAGCACATCAGAGGGCACAAAACAAAGCATTGGCTGAATTATTAGTAGATAATGAAAGTAAATCAGTAGTTTCCCTTGCCTGTTTATCAGTGTAGATATTGTGACACTGGTGGGAACAGCTCAAACTGGCTGTCTAGTAGGTGGCATATATTATGCATTGTTTGTGACGCTGGTGGCTTCACCCACAGACATTTCTGAGGACTATAATTGCTTCCAATCTAAGCTCAGTAACAGCTGGACTGTACTTTGCAGTGGTTTGTTCATAAACCAGTGAAAAATGCATGAATACAAAAGTATTTGTGCAGACCTGTGCGCGTATCTCTGAGTTCTAAAACTGGCATTGGAACGTCACAATAATTCACCAGCCTCTGATGCTAACTCCCTCTTTCCATTTAAACGAAACATTAACGCAACAGCTTCTCCATCTCTCACCGGGGGGACTTTCACCTGTTAAAACAAACAGCGCCGTTACTCCGTGAACAGCCTGATGGCAGACCGAAATAAAACTCAGCTGGTGGCTTCTGCAATCAAGATCAAGATCTGGGGTGAGGAAATAACTTTTTCTCTGTGATATTGCTGAACAACAGCTAGTAGACTGTTCCAGCAGCTCCAACAACAACCAGCAGAGTGACATGTCTTCGCTCTGGCTCATTGCTTCACCTCAGTTTCGGGATTTGCATTCTCCCATTTAAACTTTTATCCAGATCATATCAATTATTTAAGGTGCTCAACTCAACAGTTTTGAATCTGAGCCTTCAGCACCCGGATCAAGCAGCTTGCGACAAAAGTATTGGGACTCGGTGTTAAATTTGGACAGATTTGGATTGAAACTGGGCCCAAAAAACAACCAGATACAAGTTTTATGTTAGCAAAAGCGTGCACATTTTTTTAACTGCAGAAAGAAGAAAAGGACAATAGAAATAAAAAGTCACTTACACTGAATAACCATGCAGCAACAGCAGGGATGATTCAAGAGTAAAAGATTTTTTAAGTTGGAAAAGAGGCTGTAATGCAGGGGTGTTAAATCCTGGTCCTCGAGGGCCACTATCCTGCATGTTTTAGATGTTTCGCTCTTCCAACACACCTGATTCAAATGATCACGATTGTTATCAGGCTTTTGCAGAGCTTGATAATGAGCTGATCATTTGAATCGGGTGTGTTGGAAGAGGGAAACATCTAAAACATGCAGGATAGTGGCCCTCGAGGACCAGGATTGAACACCCCTGCTCTAATGCATAGGATTATTGAGCTCTTATGACCCGCTGTCACCCTCACAAACAGAGCGTCAGAATGCTGAGTTATTTCCAGCCAGTGTTTAAGGTGAATGGAGCTATTTTGCAACAGCCTGCCATTTGATAAACATGGTGGGTGGTCGTGCGTAATGGCACTGAGCTCCATCGCTGCACTTCTGAAATTGGAGGCAGCAGACTTTTCAACAGATATGTCCTGCTGCCTCTAACAGTTTGAGGGATTTAGTTACTGTGGGTGAAGAGACATTAATGTCCATTTATGTAAAAATAAAATAAAAATGCAGAATGAATTCCTGACATTCTGCATTATCCACATTAAATGCTATACTTTGATGCCAATTTAAACACATTTAATGTCTGGAAAATGTTCAGTTATAATTGCCTTTTTACATTCTGATAATTATTCCGTTAATGCTGTGCATCCGCTCAAAGTGTTTATGTCTTGTTAACATAATTCTCAGGCTGGCCAGCAGATTGAAGCAGAGAAAAGAGTTGTTTTAGAGATGTTTATGCTCAGCGCAAAGTCTTAACACCCATTTTCTACCCAAACACCAACAACTCACCTTGCGCTGACTTTGAATGAACCTCCCACCTGCCTGTACCTCTCCTTCCACCTGTGTACCACACAGACAGACAAAGAAAAGCATCAGGGTACATGTGGTCTAAGTGTGTCCACTGGTCACTGCACTGCTACAGAAATAGTGCTCACATTCCTCCCACTGTGAGCTGAAGCATGTAAAATGATGTTAGTCTGGTCTCATAAGAAACACAAGGATGAAGCAGCTCAAATATATGTGTAAATGCATGTGGTAGCATTTTTCTCTAACTCAATAATTAACTTAGGACAACTGTCCCGGAGCATGAGTGCATGACCACCAGCTGCCATACCGTTTATGCTTCAGCCACTGGAGGGCAAAACGAAGCAGTTTAGTGAGATGCTGACAACAATATGTGCATAATTTATGGTGCGTTTTAAAACCAAGCGGTGACAGAAGCACCTTCTTCATTTTATCCCAAAGCCTTCATTACGGAGGAAGTGGCCGGAGATTTCTTTCACTAAAGAAATCAGCCGGTGTTCAGGCAAAGATTGAAGCAGCTGGTGATGGATCCTCCAGGGCTGCTCTGGGTGCACAGAGGTGCACCCACAACCACTATGTGGTTTCAGGGCTTGGTTTTAATGTGAGAGGTGGATGATTAACCGGCTTTTCTAAAGCAGCAGTTTAAAAAAAAAAAAAAAAGTTCAGCTGGTTGAAGAGACAGGAATTGTTGACCCTCTTGTCAGGCACTTTTATGTCTGCTATTTTGCTCTAGCACTATTCCAATTAAATATCATGCCAGGAAGAGTTACTGTTTAAGTCTGAGATGCCAGCTTGTTCTCACCTAGACTTTGGAAAAGCTCTTTCAGCTCAGGCAGCTACAGACAAGAACCTTACAGCTGACATATGGGGTTACTAGTACATTATGCATTCAGATTCTTTACTAAACTCAATGTTCATGTAGTTGGACTCAATTATTTTTTGCCAGCAATGTTTCTTTATATCTGGTTAATCAAGCTTTATATTTTCTTCATCATGACTTAGGATCTCAGTGGAAAGTCAACAGAAAAGTCAAGCTGCTTATATGACCACACAGGAAAGGTAGGAGAGTTATTTTTTTGTTTGTATTTTTGTGGGCATAAGGACATTTGCTGAATGTATGCATGCATCTGTGCATGTATCTGCACATACACACACACACACACACACACACACACACACACACACACACACACACGCACGTTATTACTCCATTTCATGGCATAACCACCTAATTTTCCTTCAGCTGCAGGCAGCGCTTCTCCAATCACAGACAGTTTTTTAAGTTTTTCCCCCCAGTGGCATTGCCTTTGCTCCTGTAGTCTCACAAGCTTCCTCCCAACACAATGTGGAGTGAAATGTGTGCTCGTTTTATACTAATAGCGGAAACGGTAAACCCCTGAGGTGGTTCATATCCCAATAGTCTGCTATAAAGAGAGACAGTGGAGAGGCTGAGCAATGGGGTCAAATGAACAGCTTGCATACGAAATTGGTGCGTATGTGCGCACATGTGCAGGTGTCTGACAATGTTGGGTGAATGTGTGCGTGAGGGACATAGAGTACATGTGTATCTCTATGGAGGGGTGATCAGTCAAATACACAGTGCTGCTATTTAGAGATCAAGTTTGGTTTATTATGATTTGGACTCAAAGAAGTGGCAACATAAATCACTGGGGCAACAGAAATAAACAGTACATCTGTGCACTACGTCTAAAGAGATCTAAAGGAAGTTAAGGTAAAGATTTAATAAACACATGCACACACTCAAACCATATACACACAAACACACTCGCAGGGCTGGCATAAACAGTCCTCAGCAGAAAAAAATTATATCATCAACAAACTTTGTTCATGTTTTTCTTCCAAGAGACCATGTGTGGTCATGTGAGTAATGATCATCCATAGTAAAGACAGAGGTGATGATGTTTTTATTCTACAAATCTCTGACTGAGAAGGTCATAGAGGACAGTTAGGCTACAATGGGATTGACTTTTGGTACTTAAGATCAAGGTTCTCATTCTGTATCCTGGTTTCTGTTACTCTGACCACAATCAACAAATGACACTCTAAAAATATGACTTTATAATTTAATTTTACAATGCCACAAGGTCTTGGTCAACTAGAAGTAGAATATATTCCAAGTATTGTGATTGTTTTTAAGATTTTAGATTTACACATGTCACTGCTATGATTTCTATATTATACATTCGCATATTACTGTCAATTACTGTCACATTCATTGCTATGGTATAATGATATTAATAAAAAAAAGGGAATGGCGCAGAGAATTTTACATCAGTGCTTCCTTATTAGTGCAATTAGTTTTGCCGCTGCTGAAGGGTGATTATTTTAAATTCTTTGCACTTCTTTCTATTTTGTTTTTTGGTTTTGAAAGCAAATATGCATGAAAAATAGTCAAACGTGACCAAATGTAACAGGTGGGACATCAAACAAGACGTAAATTGATAGTGTATTGGCAGTATTTGCCCCTGCCCTCGTCTCATCTTGTCCGTTTTGACCCTCATTTTTCCATCTCCCCTCCCCTTTTGGTCTTTTTCATTACAGATTTTGTGCACAGCTTCCTTTTTATTCTTAAGCCTTCCAACTCCAATATAAACCACAGTAAGTTTAGTGGGTCAGATATTTAGCAAGGGTGAACCTGCAGCTTGCTACTAGAAAGGTGGCTCATAATATTAAATATAAGGTATTCTACAGCTGGCCCCTTTGTGAGCTATCTGCCTTTATAAAGCAGGATAAAAGTGACCAAAGGAAAGGCTGATCGGTGTTCATTGTGTAAGAAGGTGATATGTTTTATACATAAGTTATTGTGTCCAGGAAAAAGTCCAACCAGCTCTCCTCACTTTCCCTACATCACCTATTCATACAAATGGCTACATTCACAGCAGGAGCTGTACTGCACTGTATCTTGTATTGGCCACTGAGCAGCTTCATGGAGGCAGTTGTGTGTTAAGCACACTGCTGAAAGGCTCCTCAAGGGTGGAGGATGATGAGTGGAAATATGTTACTCACATACTTTCCTTTTTTCCAGCCCGTTTCCCGTTAGTCTGGGGACGAGAACCGCTGACCTCACATGCAAACCTGCCTCTGTTGCCTCTGGGCTTCCAATACTTTCTTTCCCCCCCTCTTCCCATCACTCTCTCTCTCTCTCTCTCTCTCTCTCTCTCTCTCTCTCTGTCATTCTTAGTTCAGGTTCAGGTGTTGGAATCCATCCTAGCCTCTATTCCAGAAGTGAGTGAAATCCTTTCTGATAGTTTTTCTTTTTTTTTTTACAGTCATCTGGGACGACACTCTATCAATTAAGCCAGCAGGCCAGTCAAAATGTTACCTCATATCCTTCATGCCTCGAGCACATGCCGGTTTCCAGCCCCTATGTGTGGTTCTACCCATGAATCTTAATCTTGTACCCAAACAGTTGCCATCAATTATCCTGGCTGCTACTGCTAACTCTTCCCCTGCCTCCCATTTTTCCCCATTAAAAAAGCCTTTTTTCCTCCTCGCTGCGACGGAATTGCCTCGCTCGCTTGCCTGGGAAATGATTTCTCAGCAGGCTTTGCGGACCCGGCTGCTTTTCCACAGGTAGAACATATGGATGGATGCATGCGCGTATTTCTGTATTTATCGTACATGTGCATGCAAGCATACGTGTTCCTGTGTGTGAGCAAAAAAAGTCTTAGATTTTCTTGCAAGGACAAAACACTGGGAACGGAAAACTCACCATGCAGACTGGAGCGCGGCAATCTCAATAGCATTACAGCAGGAAAAATAATTTTAAAATACACATAAATATTGCAAGAACACTGAAAAAAGGTGTGGAAAAAGGAGAAGTTAAAGAAGATTTGGAGGTTTTGGCTACAGGCGTTGGTGTAGATCTAGGCAGTTAAATTTCACATCAGTTCACTGGATGATTGTCATTTTATTTTAATGCGTTTCGCAGTCCTGGTTAGGCAGATAAAAAAAAAAACCCTAGCATTTAACCCAAGGTTTATTAAATAGGACACTTTTGAGGACGGATTTGTTTTGTTCCTTCCAGCTGCGATGTTTACCCTTCCCAGGACAGCATAGACAATAGACTGGAATTGTTTATTCATTTGAACATCTCAAATGGTTTCATTAAAATTACTGTTTGAGGCCAAAAGAAGTGAACTCATTCAATATTTCATAGAAAAGCAAAAATAAATAAATAAATAAATACAAAATCAGTCTTAAGTCCAAAAATGAGAGCAATTTTTTTTTTATTATAATTATTTTTGGAACAGAAGTTAGACGTTTCTTCTTTCTCTCCCTGATGTATCTTGTGACCCTTTGGGAGGAATGCTGAACTTTTGCTTGCAATTGAAGTAGATTTGTATTGTACTTGTACTACTTTTCAAGTAAAATATCTGAGTTCTTCTCCCACCATTGATCATTCTGACAATGAACAGAGAACCAGGGCTGTGCCAACTTCTGCTCCTTACAGTGCTGCCTTAACATTACTACACCAGATCCAGAGTGTATGTCTTATTCAAGCATGTCTAAGGCATCTCCCTCTTCTCAGTCTGTCAGATATGTGAATGACATGAGTGTTCATTCGGGATACTGCATGTTACAGGCAACAGACATGTCTGAAGCTGTGAACACAGTAAAATAATTGAATTTATGAAATGATTTATTCTATTAACCTCCTGACATGTGAGCAGGTTGGATGTTTATGTGTGGCACATCAAGACGACAAGAAGACACTGCTGGAGGCATTTGATTGTCTGAACGCATTACTATTCCTCACTGGTCCTAACCAAGGTATCTTTGTTGTCAGTCTCTAATGAGAATTACAATGGAGTTTACAGTGGGAATTAGGTAAGGAAAGTTAATCATTTTTTGAATAAATATTTGGACTAGTAGGATATACCTTAACCACTGTGGCATGCCAAACTACCCCACAGTACATTTTTCATTTAAGGATCTGCAGTATTGTTTTGAACTTCTCGGTGAGAAGCACTTCAGCAAATTCAGCTACCTGGAGGCATAGCTTGCGGGCAAAGCCTGTGAGAACACAGAAATCCAACTTGTTAAAGGCCCGATAACCCTAAGCGCAGACTTTTGAAAAGCAGGTCCTCTTGGCTGGAAGTGTGCTGGAATGTACATGCATTTGTTTTAACAAATACATTTTTATTTTTCATTATAAATTGGTAGTTGCCAATAGTTTTGTTGCACAGCATAGCAGTGAGGAAGCAGAAATGTCTCCACAGACAATCCTCCAAAAGTAAAATCATTCTGTTAAAATTAGTGCAAATACTAAGTTGCACATTACAGAAGGAGATTTATAACAATGTGACAGAAATTAAAGCAGCACCTACACCTCAAGGACATGAGAATTGTCGAGCCTTAGATGCAGATTGATTCATCTGCACAGATTGTGTGTTCTTGTTTGACTTTTTCCTGCCACTGGCATCTCACAGCACACACTGACAGAAAACAAGCACCTGGGCATAATTTACCTGAAAACTTGTGCCTTGTACATCTCAGACGTATGGGTTCATGTGCTGTTTTCCTCTTTTTTTTTTATTGCGCCACACACTCTGAAAAGAGCTGATTGTGATTCAGCTGTCCTTGTCACCTTGCATTCTTTTTTAATTTGCAGCAGGACCACCCGTTTCATCACGGCCCAGATCGATTATAATTTGTTTTAAGGCTAAGCGGATGAATGTAAATAGCCAGGCATTGACGCTTAAAAAGATATAAGCTAACACCCAGGCAGGCCAAGCAATCAGCTGGGATGCAGATAGTGGATTCAGCGTTGCCTGTAATCTATGTTCTTATTAGAGGAGAGAGCAAATACATCTTGTAATACAATATCAGACTCAGCAATATATTACTGAGTGGCAGAGAGCTGCAGCGGTCAGGCAAAATGGAGTGGGCTGTCTGTGTGTGTGTTTACATAGACGTATTTTGTAGTATACACTGTGTGTTTACAGAGAGGAAGGAGAAGAAAAAGTCATGTTTTACTTACAAACTTGGATGTTACCTGAGCTGAAACAGGCACATCCTCATTTACATTATGATTTAGTACCCAGATTCCTTTTTTAATATGACACAGACAGCATAGGATTTCAGTTTTCCTCGTCCTTTTTAGTTTGCCATTTTTCCGATTGTATTAAAATAAGCTGCATCCCCCTGTGAAACATCAAGACTACATACTTCTCAGGTTTCCATAAGACCAATTTTATTTCATCTGTAAGTCTTTTTTTTCCCCAAAGGTTGCACCATTGTGACTGCAAAATAAAAGGCTGTCTAGAAAAAAAGGAAAAAGAGAAATCGTAGCAGCTGGCATTGGAAAGTCACTGGTCACATTTAGGCACCACAGTATCGACTGAGTTTCCAGTCAGCGACTTTCATGTCCTGACTGGAAACAGAAATTAAAGTAAACACAATATGGGACAGATTCTTTTAGTTTTAAAAGCTTTTAAAAGTGGATGTGCAAACTAACTATAAAACATCAACACATAATAAACCAGTTTCTGGACATTAAAACACTCTGAACAGATTCCCAGTCTTTTCATTTATTAGCTCTGGAACTGGGACATTTATTTAAAACTGGATGCAGAATCTTGTTATCATTTCCATAAAATGTAAAGCTGGCTAATTCATGTGCTATATTCTAGTCTATTTTGGACATTGGCAGCATTTACATAAAAGAAAAAAAATAATTTAGGATGTTTTTTATTCAGATAATTGTTTCAGTAATTACATTAAATGAATTTAACGCAATTCACTGCAGCTGTTCAGACATGAATTCTAACTTTACAAGACAGCAACGTTCAGTTCAGACCCACACTGAAAGAATTAATTTAGCTGTATGAGGTTCTATCTGAGGGTGGTGTTATAATAGGCTGCATTTTTCTTTTTTCTCTAAACAACGCAACTTATACTTTGGCAACAATACCACCACATCTGACACAGTTCCTACCATCTGAGAGGTACTTGTGCCAACAGTTTGTACTTTTAGCACGAAGCCTTGCATCTCCAGACACACCAGTCCTTGTTGCATCTTTCCTCAAGACACTATCTCCCTGTTCGCTTTGGTGTGTATTTGTTCGGATTTCTGCTATTGCAACCCCTTACTTTATAGTATTCTGTTGATATCACTACTGTGTGGCACTTGGTGACAAACCCACTTGAAGTGTAACTGGCCGGCCTTCAAAGCTAATAAGATCATAGATGCTTTCTCCAATCCCAACTATTTCTCAGCTTCTTAAAAATAAATAAATAAATAAAATTTAAAAAATACACGTCTGAGACTGAGGTTGCCAGCCATTAACAAACCATCCTGATGAAAACTGCAAGCGTCAATTAAGAGAGAAAAAAAACCCATGAATTTTAATTTGAAATAAATCCCAGAAAAATACAATATGATCATCAATTTATAATTAACAAATTAATCTAAAGGAGCACACAGAAGTTCATTTCCTAAACATATGATAGGCCTTTATGCCTGGTCTGTTTTGTGGCACATTTTAATTAGCTATTACATAGACACAGGCCACCATGTAAATGGAGGACACGGCAGAGAGGAGAGGTGAAAATGATGAATTTTTACAGTCCTGAAACAACAGGATGCTTCTGAATAAACTCCATCGTCCAGTGAGCTCAAACAAATAGCCCACTTCTCCTCCTTCCATACAATTTTTAATTGTATGTACAGCTAGCGGGTAGATGCATCTTTGTTCGAATGTGTACACTAGGCAGCTCCTCAGTTATTCATTAATTGTGCTCTGGTGGGCTGTTGTGTAATTGTTTCTACCACCACACTGGAAGTGGCCGGCCAAAGGAGCTTACTATTAATTTTCCCCGGCCACAGCCAAGGGATTAGATGTGCTTTCCCTTGGCAAGGCTGTTTGGCAGCCACACTTATCTGCAGCGACTTACAAGGCTTATTGAACATTAGCATGCAATTATCTTTGATGGTCTAACTTTCCTGCTGGCTGACAAGACCCAATGATTCCCTGTTAGGGCTTTTCTGAGGACATGACATGAATATCAAGGTGCAGGGAAAGCAGAGAAAATAAAAATGTCATCCAGTTGAAATGGACTCTCAATAAAGTTGGTGGCAAACCAGAACGCATTTAAAATCCTGATTGATTTTGAAATGCGTTGCATCGTTCGTCATGCGCGGCTATGGATTTCACAGTCGGGTTTTGTCTCGCTGTAGTCAATATGCCCAAACTGTGCAAGGAAGAGATAATGCCAGTAGCACCAGCTGCCAGAACATCACCAAATTCACTTTACAAGTTTTTAAATACCTCACCTTCCTAACGTCCCCCTTCCTGAGGTTCATAATAATTGTACTAGGAGGTAAGAAACAAGAACGGTAACTGAGGAAGGTATAAGCAGGAAAACAAACAGTCTACAGGCTTCAAAGGTAAAATCAATCAGGTATAAGTTGTATGTTTTTCACATAATGCAAAAAAACCCCCATCATATAGGAGATCTATACTTTATCATTACATCGCTCAATATGAAATTCATATTTTTCCGATGGCCCCTCAAGGTAGCATTTGTTATTAAGGGTGGAGTCTGTCAGCATGCAGCCTGGGGCCGCGTGTATGTTTTTATGAGCTCAGTTTTATTATTCTTTATTTACACCAGCAACATCATTTCATTTACTTGAGGTTATGTATTTTTAATTGTAAGATTTATTGTGAGGCACTTTGTAAAGTCTGCTTGCAGATCTTGGATGATGATGAGTCAATCTGGCAAAATCTGTAAAAGTGAGTTACTTCCTTGCTGTTCTGTTCCTGGACAGTATTGACGTGCAAATGATTTTTAGTGTGCACATATGCTGTACGCCACCATGCAGCAGTAGTAGATCAGTATTACTCAACCAGATCCCCCTTCAAACAGTAAGCTGCTAATAGTTTTATCAGAGCTGGAGTCGGTTTCCCTTCTCCTTGATTACTCCACAGCCCCCAGATGCCTCCAATTAAAGACAACTCTACTCCCTTTTGGACCGCTTAATTCCCTTACACCTCTCCCTCTCGTTGTTTCTCATCCTCTGTCTATCACCCATTTCCTCTGATTGCCTTTTGCTCGCTGCCCACGTTAAGTCACCTCTCGGGGAGAGCGAGCGAGAGGAGGATCAATTCTCTCTCTCCCATCAACAGTCAATATCTGGTCAATGGCAAGAAAAGGAGAAGAGGCAACTGCATCGATGATGGAGGAGATATTGTCACACCTGATTTTCGTTTTATATCTTGCTCACCTGGGGCCCTGTGATAACATTGGTATCGACTGGAGCTAGCCACTGCTGGCTAATTCAATAATGGCGGAGATGCAGGTGAATCAAAGGCAATTACATTTATGCACAGTTTTCATTGTGGCTGCGGATGTACTTGAAACAGCTGATATTAAACACCTTCAACTAAGTGACTGATTAGAAAAAAACTGCATGTGTTTGTGTATATAAACTTAGCAGCAATCAATAGCCTGCCTCTTGACTGCATAATAGCTCATTGAGTCCTTTTCTTAAAGACACACAGGAACATATAGACACTTATCAAAGGTGTATGACCAATGACTCCGTACTCTATATGGATTGGATTCTTAACTGCAGTCTGGCCGTCAACACAGAAAATAAAGAAAATAATAACCTTGAATAATAATAGTGGCTTTCAGTATAGTTGTGGTTATGTACACGTCGTATTTTTTTTCCTATCCTGCATTACGTTGTCATGCTGTCTGTCTATCTCCTTGGCCTTCTTTTGCTCTTTTTTCAAATCTGATGTCTATCACACTTACACGGCGATATCTTGGTTGCTTGCCATTTCTGGTTATTTAGGAACCAATATATCCTTCATAAGTCAGTCTGTGATAAAGTATCGCCTAAATGCCAGAAGTGTGACCTTAGAATGAAGACAAGGCAGGCAGGCAGAAATACGTAGAGACAAAAAGACAAATAGGAAGTCAGAGTTAATGGAACCCGAACAGGATTTCAGACTAAGGTGAGTGCTGTAATACAGACCTGTAGGCGAGAATTACCAGGACTATGGATTCAGAAACTACTGATTCCTGCAGCATTTTTAGTCACAACCCCACATCCTCCAGGGAAAGCATGTCAGAAATACAGGACAAGAAGTTTCCCCATTATACTAAATCTGTGGTGTAAACAGGAGAATTCAGTGGTGTCTTTAGAATTTACACAGCTTGTCAATCAAAGTGGACTGAATTAATTTATTTTTTGCTGAATGCAGTCCTGTTTTTTTTTTTCTTTTGCGTAATTTGCTCTGTGAGAACACATAATTTAAATTAAGTGGGTACAGGATTTAATCTAGATTAATGAGAAGGATAATAAACTGTACTTCCTAATTCCCAACAGCAATATCAGAATTGCATCCGGAGATGGATTTCTTATTCCCTGCAATAAAATAACAATAGCTCACTGTGTTTTTCTCCACAAATGATCAAATATAACAGAAAGTTTGCTGATGTTAACTGAAACACAGTCGCGCAAACCTAAACACACGTCAGAGAAACACTCATTCTTAAGAGGGGAAAATTGAGCGCCTTCATGAAAACTTTGTCACAAATGTAGCCGTCAGGTGCACCGAATGAGCAGAATGGGCAGAATTAGTCTGGCAGACTGTGTAAGACAAACACAGACACGCACTGATGCAAGACAAAGAGCTTGTTGAGCAATAACTGCACTACAGCACGTACAAGTTATGCTTCCTGACACATAATTTGATTTTAATGAACAACAAGTCACAAAGAATGAAGCTCAAAAAGCCTGTTTCCATCGGCGTCCATCTGCAGGGTTGGACTAATGAAGTGCCTGGCACATAGCAAGTGGGCAGGGAGAGGAGGAGTGTGTGCATTTAGCTTAATTCAAGTACGCAGCCTTTTCTCCAAACCGCATGTATGCATATGATGAATGCTTCTATGCAGGAATCTTCAGAAGACAGCATTAAACACACTTTCAGTTTGAACTATCCAAACCTGTGTCTCATCATTGATTAACATGTCTGAATTTGTGCTCTAAGAGGGATTAATCCTGATCTCTGTGGTGATTCCAGGAGTTTTTATCTAGTGCAATCACACAGTCCAAATTTCAACCGAAGTAATGGCTTTTCCATCAACCTCGGCTGCTTAATTAGCCAGTATAGCATGAGGACACAAAAACAAACTAAGACGATGGACATGTCAGAATTACAACATCAGGATGTTCAAATGGTGCATGTTAGCATGTTGAGAATAGCATTCAAAGCACTGCTGAGCTCAAAATGTATTTATTGCTCAGGTCTGAATTTTACCTGTACACATCACTTTGAAAATGCGGCCAATGTCAGCTTCCAGTATGAACTGGTCATATGCAAAAGAACAACTAAATGCCCATGCAGCATGCTGCTTTACAGAGGTACACACAGAGGCCAATGAAGTCATTGTTTGCAGCTTCATTTAGAAGCCGACGTGCAATGGAAGCCAGCGAATTCATGAGCAGATGTTAACCAGGATTAGGACAAATTTTCAGTTATGAATTTTTGTTGAGCAATGGCTGCTACTCCTGTACAGAGGTATGAGTGGATGCAGGAGACAGGAGTGGTACATGATTGACTTCACTGACAGATTTTACCCCAAATTTCAAGATGCCAAGGTTTTGACTACATCTGTCAATGCCTCTTCAAGACACTCAGTTCAGGCACACTATATCCAAACTATTGTTTGGACTTTGCTATTACCACCACGGAAGGAGGGACCAGGTGGGCAGAATTCTCCTCTGGTTGAAATGGCTGATTAAATGAGATTGATGAAGAAAAAAGGGGAGAGAATAAACAAGAGGGAGAAATGAAGCCAGACTACTCAGATGAATCAGCCAAGTCAGCCCAGCCAAGCTGTCAGAGGCTGGGTAGTGTTTTGCATGTAGTGTAACAGATCCCACTCTAACATTTTTGCATGGCATGGTGTGTGTGTGTGTGTGTGTGTGCACTTGTACTACTCATGCTCTGGGGGTATGAATCCGTTTCCACAGTCACATTGTGTCTCCATAACCTAAATGTTTCATTTTTAGTGTGAGGAGTTGGTTTGGGGTGCTGTTATGGTGAAGCTAGGTTAGATTAAGTAGTAGTTGTGATCAGGGTTAAGCTAAGTCCCAGGCTCCGGGGAATAAATGCAAAGTCCTCTGAAGTGAAGGAAACCCGACTGTGTGTGTTCGGTGACGTGGGATTATCAGCTCCGCCTGTCTGAGACTGTCAGATGTTACTCTTCACATATCTGAGTCAGTGTATACATATTCGCACACACAAGCAGACACGCTCATCTCATAAAAAGCACACCATCCACCTGTCACACAGTCTCTGACTCTCTCGATCCTGCTCTGTCTCACACACGCATATGCACATTTGTCTGTTTTGCGTCTTCCTCCCTCGCTCGCTCGCACACCCAACACCCACACACATTATGTACACAAAACTAAACAGCACTATGCATTCACCCAAAGTGACAGCTTCTCTGTATAGCGAGTCCAATCCCTGCGTTCCAGACAGCAGCTTGCAGATTTATGACAGATCACATCTCTCACACAGATGATGCAGCAAGACACATTTTTTACCAGTTAAGAAATCAGTTTTAAGTAAGTGCCGTGGCATGCCAAACTGGCAGCGATTACACTTCTGTGACCATTTAGCCCACTTCATAATTGGTTATAACTGCACGTTCAAATTATTTACAATCTAATGGATCCTTTTAATGTAATATTGGCCTTAAAATAGCAAATCTGTCATTGAACTTTTGATTTTCATCTTAGATCTATGATATAAAAGGGCTGATGTTACATGCAAACATGCATATGCACTTCGACAGTGAACCAAAACCCTGAGATTAATATTTGCAAAGTAAGCAGCATTCATAATTTCTGCAGAAAATCAGTAAGAAAAAAAAGTGTTTACAGTTTTCTGGCACCTGTGCTTCAATGGAAAGGGAAAAGTCCCCAAAAATCTCATAAGCACATCAATTAACCATAAAGATGTGTTCAGTCATGTAGCAGAAAGAGATGCCCACAGCACTACAAAACCAAACCTAGCATGACTGGGGGACAAAAATGCTTAGCAAACTGTTGTGCTTCAAAAAAAGTTCTACAGCCATAGCGTCAGAGCAGAGTAGACTCTCATTTACGAACCAGATTACATGCAATGCTAGACTTGAAAAGATACTAGGACATGACCTACCTGGACCTGAAACAGCCCTAGTATGTATGCATTAATAAGTATTTTTTCTTCCCATAAAACTGCAATGAAATACATAAAATTAAAGCACTGAAACTGAAAAATCAGAGCACAAATGGAACTACTTTGAAGTAATATACTGCGGAGGACAAAAGGACATTCTACCACTGATGCAGGATTTTCAGAGCCGAAGATGGCAGGAGATTATACTGTATACTCCACATGCATGAAGTGAAGGGTGGAAAGCCTCCCGAACAGAAGTGCTGGTGTGTAACTGTGGGTGTGGTGTTTGATTATGTGGCAAAGCTGTCATGTTGCTTTCCCATTTAGATTGCATCTCCTCGGGGGGAAACACTTGTTCGTGCGTTTGCCGCGTACAGTCACGGCATGGCAACCTCGATCTCATCAAAGGGATGCGCGAAGAGAAAAGAGCGAGGGGAATGGGTGTTTGTAGCAAGTATAGGGCTGTGTCTGCGCCGTGCTCATGCTCCTTTTCCCTGTCCTTGTGTGTGCTGATGCATACCTTTTTGTGTGTATTCTTAAAATATGCCTGTAAGCGTGTGAACAATAAAAACTTAATGAAACCAACTGGTAGAGTATGATTGCAATACATCATGTTTCCATCCTTTCGCTTTAAAGGAGCCGGCTTTCTCCCCAGTTTTTGAGTTCAGTGCTGTAAAGTTCAGGTACACGCCGCAAAAAGTATTGACCTTTCTGTCCGAATGCCGTCAGAATTGATAATCAAAGAATTAAGTGAATTAGAGGCTGGCAAGGGCATTTAGAGAGGGTGAGGGATGGATATGTGAGAGGGACTGTAATGAAGTCAATGGTGCGAGAGTAATGCCCCATCACCCGGCACCGACAGCACCCCTGCCACACACACCACCCTGCTCCTCCCACCCTGCTGCGATACCTCTGGGCATCGGGGCAGAAGATATTAAAAAACTGTGGCACATCCTTTTCAAGGACGATTAGACATTTCCCCCCTTTGGTATCCTTATTTACAGATTGCCACGGACTCCAATGAGATGGCTCAGGAGCAATATTTTGCAAGTTAACATTCATATCAAAACCTTGTTTACCAGGTGACGCCTGGCATTTCCCTCTGTTTCCCCGCACAAATACAAAAAAAGGCTTCCCTGTCTTCACAAGCTCATTTTGAGCCCACATTAAAGCCCTTAAGATGGCAGCTGCCTCTGACAACCATATGCTAATTGATGATGACACTCAATGAAAAACCACAGGAAACCTCATAGAGCAGCTCTGCAACATGCTGAGTATGTGAGCAGAGCACCTTACCATCAATGCCCATTTACAGTGAACCTGTAGCTACCTGAAAACCACAATCATTCCCATTACTGCAAAACCTGCTATTTTACTATTAGAATAGCTCTATGTGACAGCCAGTGGAAACCTTTTAATGAGCGATCAGAAGCCTGACACAAATACTGTATATCAAGACAGGGATTAAAAGAGCAGGTATGTTAGGAGGTTAATGAAAGGTTGTAAAATAATGCATCGACTTTTTTTTATGATTTAACTTCAATGCTTGTAAATAGTCACTGTTTCTCAAGGTTGGGCTTAACTGATCTGTAGCAGATGCCAAATTGCTCAAAATATAGGTTAGTCACTTGGAAAATAAATGCAGAAGAATGTTGACATGTGGAGCAAGCCTCCTCTCAAGCCCAGAGGAGTACGGGATGGGATTTTTCAGTGTCATGACAAACTATGGAACCATGGAGAAGAGACAGGAGAAGAGGGAACAAGAAGTGTCACGTCTTTTGCTTCACAAATGCCTGTGCGACCACATTTTCTTGGAAAACAATCGATTTCCTGTCTTTTTTGAGTTATAATTAATGTTTTTCTGACTTCCATGTAATTATGTTCTGTTTTAGGCTCCATTACACACACACAAAGAAACCACCACTGCAAGCTAAAACTCATAATGTTGATACCACATCAACCACAATGGCCTGCAGCAAGCAGCGCTCTACAGTTGTCTTATCAAAAGAAGTAGTCATATGTTGACTACCAGGATGGGTAGAGAGTGTGAGCAATAAGAGACCCAACTCCCACCTACTTGCTTTTGCAGACTTTGTAGCCCACCACACAACACAATTCTTCTTTCCTGCTCAGCATGGGTACAAATGTGCCTCACCTTGACATTTTCCTGTGTGTGCCAAATTTGAGAAGGCGACTGACTATCTTAAGTTAACTTTGCACTGCTGTTCATCTGACTCAGGACATATAGACAAAACCCACTCATGAGAACAGACTTCCAGAGATTGAAGAGTAACCGCTGTTTTCAATTAATTACGCCAATCAGCCACAACATTATGAGCACTGACAGGTGAAGTGAATAACACTGATCATGTTGGTACTATGTGGTGTTCTGCTGGAAAACCTTGGATTTGGGCATCCATGTTAATGAGACTTAGACACCCAAATAAACATTGTCCCAGAACAAGCACATTCCCTCATGTAAATGGAAATCCCAAATGTCACTGGCCTACCCCCGCAGGAAAATGAAATTTTGCTGTAACTGTGTATGATGACAATAAAAGCATTCTATTCTAAAATGCACCCCACCACATGGCAAAAACATCAAACAATCAGGAATATCTTGGAGACATGACAATGGCCCAAGATGTCACCCCATTCGGATCAAGCATCAACAGGATGCAGTGGAACAGGTTTGATTGACAGAGGCCCCACTGCACAAGCCAGAGCACCCAAAGGATTCACTGCCAATGTCTTGGTGCCAGACCCCATAGGACACCCTGAGAGGTCCCCTTGTCCATGCCCAGTGGTTCAGAGCATTTTTTGATGACATAAGGGGGACCAACACAATATTAGGCAGGTGGTCATGATGTTATGCCTGATCGGTGTAAGTGTACTTTAAAAACTGGCATGTTCACCATACCCGCCTGCCAAGCCTGTTCAGTGAGTATGTTACATTTACAGTCTCAGCAAATATGTGTTGAGTATCAAGCACTCTGCTTTAAAGATGGCTCTGAAAACCTTTTTTTCTGTAGAATGGCAGCTATACTTAGAGAATCAACACTGCCTTTGAAAGCTACAACTTTCCCAAGCCACAGGAAGATGACCGCTAAAATTACACTTAACTTTTGCTTCATTGTTGCGAGCGCCAATCCTAACTTTTTATTGGTTGTTGTTTTTTTCACTGTGGTCAAGCTGACCTGGGGTCAGACTACCAGACGTCCTCGCCAAGTTCGGTTTAATCAAATAAAAGCATGTATGAAAGGGATTTCGTCCTTGTACTTTGGTCTGGAATCAAAGCGCGGCTGTCATCTGTAAGAGCGCTTTATCTCATAATCACTTGAAAGCTTGCTTTGGTTCTTTTAACTATGAAAAGTAACCTTCTGGAGCAAGAAGAAGCAAACGCCGCATGTACAGAGAGTCTTGGAGGGTGGGAGCGCTTCCTGTTACGCCACCTTCTGTCTTAACAAACTTTAGATTTCTGGAAATTATTTTTGACTACATTCACTCGACAAACTTGTAATGTGTTCATAGTTTTTTTTTAAAGTCCCAAGGAGGAGTTAAAATAAAAAAAGAGAGAATGTGGTGATGAATGAGTCAGCTTCCCCTCTGGTGTTGTGTCTGTTTCTCTCTCTCTCTCTCTCTCTCTCTCTCTCTCTCTCTCTCTCTTCTATCACTGCCCCTCTCTCCATCTAATTAGATTTGTCTGTAACCTCACTGTTCCTGCCCCGCTTTCGGTTTTTCTTCGTCGAGCAGCAACGCTTGATCCCATGTACCACAGCTCACTCTGCAAATGGGATTTCAACCCACCATAGGGATTTTTCTTTTCTTCCAACTTCCATCAACACAAGCCTACTTTAACACAATGGGAGCTAACATGGGGTAGGAAGCAGGTCGTTTGAGGAGTGCAGAGAGGCTCGCGTAGTGTTGTTAAAAAAATATATTAAAAAAAAAAATCATGCTATGCCTCCATTACGACTAGGCTCTTTGTGTAACAGCTGTGAGCAAAGGGCAAATCTGTCAATGAATCCCCATTTGGTTCTTCTTTTCTAATGCCTCTGAAGGCCTCCCCCTTCATCTCTTCTGACTGATGTATTTTTAAGCAAAGTCTAAAGCCAACATGAAAATGAGTGCTGGCCTGCTCACAGCGTTCAAACAGTGAGGTACTGTGTTTCCTGAGATAAATGTAAAGCCCCCGAGCTCTTACACACTGACCGCGTCCTCCCCTCACCCAAATAATTTTCCCTCTCCCGTTTTATTATTACAGAGCCATGATGACATACTTTTAAAGCTTGAAATTCAGTTTAATTAAACAAGACTAATTATTTTTTAAGAGTGTGTGGACTACTCGCATGGAAGAATTGGCGTTCTTGCAGGATAACGTGCCTGGTGGCTCAACTGTATCTGCCTTTTAGTGTGTTGTCTTCTTTTTTCACCCATTTAATCAATATGTGGTCCTTTCTGACAGACATGACTTGAAACTGAACGGCAGTTGAAAGACTAGAATGATCTTTCTAGTTTTAAAAAAAAGTTTTTATTCAACCTGTTCTGTGGGTAGAAAAGTGTCCATATGTGACTGGAGAATTTCAATTACGTGCAGGGACTGGAAACTTTTTTTTGTTCTTACTAAGTCTTTATTCACGAGGCCAAAATTTCAACTCTTCCAGCAGTGATGAGCATGTCCACTACACTGAAGACAATATATGAAGCTGTGCTATTTTTTATTACATCATTTAAATGTTATGTCATCTATACACTGTCTATGAGAGCGCTTTGAATATTAACATTCAATGAATCACCAGAATTAACAGCAGTGAACCTGTTGTCCTCTGTCAAGTTTAAAAGCTGCTTTTTTCCTCTTGATTCAGAGATTGTCTTAAGTAAAATGCACTTCACCACAAGCTCACCGGTGGCCCTAAATGAGTACATTTCCCCATCCGCCATTGCTCCTCTTCTCAGTCAATCTCCTATCCACTCACTGTAAGCAGGGGTGATGAGATTGCAGGTGAAAGGGCCTGCCAGTGGCCACTGATCCCATTACTAAACCTGTTTTCTCAGTGCTAAGGTCAACTGGCTCTAGCAAGTGATGCAGGAAAGGGGGAGGAAGAGTGTGTGTGGCTTTTTTGTGCTTTCATGTGTGTATTTGAGGACACACACAGGCTGATGTCAGTGTGTTTAGAGTACAAGGTTGTCTGTGTTCCAAAGATTAATGGGCTGTTGAGGTCCACCTTTGGTCGAGGCTAACATTAGAGAGCAGACCACATATTACTGTTGAAGCTCTTCTGGCCAAAATAACAACCCCTGTGTGTCGAGATACAGTTTTCTCATTCAGGTGATGGACTCTGCTGGCCCTCTTTTGATAGAGTTTAGAGAGCGAGAGAGGGAGAGGAACGGCGATGGAAACATAGAGGTGCAAAGAAAGAAATATTGACCAGCAGGCACAAAGACAAAGAGCAATAAAGAGCGAGAAACGGAGAGTGAGTGAGAATAAAAGAGCGATAGAGGAAGAGGAAAAACAGAATAACAGAGAAAAATGTTGACAGAGTCCACCCCAATCCTGTAATTTGTCTGCTGAATGTTGGTAAGGAATTACAAATCTATCACAGCAACGCTAGCAGCGGGATGCCACCAACACATAATGAACTGCCTATGGTAATAGAGATAGAGGCACAAACAATGTTCCGTGTTAGAGTCACATTCATCCCGCCAACCCCGACTTCTCCTGCTTGGTTTTGGCACCAAAACGAAACATTTCCCTAGTCGATTTCTGCGCCTCAAGGTGACAAAACTGTCCCCATTGTTCTGGTATTCAACGGTCTTCACTCAACACTCGCTTTGGTAAGTGTTACGGTGGTATGGGTCTTTATAATGCTGGATGTCAACAGGGAGAACACAGACAAAGAGATTTAAAGAGAGCTGGAGGCGGCTATAAAAATACTTATTTGTACAAGTATTGCAGACTGGTGGTGATTTTGTCTTAGAGTGGTGCGTTTAAGTTACTTGAAAAACACGTCTATCTTTGGTTCTCGTGGATGGACAGTGCAGACACCCTGTACACACACTCAGACATACATTCATACTCCAATTTACTGTTCACTTAGCCAGGAGGGGAGGAATATGCCAACACGTAATTCTCCTCCCTCTCCACTCCTCTCCTCTCCTCCATATCTAAGTGGAATGATTCTGAAGATGATAAACTACTTTTTTTTTTTTTAATTTGCCCTCTGCAAGACTTTCTATCTTACAGCTTTCTCTGGTCCAGTCAGACCAGCCATCAAATCCATGCAGAGATGTGCAGGGTGTTCCGAGCCAAGGCTCCAGCTTTAGGCACTGTGGCTGACTCTCCAACTAGTGACTGGGCTGTCAGGCCTGACCCTGCCAGAGCCCCTGCCACACTATCATCCCCTATCACTAAGAGAAAAAAGGCCAAGGATGATGTTCAGGGAGAAAGTCAAAGCCAGAGGATGTAATTTATCCGGATATTTTGCATCCACTAGCTTGCCGTGACATTTCCTTTAAATTTGGACTCATCTTTGTTGTTTTTCCTGCAAATATAAGTCTTGCAATGTTGCCACTAAATCAAATACAAACTTGGAAGAAAAAGTTTGTTTTCTCAGTCAGCTGAGACTAATGAAAATACAAGGCAACAGCAAACATGTCATCATGCCTAGACAGCTCTTCTCTAATTTGGGTAATATAAGCTTCCAAATTCTGCAGGGGAATAGTTACTACATTGTTCTGGTCAATAGTTCCAAAAACATTTTGTCATGGTAAAGGCTGCATTATGAATAAAGCTTTATCTATTAGCAGTAGCAGTAGGAGATGAAACTGCATAGTCGTGCACTCTGTCCACAAACAAACAGGAACGTAGTTATTTCAAGGAAAAAAGACTCTTGCAGAATGACTTACCTATTTTTTATTTATTTATTTTTTACTGCAAAAAAATTTCACACATTGTGTGTATTGATTCCATATTACCATTTTCAGTCCAGGGCAACACAACCATGAAAATTTGCCTTAAGAAAAAGTCCACTCCCCCAGAAACACAAGCATATAAATACTCACTCCAATCACTTATCAGTGCAGTGTGTGTTTTTAAATGAGAGTCAGTGAGTGTCTGTGTATGTGTGAGCAAACGCAGTGTACCATTAGTGTCTGTGTTATCTTGAGCGTGAGATAAATTCTGTGTATATATAGGGATGGGGTGTGTTCGTATATGTGCGTATGTCTGTGTTTGAGCTGGTTATAGAAACTACACACAAGAAAACCTCAGAAGAAACAACGAGAAAAAGTGTAAGTGTAGATCAGTGTGCGTGTATTTACACAAAATTACCAGCAATCTATTGCAATCCACTCAGTTGATTTTTTTTTGTAACAGCATGTGAGAGAAGCCTTGATTCAGCTCAGGTAGTTTTGAGGCTGTAATGCAGTGTTGGAGCCAAAAGCATGAGACAATAAGGACAGATTGACTTACATTGCCAAAAACTAAATATCCCGAAGTGCAGCACACTGTAGCGATAAATAAAAAGCAAAACTCTATCTGTCTGCAGGCCAACTTCACAGCCTGCTTCTTCACCACCTTTTGAGTCAATAGATGCTGTTAGCTGAGCCTCGGGCTGGACAGAGTGGATGCCTCTTAAAGGTAAAGACCTCATCAAGATGAGTGGCAAGTATTGGGCAGGAACTTGACCCGCTGAGAGGGAGGAGTACAGGGCTAACAATAAACTTCCTGCCAGAAGACAAACTATA
The DNA here is from genome assembly GCA_024666655.1 of Dascyllus trimaculatus. Classification (NCBI taxonomy): domain Eukaryota; kingdom Metazoa; phylum Chordata; class Actinopteri; family Pomacentridae; genus Dascyllus; species Dascyllus trimaculatus. The sequence continues at coordinate 22,311,781 of CM045456.1, read as the reverse complement.
TTGGTGAGTTATATTTTTTTTGCTTGTCATCTTAAGAACTACAGAGTTTCCAAATCCAGGTTCACACAGTTACTCACGAGCATCTTTAATAACGCAGTCGGTAGCCTTAATGTCCTTAATTATTCATCCTGTCCTGAAGCAGTTGTAAAGCCAGCATTTCTTTTTTGAAAAAGTCTTCAATTAGCAAGTAAGGTATTGACTTGTTCTGTGCACTTACCGGACAAAGAAAGATAAAGCCAGAGTACACTGTGTGACAAAACTCACCCACATATTTCTTTTTATTACGTGTGTGGTTGTACATAAAATATGCAATAATTGAAAATGTGCTAGACTCTTTGGCTCAAACTCTGTTGTTTCTAAATGTGTTATATAAATAACAATGACTTGATTTGACAAGAAGCACAATTACATTCCTACCAACAGTTTCCCACAGTAGCACCAATTTACTAACCCTTGGCATAATACTATATGCCACATTATACAGTTTATGACAGCAATAATAAAAGCAGAACTTGTGTTGTCTGCGTTTAGTTGACTATTGGACCTAATTAACCAAGCTTTTTAATGACACATAGATGCTGTTAATGCCTGCCTGTAAGATGGCACCTTCTCAAATAGTTGTTTTTGAGAAAAAAAAAACAAAAAACATCTATTTCTCTCTTTTATGTGCCACAGTAACATGTAAAACCAACACTTGGGTGTCTTTTCTCTCAGTCACATGCTTACACTCTCTCCTGTCAGGGTCTTAAAGCAATGAGAATTTTTTTTTTTTTTTCTGACAGCATTTTTCTGACTGTCTTTTTGAGCTCATCCTCTGTGACAGCTGTAACTCGTGGCTGTTTGGCTGATTCTGTGGTTCACTTGTGCAGTAAATACTTGACTTTCTCCATACAGCAAAACACACTATGCAAGCCTTCAGAAAGTCCTTAGTGGAGGAGCTTTCAGAGCTAACTGTCTCCGAAAGACAATGAAAATACTGACTAAATATTTAACCTTAAGGCTATACAAACAACCCTGAATGAAACACTCTGCTGAATAATTGAATTTCACTGGTCCCACTAGTGACTGCCATCTTTGTTCACTTCATGTCGGCCGGTTCTGTTAGCCGCTGAAACTACAAAAAAAGACACAGCTTTAGAATAGTGGTAGCTTAGCTATATTTAAATTAGCATTATTTGCATTGTTTTATTTGTCTTGAAAGAACAGTGACTTGTGTGTTTAGTGTGTTTTGCCTAACAGGGTCCATCCATCCATCAGCTGTACACGCTTTATCCTGGACATAGTCACTAGGGTGGCTTGAGTCTATATCAGTTGACATTGGGCGAAAGGTGGGGTGCACCCTAGACAGCTTGTTGGTCCATCGTTGGGCACAACACAATTACACAAATAACGACACTGACACCCATACTGATGAGCAATTTAGATTCACCAATGCTGTCATGCCAACCATGTCTTACACATAGATTGTGTGCCAAAACCTAACCAAACAGTAAGTGAAACCCTAAAGTGGACAGTGAAGAAAAGCAAAACGTATGCCTGAGAATAATGGTCCCAAGTTGGATGTAAACTTCTCTTTGGTAAAAGTCTTGTTGTCTGTATACACCTCCATCCTTCCCTCTCACCGTTTTATACAAACTTTGTGGTTCTTCCAAACTGGACATGCTTCCTACTACGTCAGAGGTGACAAACTATGTTTCACAATGAAACTACATTTCTTTCTTGTGTGGAAACAGAACCTTCTTGCTGTTTGGCAGCACTGCACTACTGTGACGCATGAATCTAGCATACTTATGTAGAAAATGTCTGAAAAAAGTTATTTGCATTGTTTGCCACCTTGCAGCATTGTCTATATCCGTTTCACACCTGTGGCGGCTCTGCTGAATTGTCAGTGAATATTCACCTCAAATATTGTTACAGAATGCTCTAGAGTGCAGTCTAGAGTTTTGTCTTTCAGTTTCATTGTAAAGATATTAGTTTTTTCAGGATTTTCCTGACATATCAGGGACTGAGATTGACGACTTCAAATGAAGAACAATTTTTACTGTTAAAACTCTAATTCTTCTTATCTAGTCAATTCACATCCGAGCCATTTCAGCCTCTCCCTGACCTTTACTACTTGCAGTCTTTCCTCTCATAATAGCTTCCCTTTACTGTCCAGAACTTATATAATTATAATCACGTTTGAAAAGGACTTTAAGATGCAGCAGACTGAATTAACAGGACAAATGCACTTCCAGTGGGCACAGAGACAGTAAGATTGGCAATTCCCTCTTATCACCATCTGAGGCAAAATGGGGTGCCAGGTTGAGATGAGGTCACACATGGTCTATAGCTGAACAACGGGACCCTGGCTCTGACTCTTGGCTCTAACAGTGGGACGCACACGCACACACACACTCACACACTTGCACACTTGCAGGATCTGGCAGCTTAGAGGAATGCTCTCATTCAGCACAGGGGTAACGGAAGTCTGTCAGAATGAAACTGTCCTACTGAGCCATGCGCTGATGTAACTACCACAGAGCTGGCAGTGTCGGGGTTTCCAGTTCAGTCTCAAACAAACAGACAAACACACACACACACACAAACATGCAAACAGGTTCAATTAGAATTTGTAGTGTCACAAAATGTGAATTTCTAACTATTCTGCTAACACTGCCATTATCCAAAGCACATAGAAATGAGATATCACATATTCTTGCATTTATTCATACATTCTCCTGTGTCAAATCTCCATTCAATTCTCTCCCCTACCCGCAAATGTTTATTGGAATGAGCAGGGGGAGCCAAATAGAGATGCACTGATTGACAAAACCACATCTTGGGCTTTAAATGAGAGTTTATGTGTGGATGGCAGGCATGTTTACAACTGTTAACAAACAGCCTTGGGGGAGAGAGGGAGCACCAGATAGAGTCAAAAGAGTGGGAGGTAGTGGAGGAATAAACTTTATGGAAATAGTGGACCAGCGGAGACCCCCCGACTACAAGCTGCATAATGCAACAAAAGAAGGGGATGATGTTTGTGTCAGAGTACTTTCTAATATTCATACGTTACATTTTCCAACTTAATTGGAATCTGTCAGGGCGCATTGGCCGTGAGTGGCATCACAGCGGCAGCTGGGCTGTTACCCCACGGCTGATGAGATGCAATAAAAAGAGAGAGAGGGAGAAAGAAAGAGGGAAGTGGATTGCAGAGCGCTGAATGAAATGCAATTCAGAGTCAATGGGAGTCAAAAACACATTACTGCAAGCATGGCTTGAGTAAACCTGTAAAGGGAAGATTGTTTAAGACAAATACTCCCGCCTATTCAAACCCTTCAGCTGTTCCCTCTGGGGGTTTGTCTCGTCTCCCATCATCTCTATCTGTCTGTCTGTTTATCTGGATCTCTCCAACCCTGGCATCTGCACCCACATACACAAAAGTACACACTCACACAAACCAATGTATAGAGTTCTGCAGTAAGTAGAACTATGCAGTGCTTCATTTTTGATTTTTGTGGCTATCAACTGTCAGTACTGGAGAGTTTACACAATGTACTTATCCTTTATTACATTTACCATAAATGCATAACACAAACAATGTAAAAAAAAAAAAACACACAACAAGCATGGGGTGGGTGTGTGTGGCTGGAGTCTATCTCAGCTGACTTAGGGCAAAGGCAGGGAAAGCCCTGGACAGGTCACCAGCCTATCTCAGGGCTACACAGAGGAACAGACAACCAAGCACACTCTCATTCGCACCTACGGACAATTTAAAATCACCAAATAACCTCAGCATCTCTTTGGACTGTGGGAGGATGCCAGAGCACCAAGTGAGAACACACGCAGGCACAGGGAGAACATGCAAGACACATAAACAGTCTTTAGAAAAAAATATTAATTTCATAATCATCTGTTAAAAATATCTGTTAAAAAGATGACATACACAGGACAGCTCAAAAAGATTAATGGGTTTTTTTTGTCAACCACTTTGTTGGACAAGAACAACCTAATTCATAAAGACTGCAGTAAAGTAAAGTTGGTCAGCTCTCCTACCACGAATGCACCTCTTGACTCTACCCTGATGCTGTGCTGTGCTGTACAGGGCCTATATAGCTTTGAATGCAAGACTAAGAGCCTAAGCTCCAGCCATGCAAAACAACTGTGGCTGCACCTCAGATAACAGAAAAAGAGAATGACACTTTCCTCTCCTCTCTGGCTTTGTTTGGGCCAGACAAGTGATGGTATAATATTATAATAACTCAGTAAAACTGTACCAGATATACTGGTAAGTGACATTGAATAGTAAATGAACAACACAACACTGAGAGCAGAACATGCTTCATATGTCTCACATAGACAAAGTGGCCCCCCAGTGAAAGGCACTGGCCTCCCTATTGGGCACAGTCGGGGTTTAGAGTCTTGCACAAATATTCATCATTAACCATACCCATCTTCGATAAATTATTATGCAAATGTAGAAAATGTACAGTGTTGTTTGGTCTCCAGCCTCTGACCTTATTGCTTTCAATAAAGAAGCACAGAGGTCAGCACAGCAGGGAACACAACAACCGCCTGACATGACCTCCACTCAGACACAGCTTAAGCTTGATTTATACTCATGTATGTAATCTGTGTAGAGTCTATGCAGAGAAAATGGCATATGGTTATATTGGCAGAATACTGGCTCATGTGTTTGCATTATGAGGAAGCCAAATAGAGTTGGAACATTTTGCATATTACACAGAAACATTATCTTTGTGCAAATCAATATACTGTGTAAACACGGCATATTAATACCAAGCAGACCAATTGCAATTGTTGTAGTCTGCGTCTCCGTGGCTTGTAGTTATATGTCTGGGAATGTGCATGTCAGCTCACAGCATGTTTCTACAGGCTACCTACGTTGTAGGTACACCACAGATTCAAAGAAGAGGTACAAATCAAGCTCAAGTCTACTGGTGCATGTTGGCATGGAGTATCAAGTGTTACTTTAGCTTTGAGGTGAGCTTCATGGCAGATGGCATACATAAAGACTGTGCTCAACACAGATGACTATTGTACACTGCTATGGTGACTATGACTCATTGGATGTATTGCTAATCCAATGACAGGAGCATGCTATGTAAGTGTAGTGAAAGACTAAAGCTGACTACCTGAACATGCTTGTAAGCTTCACTTCGTTTGGACATGTGACCAAGAGGAAGTGCAAATCAGACCACCCGGTTCGCAAAATAATGGATGGCAAATTCTACCATCTCTGCAGGTGTATAAGCCTATCATCAGATTTTCTTTCATTGTGGTAATGTTATGCCAAAGAGTTCTTTTGCAAAAGCCTATCTGTACCTGGATTTTGTGATAAGAGGGCATGTGAATATGTGCTCACCCAATTTGTTATTTCCCAGAGTTTAATTATAAATGTTTGCATGCATATTCCTATAGCTTCAACCAACCAATCTAAACTAGCATTGCAAGTTATTTGATTGTACTGACACAACTGAAATGAGCAATTCTACATTTTAATGTCTACTGAGCCTGCCCATATTTTGACACGATCTACAGATTTTCTAATCCATAACTGCATATTATAATTCAAGGTTTCAAGTCAGTTGACACAAGATAATATGTCAAAAACAAAGTGATAAGACTGCTAACAGATTTTTATTTTTATTTTGTATGCACAAAGAGTGGTATAGACTGAGCTGTAATCAGAAAATTGTTTTCCATTCCTGGCAGGTGCAGCAATCAGCTCTCACTTAGTTAAAAACCTTTGTAGTCCAAGTGGTTTTGGCATTTGCGGCTCAATCGCAGGCTGGCTGTGTATAAGCCTGCTTTGTTTACCATACAAATCTCCTTCTCTTTTTCCGGCACCTTTGGAGGACCAATGGAGACCAAAAGAAAGAAAGAATGAGAAGCCCAGTGTTGCACAGAAAAACTATAAAGTCTTCTGCAGGCAATTAGTTCACAGTTTCTTGACAAGTCACCATTCCATTGCATTTTATGAATAAAAGGCTCCAGTGGCATAAAATGGCCAGTAACGCAGGTCATTTAGCCCCAATCAGTTGTTATGGGAACAACGTTGGGTATGAATATATTTTTAAACCAGTGCTCATTTTTATGTAGAGTTGGAGGTACTGTGGAATGTCCAATATTACCCTCAATAAATGTACAATAAAAAGTTTCTATATGTATTTTTAATAGTATTCCTGAAAAAGAATTGCTTTTCACAGTGCATTACTAGTAAGCTAACTTCATAAACAATGATTACAATTTCTACTGCTGTGTCAAAAAGATTAGAAGATCAACTCATGTATATCAGCTTGTGATGTTCAGTATACCAAGGAGTAAATATTGGTGTTTCCACAACAGTTGTTCTTAGTCCCCAGAGAAGCTGTGAACTTCTCTGGGTTACAGTACAGTATGGATGGAATATGCAATGATGATATCGAAAAGGTGAGATTTTGATCTTGGTGGAACAACAAAAGAATTCTTTCTTTTGTCAGTGTTACATTTTGGGTTATTGAAGCTATGGCTTCAATAGGAAATTTGCCCTCGCATGATCCTTAAACATGAAGCTGAAATGGTGACCTTTTCTTTTAATAGTGCAGGGAACTGAGGCCTGATTTGTTATTAACATAAGATCAGACACTTTGTGCTCTCAAATGCTTTGTACTATCTGACAGATCTTGACTGACTATTCAGAAGACATTAATGCGAGGTGAAAATGAGACTGCAACTGCCTGAAAACACAATCACACACAACACTGCATATGGTCACATCCACACTTCCATAGCCATAACCCAGTTGCACACATACACACACAAACACACCAGGCAAAAAAACTGGGAACATCTGGAGCTGAAGTCGACTGGAAGTCAAACCAAAAAACTGGCGGTGAACCAAAGCAGAAGGCCACAGATCTAAGCAATCACAGCTACCAACCCTCCACCTCCCAAATTCACCACAATGACTTTGAGAAAGAATCGCAGCCTCTTTCCACCAGCGCTGCGGGGAGTTGGAGGGTCAGGACCAGAGTCAAACCAATGGCATTTATAAGTGAAACTAATTTAGAATTTTTACTCTGATGGCCCACAGAATAGTCTTTTCTGAACCAAAGCACACATTTTGCTTTAACTTTTTTAACTTATAATGAACCCACAGAGTGGAATGGACTCAATCATACCTTACAGTTGCACCAGGGCCCACTACTAATTTCAGTAAAAGTGGTCCTCAATACAGGATACTTGCATTTGATTGCATAACCTGTACACAATTCTCCATAATTTCTGGTCTATACACAGGCTGGAAAAAAGTATGTGAGAAGTATATGAAAAAAAAAGAACATCTTTTCCTGAGCATAAAATGTATTAGCAACGGCAGCCTATGATTGTAGTAAATGCCATGAAGTAGAGGGCACGAAAGGACTTGTGATGGCTCCAGCCACATTGTTATTATTCATCTCTCCATCCACCTCATCTCCTCCCCTTTCCCTCCTCCTCTGTCACTCACAAAGTTCTAATGTGCAATACAGCAGAAATGACATTAAAAGAAACTGTAATACACACTGAAAAATAAGACGCATTGTACATTTGTTGATGGATTCAAAACAATCCTGTAAATGTGTGTGTGTGTGTGTGTGCTTGTGTGAGAAAAAAAGATGAGCAGAGACAAAGCACGGATGCGACAGTAAGCTTCAGTTAAAAGCCTTATCATTTAAAATGCCTTACTAAGTGAGACCCTTAGAGATGTGATTGCACTGTCAGCTCTTTCTGGTTGACATTTAATAGAAGTTTCCCACCCACAACATTAAAGTCACACATGAGGGAAAACAGCAAACGGGGTACACACACAAACACAACCACACACACATAAAGAAGCTATGACTAAATTTATTCCTTAAAACTATTCCATTAGCCAAACTAATTCTGAACCTGAACTCCAGTGTAAAACAGCACAAACATTAACAGATGCAGAGCACGGACTTGTCAGCCTATTTGGCTGTTGCCATCAAAATAAAAGCACAAGGTTCAATCACGTATAAATATGTGGAATTAATCATCATTAATTTCACATTAATAAAAATAATATTTACTTACATAAAAAATATATACATATTAATATGCTTTAAACTGATGGCATTTTTGTCTCAACCTGGTAAAAAAAACATTACCTTCACAATAAAACTACTGTGGTTTAAGACTTTATCAGTATTTGAATCTGACCTGATTTGATCCCAGTAGAGCAAGTTTGAAATTTCACTGAATTTTACTGGTCTTAGTTTGTGAACACAACAAACTTACAAAGACGGAGAATAGCTTTCCAGTAGAGACACTGTACACATCATTTCTCTCACTGCTTGAACACTGTTTGAGCTCTTTCTTCCTCTCTGACTCCCACCACTCGAGTGCACTTTCTCCCCTGCCTGCTCTCACACTCTCACCTGACAGTTCTCTATTCTGTTCATTATCTGCGTGATTCCATACATGTTAGCCTCAGCAGTTATGGCCATATTTTCACTTGCCCTCCCCCTGAAGCTGGCATTGATCCAGCACAGAGTCTTTCAAATATCTAAAACTGGCTGACAATTTTGTGGCTCCATTCACTTGTATGTTCAGTTTTCTTTTTTAATCACTCCATCACCTGTCACATTCCCAAGGCTTCTTTCTTGTGTGTACATTGTGACTTTACATGACCTTTACGATGACGGCTAGAAAGTGTTGTTTGAACTGTCAAATTCTGGCAGGAAAGAAGTTTCAATTCAACCAGCTATCTTCATCTGCCTGGCCATTCAATGGAAAAGGTTAAGTTTAGTTAGATGCTGGATACCACGTCGGCATGTATTGGAGATACTTCATGAAAAATCGAAGCCTTACTTCATGATAAAGGGAATAAGAACATCCCAAACACAAAGAACCTGAGGATAATGTCAGCTTAAGCCTGAAAAAACAATACATTGTAAACCAATTTTGTCTTTAGTAGACAAAAGCAGAGAGGAAAAACAGCGGTGCCCCCAAAGGTAGTTTATGCCTACAAAAGATGATGGAGCCAACTTTGGGCTGGCTGACAAAAATATGTTTATATCTCCCACGACAGCTCTTTCACGCAGCTATTTTTCTCCTATGTCAGGGGCCAAGCCTCTCAAGGTGTGTTATCATTTAGTGCGGTGAAGAAGTTTTCTGCCGGTGAATTGATTCTGTGGGTTGAAGGCTATCCGTCTCCTCAGCATCCTCCAGCTAACCCAGCCAGACCGAACCTGATGCATTTGTGCCCACATATTCTCTCTGTTCTTGCCCAAAAACCGAAAGGGGTGAGCACGAAAAGCCTCCTTCGAGGGAGGAGTGTGAAACCCTCCTTGAAGGAAAAATAGGGCCTTCCATCTCTCTCTTTTTCCCTCTCCCCAGCTTGTGCGTTGCTCACAAAGGCTGCAGACAGGCGGGTAGAAATCAATTCCATGGAGCCACCAGATGAAAGTAAGGAAGAAAAAGAGCAGAGAAAGACAGAAACTGTATGAAGATTTCACCAGGCGAAAAGCAAAAATAACCAGTGGTTGCTGACTGGTCTTTCACCTGTGTCTACATACACTCGCAGTACAGTATGAAACTGTGGCATCGTAGGTGGCAGGATACATAAACTCTCATCACAGCACAGACTGTCTTTTGTAATCCTACAACAAAAACACATGTCCAGGGATCATTTAACCAACACAACAAGCTTCTCAAAACCTGCTCTTGATTAAGGTTTGAGTCTCGAGGAAAATATGTATTATCTTCAGTAATTTCATTTTTTGTTCGTTTATTTAAGTGAACAAACACTAAAGACATTTTAGTTCACCCATGTGAAATTTTAATCACATTTTTTGAGATGCATTTTTAATTTGTCTTCTAAGCATTTTGAAGCTCCAGCTTTCACCAGCTACATTTTACATATTCAGTAGCTGGGCTCCAATGAGTGATTCCACAGACACATGCAGGTCATTGAGTAAGACTCCATTAACAGTACTTAGTTAATTTGTCCATTCATCCATTACTGTTCTGTTTTGACACACAATGTAATACTTCTTGTCATGAGTCTTTTTCTCAAACTTTACTTTATAAATAGTTTTAGTCCTGTGTATGTATGTTTTTCATAGTTTTCACTGACACAAACTGTGGCCAGAAGCACTAAGATACATGTCACGAGTGCATTTATCTCACAGCTTAACTCTTACTTCAACAAAAATCTGTCAGCTGTTTCTTCAAACAATAATTCACAGTGTATTATCAAACAATATTTTATGTTGTCGAGTTACCTTGCGTAAAAAGCAATGTTACAACTAAGCACTAACTGCTCGATTTGTCTTTTCATTGGGGATCCTGGCAGGAGAAAAAACATGTTTTGATTCAAGTTTTAAGAAAAGCAAAGTACTGTGAATCAAGATGTGTACATGTTGGACATACCTCTGACAACACACTTTTCCATTTTAAATTTTGCAACATCTTTAAATAGTAGTTTAGATAAATGCAGAAGGAGGAAACCATGTAGAAGCAGGGCTTCTGAGATATAACAGAATCTGGACCAAGTTATTTCCATCACCTCTGAAAGTACTCCACTTTTGTCTTCCAGAGCTAATTATTAAGCCATTAAATCCTAAATGAGCTCAAATGCCTGCCTTTTTTGGAGATGAACTGCAGGATTACCCCAGTACACTGTGTGCTACACACAGATCAGCCTCAGTAATGAATCCACAGATGTTAAATTATGCAATGTTTTGCTGGGAAACCTTGGGTCCTGGCATGTACGACTAACCAAAACATTGTTGTCGATCAAGCACACACCCCACACTTATGGCGATGGCACTTGGTCTACCCCAATACAACTCAAAAAACACAACAAATAACCTTCCACTGACCCAGCCTTAAAACTCTTTTGATTGCAATCTGATTGAGGATGCACTGAAATAGGTTCAATCCCTGGAGGCCCCATCTCGCAACCCTGAGGACCCAAAGGACCCGCTGCCAACATCACAGTGCCAGACACCACAGGACACCCTCACAAGTCACATGTCCATGTCCCAGGGTGTCACACTTATTTCAGTGGCATGAGGGTGACCTACACTAAAGAATCATAATTCTAAGGTGAATAGACTTTTCCTCACCCCTATTGCGTTGCAGAGGTTGTAATATTTCGAAACAGCAGTATGGATGGCCTAGCCTAGCTGTGTGCCGTCAGCTGCAAAATTTCTATCCAAGAAAAATGAATAGACTCAGAAAACTAACCTTGATCCCTGAGATAAACACATTCTGGTGCAGATTTTCCGAACAAGAAACAACTCACAAAATGAGCTGCTCGGTTCCATTTATCTTTTAAATATTCCGCTGTGCCAAAACACCCATGAATGTCTATGGACATTTTCTCATTAATGCCATTTAGAAGTACATGAAGGACAAGGTCACCCATGACAGGACAGGAAGAGAATTCATTCTACATGGGCCTTGTACATGGTGGCATTTAAAGAATTAATAACCATCTGTAGACTCTCTCTCTCTCTCTCTCTCTCTCTCTCTCTCTCTGTGTGTGTGTGTGTGTGTGTGTGTGTGTGTGTGTGTGTGTGTTTGTGTAAGTGTGTGAGTGTGAGCGAGAGAGAGAGAGAGAGAGAGAGAGAGAGAGAGAGAGACAGACAGAAAGAGACATACAAATATAAAGTAATGAGAGGAAGAAGCTTAAATCCAAAACCTGGCAAGAGAAGATGAGACTACAGGAATGGAGATAATCACACACACACACAACAAACATACACACAACATACATATACACACACAAAAAATACACACAGACCATAAGCAGCTTCAAGCTGAGTAGGATCCCAAACGGCCCACTTACAGGCAGACTTTTGGCACTATCTACAATCTGCATCACTGCTTTCGCCTGTGTGTGTATGTGTGTGTGTGTGTGTGTGTGTGTGTGTGCACTCAGACCAGAGAATGCCAACAGCTCTCAACCAGTATTAGGATTAACCTACTGATCGATCCTGGCAAAACAAATATGAGCAGGGGAGAAAGGCAAAGAGGAGGGAGGAAGTGAAGACAGAGGGCATCCTTCAAAAATTGGAATGTAGAAAGAAGGTACGAAGGAGAGATGGAGGGAAGACAAGGAAGACGAGCAGTGGAACTAGAGTCTGGAACGAGAGAAAGAGTAAGTGTGTAGGCACGCATGAGTGGGAGGATAAGTAAGACAGTGGAGGGAGGAAGGATTAAGATGACATACACTCACACTCACGGCCACCCACTCATAAACCTATGATGGCAGATGGACCGCAGCACCTTCCAGACGATACGATCATGTGTGTATGTTTGAGGGTGCGTGTGCATGTCTGAGGCCATTTCAGGACCGCATGTGCTGTTCATTCACAGTAATAACTAAAGTGTGTATGAAAACACACATTAGGGACATACAAAAAGAGAAAACCTGAGTAGGAATGCCCCAGTATGTATGTGTGTGATGGTGTTTGTGTGCATAGTCATGCTGATTTGCATGACTGCTGAAGTAAATAAAAGCCATTATGTCTACCTCTGAACCCCAAGCAGTTTCTGGCTGTTTTTTCGTTCCCGTCATATTTTCACTCACTGTGGGCTCATTTTTCATTGCAATAAGAAGTCACGCACCTCTAAGGAAACAGCACAACCATGACTCAAAGGAAAGAGAAATCAAAAATGTCTTTTGTGTAGTATGACATAGTTATAATGCCATAAATCATTAAGAAAACAACAAACCAAAAGCTGAATTAATTTATTTTTTATTCTACAAAAAATGAAATCAGCCTGGAATCAACATGAACAGCACTTTCCATGCGTCCCCAGGTGTTACCAGTACTGAAAAAAAAATGCTGGCTCTACACACTTTAGATTTTTTACTAATTAGACTTTTAATTTGTTTCCACACTTCTTTCCAATCTGCTTTGTGTAAACACAGCCTGCAGTTCATCCCAGTTCATGTGTCAAAAACTACCAGAATTGTTGACACACTACCTCTGATTTCAATTGAATCACTAGTGGTTAACGAGTGTAGAGTGCGGTTTTTAACAGAATTTTTTAGTGCAAATGGTTTATTTTTGGCTACACATAAGACATGCAGAAAACATTGATTTTGATGAAATACCATACCAATTTTAAGCACAGGTTTACTTATTTTTCCCATACATAACCAATGGTCACACATAATTAGTTCAATGACCAGCTGAATGTTAAAAATCTTACAATTATTTCTGTTTTGACAGTTTCTCACTGATAAATGGTGTACTCTTGGCAAATGTGTATATTATATAGATAACATGCCTTTCAAACCTGCTGGCAGGTTTTAATGCTCTGAGGGTTAAGCTGTCTGACTTTTTCTGTCCTCTATGTTTGTGTTTTTTTTCTAAGTGTATTTATGTGTGCCAGTGTGGCACGTGTCTATTCCTTTATCCGGATGCATTACCCTCTCTTATCAGTTCTGTGAATCGCAGCAGCTACCCCAAAATTTCCTTTAGCCATCCATCTGGCACTCCAGCAAAAAAACTTCACTTCACGACCAAAGCAGCAGATTTGAGCTGACAAGATATCATTGGATTACAAAGCTCATTTCACCGTAAGTTCAACGCTTGACACACTAGCGCTTGGGTTGGTCAGGCATGCAGATGGAGATGGAGATGGAACGGCGGTTCTCTCCTACCCATCATTGTCTGTGGCATTTGCAAAGGGCACTTGCAGGAAGCCTTAGACATGACAAGCTCCGGCTCCATCTGCATCCCATGATTGCTCTGTGGGCTGAATATAATGGACGTTTTCCAAATCACTGGAGCGACGGTAAACTTCAGCGGCAGGCTGTGAAAGTTACACTCAGGTAAAAACCATTAGTGCAGTAGCGTTAATACTGTTTCTTTGTTGCCCACATCCTTTACTATTAACGGCGGAGGCCACGCTGGTTAGAGCACTGGCCTTTATTAAAGGGAAAAAAAATGCACTCAGTCAAGCGAGATAAAACAAAGACATGCTCGAGGGTAATTGGACGAGCAGGCAGGGCAATGCTAGGCTGGAGATGGGGGAAAAAAGTTGAAAACGCATGGAGCTACAAGGCGAGGGAACGCATCAAAGCTTGATTAGCTGCACATTAGAAAGCAGGCCTACATTCTTCCTGCAAGTACTTAGCCCTCACTGAGACCCCAGAGCGTTTCGTCCCCCAGACTCGACTGCAGCGAAGAGAGAAAACTTGTGTTCCCTTTCATGGTACATGTGTACATCTGATGTGTAGCGAGGATTGTAATGTTCCTGATGGCAGGCCCCAGTGATTTGTCAAGGATGATGGTACATCTGCAGGAGACAGTATTAATGCACTGGCTCTGACTACAAGCTCCCTCCGTGGTGTACAAACATGCACTCACGCACAGGAAGAATGTTACACATGCATTTTGCGTGCACACACAACAGTTAACATATCTTTCAGTGAGTGTACCTGCACCCTTGCTCCCATTTTGTTAACAGGACTGTAAATCATGACTGGAAAAGCAAGTTTTCTGGAGACTAAATGCTGCCAAGAGAGGCCTGTTAAATTTAGGTCAACAGAGACATGAAGACATACAGATCATTTATGAAGATATGAAAATATGAACTCATCTTTCATCAGCAGATATTATAATAATTAATATATCAAACAAAATGTCACATATATTTGCTCCTTCCAGGTTTTCCTGCAGATTTTTCTTGTTTTATATGACAGTAAATTCAACATCATTCAGACTGATGGTTGGTGAAAAACAAGCAATCTGAGGATACCCCTTTGTCTTGCGTTAGTAATTTTTGCACTTTTTTAATATTCTAAAGGCTTGTTAATCAATCAATTATCAATAAATAAAAAATGTTTGAGGGAAGAAAAAAAATGTTTAGCTGCAGTCCATTAGAAGCAACTATGTAACCAAAGCTGAGTTTTTTCCCAAAGTTGAAAACCAAGTCCAACAAGTTACATTTTATTTGCTATACGTGGTGCATTAAAAAAGACAGTCAAGCTTTGAGACAATATCACTCCCATGAAATTCATGCATGCTGTATGGAAGCCAATATAGACAGCCAGAGTACAGAAGGAGTACGCAGAGAATGCAGGGAAGAGGGCAGCCTATCGGACATGGAGGGGTTAGGGAGGGTGTATTGCGTTGTGGGTAAGAGGGTGGTGAAGGGAAGGCTGGGGGGCATCTGTCTACTGTTTAATTTGCCATCTGTGAGGCATACTACTGCCAGGGTCCCTAATCAGGCAATCCATCACACCCTCATAGAAACAGTGTCAATTATACGTAGTCCCAAGGCTGACAGTTGCCCTCTTGCTATTCAAAAAAAGTAGTTGCCGTCCCATGCATCACTGTACAGGGTTTGGCTTTTTTATGATGCTCAACTTGAGTCTTCTGTAGCAAGTTCAGAATCACTTCAGTTACAACTACTTGTTCCTCACCGCCTTTTCTTGTCTTTTTAAAATTTAACTGCAGTTTTTAACACACCATCCCAACTCCTGCTGCTGGGACACATAGTGTTTTGAGCGGGGCCATTAATATTAATATTTACATTAACTGCCATTACATGTGCATGAGTCCATCAAGATTTTATGGCTTCCACATTTACTCAGCCAGTTACAATTGGGACTAACGGCTTAATAATCAACTACAGATGTGGTCATTATAAAGAATTTATTCTCTTTCGAAGCTGCTTTTTCCTCATTTGCTACCATCGCTGTTGTACTGTCTTCGCAACAATGACTAGACTTTTTCAGAAATGCTGACTGTTTACGTTGCACCTTTGACCTCATGAACAGCCAAAAACCCCAAACATGATGCACTATACTGCTGTGGACAAAGAAAAGGACGACCATAACCATATGGACATGTTTGGTATAAATAAATTCTTACTTTATGATTATATAGATATACACCGTTCAACCACACCACTATGACCACTGACAGGTGAAGTGAATAACATTGATCATACTGGTACTATGTGGTGTTCTGCTGGAAAACCTTGGATTTTAACATCCGTGTTGATCAGACTTAGACACCCAAATAAACATTATCCCAGAACAAGCACCCTCCCTCATGCAAATGGAAATCCCAAATATCACTGGCCTACCCCCGCAGGAAAATGCACCCCACCACATGGCAAAAACATCAAACAATCAGGAACATGTTGAGGAACATGGCAATCACCCAAGATATTGATTTTGTTGATACTGATCAAGCATCAACAGGATGCAGTGGAGCAAAATTTGATTGACAGAGGCCCCATTGTACAAACCAGAGTACCCAAAGGATCCATTGCCAGCATCCTGGTGCCAGACCCCATAAGACACCCTGACAGGTCCTCTTGTCTGTGCCCAATGATTCAGAGCATTTTTGACCCCATAAGGGGTACCAACATAATATTAGGCAGGTGGGTTATAATGTTATGCCTTATCAGTGTATATATGAGTGGCAAAGATTTTAAAAATGTAGTCTTCCATTTAAAAAAGAAAGAAAAAATCTCTGAAATAGGTTAACCCTGACAAAAACAACTGGCTATCAGTAGTCTCTGTCGCATATTATTTAAGCCTAATATGTTAAATGAAAACAAACGAAAATGGCGTAGAAAAAATTTATACCTCCTAAATTTTATAATTCGTAGAACATCCCTTTGAGGCAGTCACTGCAATCAAGCACTTTTGTTAGATTGGCAGTTAGCTAGTAGCTAACAGTAAAATAGCTAACAGTCCTCAATCTAACACAGGACAATGACTTTTCTTAGTCATGTATTTACTATTTACTTTGGCAAGCAGTTATAGTGAATACATTTCCAATGTAAATCCAAAATAACATCTATTTGTCTCACTGGCTGCTGCCATAAACAAAGTAAATGTCATAAACCTAGCTTTTATACTTGTTTTTTAACCAACTATCTCATGAAACGCTTTGCGGGTAGCTAACAATTAGCATATCAACAATTTTACAGAGAAAATTGATACAATCACTGATTCGAGGGCTACAGCTGAGCAGAAATAACAGGCTAACATTGACCACCATACAACTAAATCAAAGAGCTCTACATCAGTTAAATATTCTCTGACGCTGATGGTGAATGGAGAGCGGCATGACAGTACATAGCAATTACTGTAAAAGGCTGTAATCACTGGGAATGACTTTAAATAAAAGGATTTACACTAAATTGTGCCACATGTAGCCTTTTCAAGAGAATTTGCCGCTTG
This sequence comes from Dascyllus trimaculatus, assembly GCA_024666655.1. NCBI lineage: Eukaryota > Metazoa > Chordata > Actinopteri > Pomacentridae > Dascyllus > Dascyllus trimaculatus. The sequence continues at coordinate 22,294,572 of CM045456.1, read as the reverse complement.
CTGCGTGCACAGGTAGTTGATTGGCTTTATTAATAACAGCAGGGCTGGCATGGTGCTGTTACTGCTCCGAATCATGCAGTCAGTCTGGTTACATGCAGAAGCAGAAGTGACTGAGAGTCTAAATACACAGAAGCACTGAGGCAGTTTTTTTCAACAATCTTGAAACAAGCGTGATAAATAACTCGGAAATAGTTTGCAAGTGTTCCTGGTAGAATAGATGCTATTTAAAAGGCAAAACGTGAGCACACTAAATATTAAATCCATTTCTTTTATTCGTTTTGCTGCAAGTTATATGATTTAAATTGCTAAATAAGAAGAGAAATAAAAGGTGGTTGATTGCCTTATTTTGAAAGCATCCTCAGTTGACTTTTAGTGCCTAAATCTTCTGCACAGGACTGTGTATGTATCTATCCATCTGCCTATCTGCTCTCCTCCCCTCCCCGTCTCTCTCCTTTTTTTATAGATGCAAACCAGTTCTAATTTGGAGGCCATCAGCTTGCTAAATGCACTCTAACTCTCTCTGGCACTGAGGTCACATAGCCCGCTGAGCACACTCATAAACAAATTAATTGGCTTGCCAACACTATTTATGAGCTGTACACACACACAACAGCAGATACACACTTCCTCTATGCTCGCTGATATAACCCAGGTACACTTTGGTCTGGAGAGCAATGAATAGGTGTTATACATCTCTGCAAATTAATAGCGTTCCACTCCGAATGAACACTGATTTTTTTTAAAAAAGCAACTCTAAAATCCTGGTGCTTGTCAAAGGAAAGATATGATGATGAAAGCAAACATTATCATCTTGTGTGACCTTTTTTTTCCCCTCGAATTTGAGTAATATATCAAGGGAGTTGGGGGGATAGATGCATTAAAGGCAGCTTTACTATGTTTTTCCTCTGTTTAGCGATAAGTTAAAATGTTTTCATAGGACATAAAGGTTAAATTATGCAACATTTTGATATGTAAACTTGCAGCAATGAATAATGAAGCCGGTGGATTTCGTAGAACTATATTAACTGTGGGCAGCTGTTAGATGTCTCTATACACAGAGCTACGGAGAGGTGACATCAATAATGGCTGAACCTTTCAGCCTTTCCACCCCACCTCAGGTCTACGCAGTGTGCGGGTCGACACTGCATTAGATGACTTCTGGGTTTTGAAGTGTCACTATTCAAAGCGTCACCTTGTGCTTCTATTTCAGGCTTGCCATCATGGGAAACTGACTCTTTCAGCTTTAACAAGTGGAGTTTGCCACAGTGTGATTTAATGATCTTGGCAACATGCTTTAGAAAATTAGCTCCTGAGCTTGGGTGCAACAATTTTTGCAGCACTTAACACTTGCAGTTTTACATTTGGCTTGAAAATAGCACTTTCAACAACAGAAACACCATATTTGGCCCTTCACTCTCCATTTGCAGCAGGTGCACATGTTCCAGTAAGGAACAAGTAGGCACATTGGTGAACAATGAGGCACCTTTTTAAGAGAATAAAAAAACATAATTCTGATTCATATAGATAGCAATGGAAAGTGGATTAAAACGTGTGATTTATATAAAATCACCTCAGCCTGGCAAAATTACTTAAGATACAGCACAAAGACAATGCCTTTGTCTTTGCACCATTTTGATGCTTAATAGCTTGCAGCGTTTCCCTTTTATTTTGGATTACAAGGCTTAATTCAGAATTTAAGTCAAAGCTTAAGTAGAGGCCAAGGTCAGGGATCAGAGTAAATGGTAGATTCAAAGAAGCCATCGTTACTCCAAGGCAGCATACCTTGGATACCAGCAGAAAATTTGTGCTGAGTTGTAGATTTACCCATGACTCAGGCTATCTGTAGGTGAATGACCTGAAAGGCATGTAAATATTCCTGGGGATGGCCAGCAAGCAGAAGCATTACTTGGCAAGTCCCACCTGCATGTTTAAAGCAAAGACAAGAAAGTTTGAGGGGAGCAAAATAAGGACACCAACTGAAGTCTGAAGAACAAAGCTACATAAGAAGAAGAAAAAAAGTGCATTTCATTCCATCATGCTTCCTTTAAATAATGCATTTACTGTACCGCACTTTGGTGGCTGCTTTAGATCAAACTATACATGTCTAACAGGCTTTGCAAAATGCTAATTGGAGCCAAAATTTATCCTACTTTCATGCTGCCTGAAATGATCCAAGCCTCAAAAAATAACTCTCCACTCTTGCAAGTGTGGAAATTCTCGATGAAACCCAAACTAGAATAATCCTAATTTTTTTTAAAAAGCACTAAAACCTAAGACATGGCCAGATTTATCCACTAGAGGGTGACAGGAAAAAAATATAAGTTATTGAATAAACATTTTAAAATTCACTGTCGTCTGTGCTTAAGACTACTAATTCATGTTTTCCATTTAGGAAATGAATCAAATACAAAAGGAAAAGGTGCTTACAGGGGCAATCCCATACAGAATCCTCAGTTAACTGAAGATCTCTATAGCCTCCTTTAGCTTGTTGTTTTGGTTTCATGGCCTTCAGATTGACTCTTCGTCATAGTTACACAACTCAGATGAACACACCTTTTGGCAAGCAAGAGCAGGTGGCTGCTTCCAGAAAACAAGCTTTGCTAAACCTACCATATGCTACAATACCTGCCCAGTACCGAAAACAAACCAAACACAAGGGAGGACAGTAAATATTGAACTAACATTTCATCAGAAACATAAATCTAAATTGTTGCAAACGTTGCACCGTTCCTGCTGTTTGTTAGCAACGTAGTCACAACAGTGTTATTAGGACTAGCTGGTTATTTCTTTACTATCCAGGTGGACAAAATAAAAAAAACAGCTATAAACAGACCTTCATTGTTGCTTTTTTATCATTAGTACTGTCAGCCATGACAGACACTGGATAAGTAGTTCTTTCACAGTACCTCTCCCCATTTTCCCCTTCTATTTCTTTTTCACTGTTTTCCGAGGTGTCCTTGTTGAGGACCTTGTTTACTCCAAACTGTCGTTGCATAGTGTTTCCTTGCAGCCGCAGATACAAAACATTTTGGATTCATGGTGGCATAAAATTGAGATGAATATCAGTGTAAACCGGTTTGCTCCTCATTAAACATAACAATTTTTACACTACAAGACATTAACACTGAAAACAATGACTCTTTAATTCCAAGCACACGCTTGCCTTTGTTTACTCCCCCCCACTCCCACCCCCACCCTTTTTTTTGTTTCACTTCCTGCACTAACCCAAGCACACACAAAGGCAAGCACTCTGACGTGAATATTAATTAACACCTAACACACATAACCTGCACATGCACCTGTGCACGCACACACACTTGCGCTCACGGAGGCCCTGATAAACTTGCAGGTCATGGGGCCTGAACAGACTAAAGCACTGGGACGGCCTCCAAGTATCATTTATAACACACACACCCTCACACACATCACCCTGTCAGCTTGAGGCAAAACGGTTTACATAAAACCTCAAATCTCAGTTGGCACACACACAATCTTGTTCGGTGCAAGCCTGGTCCTGCTGAAGTAGAAATAGAAAAACAGCCTGATCAGGAAAAGGGAGAACACATGCGTGCACACAAACACACATATGAAGTGTACAGTAGAGTCTCATCTCTGCTGAACAGACAGGAGGTGTTTTCATAAGAATATATATCTATGTGGGCCCACTAGCCAAAGGGCTAAACGAATCAAGCATCGCCTTTGGGGTTAAAGTTAAAGTTAAGAAGCTGGAAAGTAGGAGTTACTGCATCCAGTTAGCAACCTGGTGGGTGGTGTTCTCATTTCATTTTCATTAAGGATTTGTTTTAGCCTCCATCTTTAGTGCTCGGTGGTAATTGCTTTTGTTTTTTTGCATTAGATTACAGAATGCTTATTTTCCATCAACAGTGGGTGTTTACAGCAGTAGACATATAAGATTTAATGCACTAAACAACAATTGAAAAACTGTGATATGTACGTGGTTACAATATATACCATGTATAGTAATAGTGACGTTTGGGCTCACCTACTAATTTCTCCTTTTTTTCTACAGTGTCGAACAATGGTAGAGACATAAAAACTATAAAATAACACAAAAAAATCACATAAAGTAATATGTTATTTTATAGTCCAGATTCCTGATAGTGGCCTTGATGACAGCTTTGTACATCTTTTGCTATCCCAACTTTCTACAGTAAAAACTACAAAATGAAACAACTGGAATTATGTAGCCGGAATTTTAAAAAAATCCTACACAAAGCAAGGTATGCTAATTTATATACCTTGATACCCCAGAGCAGCCTTCATGACAGCTTTACACACTACTGGCAATATCCCAGCCAGCTTCATGAGGTTGTCGACAAGAATGATTAACATGTGCACCTTGTAACGAGCTACCTGGTGGAATTTCTTGCCTTTTAATTGCATTTTAGACCATCACTTGTGTTGTGTCGCAAACCCACAATTGACTACAGCAGTAACCAATAGCACGAACCAGTAAGTAACAAGAAACAACAATCCATCACAACATGAAGACTTGTCAGTCTGGAAAATTTCAAGAACTTTTAAAGTTTCTTCAAGTGCAGTTGTGAAAAACCATCAAACACTGCGACGAGGTAGTCCACTGATTTGTGACTTACTCTGCATGGCTGCGCTGTAATCGACATTACACTTTACTTACTGACATGCGCAGAGGCCTTATTAAACAGTGCACTTAAGACTGGCGCGGAGGCTAATGCAGTTGACTTTCTGTAGGTATTTAAAGATGGAATAAGTTATTGAATAAATGGATAAATGACAGAGTCGCCAGGCTGCAGTGATGGGAATGAAAATAAAACCCCAGCAGTTAAAAGACAAGTGAATGAGAGTTAGCGGAGCGACAAAATCAGAGAGTATTGATGTTGCCACAAGGGCAAAAGCAGAAGGGAATCAAAGATCTCAGTGGTGTGTAAATGTTCTTTTTAAAAAATAATGAATGTTTTAACACGAATGTCTGGATGACCCCTTGTGTCTCTATCTGGGAATGTGTCTGAATATTTCATCTTTGTCACTATGCCAGCAGAAGGAAAAACAAAGAGAATTTTGGGACTGACACACACACAGTTATTATAAGCAGACCCCAAAAGCAAGTCTTAACTAACTCACAGCATCCATTGAGCTGTTTAAAGAAGTGATCAAAATGTTCTCACTTTCTCTCAATGTCAAAGTTTAAAAAATCAAAACTGGCTTTTATAATAAAAGTCGAACAACAACAAACACCTCTGCAGCTTCATACACACCATGTTATTGTGCAAACACCACTCATCCTATAACCGCTGTCAATGTTGGCCAAAGTGGGAAATACATGAAGTCTACTCATTAAATGTGAATGGATAACACAAAGGCAGCAAGCATGCATCCACACACATGAACACACACACACACACACACAACTCTTCACACAGGCACACATCAAGTATGCATAAATGCATTCATTAACTCCAAGATGCATTTGAGCCCCACTCATGTACATAAATAGGCCATGAGAACTGACTGTATGGCTCGATATGATCCATCCTCATAAGGAAACAGAGGAGCAAGCCTTCATCAATCAGTAATAAATCAATCCTAGGATGAAAAAGAAAGGCACAGAACACAGGGCACAATCAATCCTTTTACCCCAAGTCAAATCTTCAAAGTAACGCTGCCTCCAGAGCGCTCATTTGACCTCACATAAACTCCAACAAACCAGTACGGAAACTGGATTTTGCGGTCTGTCTGGTGAGAGTCATGCACACCATCGTGCCACAAAGTAAATAAAAAAGAGCAAAGATGGTTCGGGTATGAATTATGAATGGTTCTGAAGTTTGCCGAGCTTTGTTTGCTCATTGTGATCAGAAGAGAGATAATGATGACAGAGAGAATATAAACTAGCTTTTAATGCATTTCATGAGGGGTTCACAAGAATACCAATGCATTCAACTTAATTCCTCTGTTCACAGATTAAGCACGGCGCCCCTCTCTCAGTCTGGGCCTTTGGTGGCCTTTTTCACCTTCAGCCACACGGTTGCATAAAACAAGCATCAGGATCGCTGCTGTCATAGAGCACCAATTCTAGCATTTTATCGGGTTTGAAAGTGAAAAATAACAAATCTTAATTCACACAGCTACGTTACAGCCTGCTACATAAAAAAGACAGTTTGGATCATTCAAAAAGCAATGACAATGAATTAAAATCACCTCTACTCAGGGATATTACACCAACATGTCCCTCTCTTTGGACACTGTATAATTTTGTAGTCCTAACAATGAAAGGCAAAGATGCTGATGTGATAATTTCTCCCTTAAGCACACATCAAGGCGTCCACATGTGACCCGAATCACATCACAAGCCTCCTAAATTCAAACCCAAGGATGATAATGTGGGGAAAATTGCTTTAATTGAGGCCCCGAGTTCATCACACTGACAGACAGGAAGAAGGAGAGATGAGAAAGAGAGGAGCTTTTAGCTTCACGTCCTCTTTCAGACAACCCTCAGGAGCGTCCAGACGAGAAGGTATTCAAGTGCTAAATCCCTTTAATCTCATACATCAAAAAGCAACTCACTTTCAGCACTTAGCTGTCTGCAGCTACTGAAATATCCCAGGACCTGCAGCTTCATCTTTTCAACAGCGCACCAGGCAATAAATTGGGAAGCTCTTCCCTGGTAATACACTGTATAACTTTTGTTTGATTTTTTTGTCTCTCTCTTTTAGATAACACACATTTTTTTCCACCTCAACAACAATGGAATATTCTCAAACTTGTTTACATCCCTTCAATATAATTCGCCACTTTGTAGTAGTAATATCCTCCATGTTGTTTACTCCTCGGCTTGCTGTAAGATGCAGCTTTCTGTCAATGCCTTATCAAAGTTCTCAGCATCTGAAATCCCTCTCCTGTATTCCCCCTGCAGAAAAAAAAAGCAGCGTATGGTAATTCTGTGGCAGACAATAGCACTGCAGCGTGAAGCTTTTGTAATGCAGGGAAGTCAGTCAAATGGATAAATTAGTGTCACCGCTCTTGTCCACCTCCCTATTGGGGGTTATCTCCCCTTTGCATCACACCAACATGTATCATGTTTGATGGCTGCAGGCGACTATTCACGTCAACTCAAACCCGCAGTTTTACAACCCTGGCCTCTCCGCTATCAATCATGGCATCCTCGCAAACACTCACACATGCAGTCCGTACTGTACACGCATGTGCCCGTGCACTCCTATCAGCTTATGCACACACACACACACACACACACACGCACCGGCACATGTGAAATATTTAAGCCCACTGGCACACAATAATGCACAGACGCAAGACAGAGGTCTGCCATTTGTGATGAATTTTGAGGGCTGATGCTAAATCAATCAATCAGCCAGCTGCATTGTGAGTGCAAGTGTGTGTGTGTGTGTGTGTGTGTGTGCGTGTGTCTGCGTGGGCACTGTCATATCTCAATAGCCAATGAAGAGTGTCAGTCAGGCTGCCGTCAAATTAAAAGGATGGGGGGAAGCCATAATAGATGAAGATTCATTCAGATGAAGGAATGAACAAAGACAAACATGTCAGCCGGCGCTGGCGGCTCAGCAGCACACGCCTCTGTGATCGCACGGCTTCTACATGACGGAAACATTTTGTTGGATGGGATGTGAGGCACTTCACATGCAATTACGAGAACAAAAAACGGTTTGCGCTGAATTAACATGGGTGGGAGAGACTGCAGACACCTCTTGCAACGGAAAAAAAAGATAGGACTATTACAGGCCCAATTTAATATTCAAACAAAACTTAACAAACTTCACTAACGGCATAAAATGAGAAGAAAACCATTTTTTTCTTCTTTTTCTTGATAGAAATTGAGACACAACGTGCATAAATGAAAGGTTCTGTGAAGCAAAAATGGCTAAAACAATTAGCAGTATTCAAAATTGCAGATTAAAATTTTATCAAAGCATTTGGAAATTCATACAGGATTCAACATTTTCAACCAAATCTCTTCAATATTATGCATGTGACCCAAATTATACAAAATAATAAACGCAGTAATAAAAACTGTAGCACAGAAACCCACCGAATACACAGAGACCATCAGGCAATCAAAAACATGAATAAATGTGTGTGGAAAGCAATTCTGCCATTTGTTGTTTTTATTGTTCTTCAGATGTCCCTTGATGCCATTCAGTCTTATTGTACTGCCACAAGCAACTGGATTACACATAAAATAATAGTAATGAAATATGCGTTCAGCAGATGGTCAGAAGTCATTTGTCCCACATGGATTGTTGAATTGCACGGCCCATTAAAGATGTCAGTGTGAGTCGGACAGAAGGACACAGTCACCCCCCCCCTTACAAATGCTTTTTTTTGGTGCACTTAGCAAATTGTTTAATCCCGGACAAGTATAAAATATGCACACTTGGCTAAACTGCTACAATTCCCATGTCGCTAACATAAAAAGCCACCGGACCTTCTTCATGTCTCTGTCCCTCAGGCTACATGTCACTGTGAGTCACCCTTCAAACTGATTACTGCTCATCGGAGGTCATCAATCATTACAGTCATTTAAAAGGTTCTATTGAAGTAGCCTGCTTTCGTGATGCAAAAATTCTAATTGCTATGATGTCGCTGATTCCCTTGCCTTCGAACGCATGTGCTGATATCCAAAGCCAGATCTAATCTTTACAAATTAGCAGAGATGGTCCTTTTTTGAATTTCATCGTGTACATTTTCCATATTGCCCCGCGTGATGAGCGGAGAACCACGTGACGAGACCTCTGCAGTGCTGTCACTCCTCTTTGTAATGAATTGTCCACCCGGATAGATTTACTTTAGAAAAGCCATTGAAAGCCTGAAAGGCCATTGGTAAATGATTACATTTGTTATGTACCTTTATTAGGATCAGAGGTGAGCACAGATGAATTGAGCTGCTGAACGAGGAGTGAAAAGACGCACAATCTCCACACCAAGGACGAAATCGTAGAAAAGATCAGCTCCACAGAAGCATCACCTAATAAAGAACACTTGATCCTGGGCACAATCTAACTTGGCATAATGGGACATCATTGAGGCACTGAAAGGAAGAAAGAGGCCTTGTAAGATGTAGGAGAAACAGACCTTGTATAACACGACACACTGGAGACAAAGAGGTGACAACTGTTTGAGAGGGGTTTAAAAAATTTAGTCGAGTCGTCAGTGGTGGGTGGAAATGGTGGGTGATAGGTAGGAATCTGAAAGAAGGGAATGTCAGAAAGAGCGATGTTATTCTGTCTTACTCCTCCTTGACCTTACCTGTATGTCTGCTCGGGGCCACTGCACATACTAAAGCTTGATTTATACTTGTGTGTTAGGAAGGTTTGCTGTAGGCACAGTATAGCATGGATCTTATGCCATAGCCTGAAACTCAGAAACATAACTACACATTATAATACCGCAGAACGCAACAACTGTGTTTGGTCCATTTGCTTAACATGGCATATTGATTTTCGCACAGGTGATACTTCTGTGAAACAAACCTAATATGTATCTAACTTGCTCATAATGCAAAAGTAAGAGCTGATATTTTGCACTGCAGTCAGATGTTGTTTTTTTTTTTACTTTCATAGCTTTATCAACGTCTATAAAGACTCCGTTCCGATGTTGTCTCTCTTTTCTGTGTTGCAATAATTTCAGTAAAAGTAACAGTTGTTCAGCATTTATAAGCTCCATCTCCAACATGATCCGTTTCAGTCAGCATTGTTCAGAGTGCATGAAGAAACTGGACACGCTAACTAGCATTTTTGTGGTGTAATGGCAAAGCGACACAAACGCACCGCTGCACGAGTATGCATGCTCACACAGCGTAGGCCACGTGTGGGTTACGGTGCAGGTCCCGCGTAGATTCAACGCAGGACTATACATCAAGCTTAAACCTCCTTCCGGCCCCATGCTGCCTTCTATCAGACAAGACAGCAACGTTGTTTTAGTTCATTAAAGGGGACACACGAGCAAGGCCTTGATGGGCTGGACTGCCTGCCATCTATTGTAATGTATCTAAATGTGTCTGTCCTTGTAAAGGCAAGTAGAGCTGAAACAAAAGAGGCTTCCTCTGCTTGGGCCAGTGAATTTTATTGATCGTGGCATGTGTGCCGGAATGGGTGTGAATTGCAGGCATGGATTGCCCTTGTGTGTGTATATGTGCGAATGACAGGTCTCCAGTTATGGTCTCAAATCTGATTCCGTTCCAAGCCATTTAAGACTGATTCAATTCTTATACTTAAATCTAACTGTTCTTTGCCCTCCTATTTGTAGATGCATATAAGAGGGAAATATGCATTTTAAAAAGCATGACAAACAGTCTTTGGTTTACATTTTAATGTGGATGATTTAAGTGTACACACAACTGCATCCGCATTAATTCATTACTACACAACAAGGTAAAAAAAAATAAATAAATAAAAGCAGAACCTGAGGAGACAAGTCTGCAGGGAGGCTTAGAATATGCACAAGTGAGGTGTTCTGTTTACTCATATGCTAATTTATCCCCATGCTAAAGCCCACATGTAAAATGGATTTTCTGCACTCTGCTATTAAATTATGAGCTCTCACCATCCAGCTGTTTCTTGCTTTATTTGCTATTCACTCTCATGCATTCAAGTCTATCTCCAGATTATGCACAATGTTCTTGATTCTCCTCTTACCTTTGTGCGCTACTGAAGCGAATGATCACTGTCAGTGGAGATTTTTTATTTGGTATTTATTTATTTATTTATTTAGTATCTCATTGATGGCGCTTGATAACTTCCCCCACTTGAATTTAACTCTGGTTAAATTGGGAAGTTTTATGTGGGAGGATTCTGTGATTTCAGGGTTGCGCATGGGTGAGCTCATTAGCAAAAGTAACACGCAAAATATTTCTACATACAAGCTCTGAATTTGAATCCAAGATCATTCATGAACTTTGAAGAGCAGCCAATGGTTGATAAAATTTCACCAACTGTACGCAAACTAAAATAAGGTTCTGAAGGAAGTCTTACAACCTCGAGGCTAATTCAAAATCTGCTACGTACTTTTTAAAAACACATGGTCGTGACTCTGGATGGATCCTGCGCTGTTAATGATTCCTAAGACCATGTTTTTGGCTGTGTGGATAAAAAGTTTTCATCAGACGTCTCTGAAGGTTTTCACAGATAAATGACAAGGCAATACTATTTTTAAAAAGTTGTTTGCTTGCATTTTGCCTTATTCCCCTCCTATTTACATTTACAAGAATGCTTGATCATTTCCCTCCTCAGAAGAGTAAACTTTCTTACCTGTGTCTTAATTATCTCCATGAATAAGCCATCTCAGAATAGCACTGTTCAGAGCCCTGTGGGTAACATCTGTTATCAGATCCAAATGACAGACAGGTGATGTGTAAATGCTTGAGGACTGTCAGAACTTCAACACTCAGAACAGTTAATATGACGAGAGAGCACAAAAAGTTTGCTTTTTCTTAGTAGCTGTTATAAATATGTGGTTGAGCTAGTAGAACAGTTTTCACTACTTGTAAAACTTTTTAACTATATATTATCATATGTTATATGCAACTAGTTGTTGGAACTGCAAGTGATTTTTCATCTAACTCTTGCAGAGAAACCAAATAAGTTTCTTTTTTGAAATGTTTAACTACCCACTTCTTGTCAGACATTGCAGCACTTCCTCCACATAATGTCCATTTTGTCATTTGTTTGTGTCTTTAAGGGTGAATTTGCTTTCATGTGTAGCCTAAAATCTAAAAATGAAGTGGCTGCATGCACTCTTTTTGACTTTTACATGTTTTCCAGGCAAGCACAATATATAAAACAGCTATTCTTCTTCTTATTTCTCTCATGAGGTCACCATTATATTCTCTGTCTGCATGTGTGGAACATGGATGGGTGCTGCTACACTGTGAGCCAGAGTCAACACTATACTCTATACGAAAACAAAGCCAGCTTAGCATTGACTACATCCAGTAAGAAAATCCATAATGGACAATGATCTGCACTTGCAGCATATAAGTAATCAAAAGCTTGCCAGCAAGCTTTGGGTGTAACTCTGGGTTTCTAGCACAACAAAGCTGGTTGTCTTTCAGCTCAAATAGATCACCATGGAAACACATAATGCCTAGATGACCTGTTTTGGAGTAGGTTCAGTACGGAGGACGGATCAAGATGTATCAAATGTTAGCCAGCTAATGGAACAACTTCCTGGAAAACTGAATCATCACTCTTTCACACTCCTGATATAGACATGCGCTATATATATATATATGCACTGAAGTGGGATGTAATAAAGAGCACAATGTACAGATGAGGAACATTACTTTCTACAGTAACCCAGACAACAGAGTACTTGTCTAGTCTGCTAGGGTTAGTGCAGCGGAGGCATAGTTAGCCATTTAGGTGTCAATGGAGTTGTAGCAGTAATATTTACCCGTTCCATCGCTGCTGACCAGGTGATCAATAGGTGATTGTAGTTATATTTTATCGACTCGGATAAAGGTGACAGTAAGTAAAAAGACTCCTTATTTTTAAAATAAAAAATAATGTCTACATGCTGCATTAACTATCAGAAAAGTCTGTCACCACTGCTCACACTCTGACCTAATTTCCCCACAGGAATAGACACTTTAATCTCTTCTCATGTAACATGCTGCTCTTGATCTGTTGATGTTGCATGTGACGGTAATTACAAAGTCTACATGTGAACATGATCATAGCTGACACAGACGCAGCTGATAACCATCCTTTGTGAGATCAGTTATCTACGATTGCAAATAGCCAAAATACAGAGAGACCTAATTATAATGTAATTGGTTGGTGATACTGGACTCCAATCACAAGACTTCCACATATACACAATATGGTTTATATCATTTAAGGCTTCTCCCTTGCTGTTCTGAAATGAAGTAAAGCTTAAAGAAAAACATATTGGAGGAAACAACTCAGAAGGCCGTAGCTCGCTAAAAAGAGCATCTCTGTAATCCACTAAGGATTACAGAGATGAAGGAACATAGTTGCAAGATAAAGCCTAACGCCTGCGCAGATATAAGATAGCTATTAGATGTATTCTCCTCATTCTGCTCTCCCTTTGGTATATTCCACCTTAAACAGCAACCATTTGCAGGGAATAACTGCTATCAGTTTGGGGTTTTAGACAATTACATGTGCCAAGATGGAAGAAGTATTGAGCTCCAAGATATTTAAGTGCATTAAAAAATAACTACACCAGTCTAGACTAAACCACATGAAACAAAACCATTTGTGAATCAGGTACTAAAAAGTAGGATGTAATATAATCTGAAATAAGTTGTAAGAACCATTTGTCTAAAGAGAAACAATTACATCAGACTAAAACCAAATCAAAAATGAAACAAAATTCCTTTAGAACAGACTGAACTACACATTATAACATGACTTTTTTCCCCCACAGTTGCCATGAAAAAGCTATAGGTACCAGCAACACATTCTGAACACAAAAACCACAGGCTGCAAGGCAAAAGCAAGCATTTCCCACTTGCTATTGTAGGAAAAAATAATCACTTAATATTGTTCAGTCCACGAGTTTGCTGTTGCTCTAATGACTATCCTACAGCTTGTTAGTGCCTGTGGCTGAACATACTTGTGAAAAATTAAAAGCATGCTTGATGCCCATATGATAAACGTGTAAACTCCATGTTCCATCAACTCAACTCGTGCACCTGCATGCATTTTTCTGTGTATATTAGTGTGTTTTTACTGTAAGGACCAGATTGAAGTTGTGTGGCTGGTGTCTCTTTCACCTGCTACTATCCCCTTATTTAGTGATTTAGTCCAGCCAGACATACAACAAGCTGCCACGACCCTTCCTTTCACCTCCTCAACAGCCAACAATGGGTCAGCACTAATGAGTGGCAGGTCGGTCGAATGGGAAGCCGGGTCAACCCAAGGTCCTAGTGACCTCCCGCTATTACGCACACACACCTCCGCAAATGCTGCTCTCCTCACTGGCGGGCCAAACCTTTGATGTCGTGGCTGATTATTTAAAACAAATTAGGGAAAAACTAATGGCAATGTGCCACCAAAATGGCTGAATGTGTGTGTGTGTGCACAGGTGAGTGACGGGTGGAAGGTGAAGAGTGATATTGTAGGTCAAGCAGCAGGAGCAGGACAGAGACAGAAAGAAAGAGAGCCAGACAAAGACATTTTTAATACATTTGACAGATCTGTCTCCATGCAACGTGTGTTTGAATAATTGGTCCTGCCTCTGCTATCAGTCACCAAGTTTGAGGCTTGTATGACACATTTGATAAATGGCGTGTGATGTGTCATGAAATACAGAACTGCAGGAGACATGGGTTAGAAGTAATGTGGCTGTGAGTCTGAGCTACACACACACATACAAATGAAATGTCACTGTTATTGCCAAAACTGGTTCATCCGTGCTCCCTTCACTTTACACCAATTCAGTTCTCACTCTATTGTTTTTTGTTTTTTTTCATGCCAAGATTCAGTCACTCATCACGCAAATTATTCTGGGATCAGCATCATAACATAACTAATTTATTCAAAAAAACACACCCATATGTATGAATACACAAGGCTTTCAGGTTGTTTTCAATGTGCTCTGTAGCAGTTATAACCATGCAGTGAGTCTAAACCGCAACAGAAACTACAATATGCTTTAAATTCCAGATGAGACTCAAAATCAAATCAAAGCAAACTGACTTGCTGTGATTGAGTTTGCTTTATGCCCTCTTTCTCTCTCTCTCTCTCTCTCTCTGTCTCTCTGTCTTTCTTGTCATTTTTTCTTTATACATTGTTTTTTTTTTCCTGACAGGATGTAAAACGCTGTTCTGATCTCTTTCTGCTTCAGCGCTTTTGCTGGAAGCTTTGGGGCTTTGCACACTCACTGTTTACTTTTAGGCAGACACACACACACACACACACACACAGACACAGACACACAAACGCAACGTCTACTGGCTAAGTGCCAGGTAACCATGCCGACAGTCAACAATGTAATGGCAGGGTGTATACGTGTTGACATCTTTATGAGCTACACTGACTGGAATTACCACTTTGACCCATACACTCACACACATCGAGATAAACAACTGCAGTGTGATGACTTTGTCAAATCCACAACGCTGATCTGAAGTCTGCTGTGTGTGTGTCTCCAAAATGAGAGACTGGAGGCTGAAGGTGGTGCTGTGGTTGGGTGGGCGTTTAATTCTGTTTAAATATTATAACTAGGGGTTCAGAAAATAAAGCCTCTAAATGAAAAGCTTTCTCATTAATGTTGAATGAGAAAATGAATTCTTTGTTTTTTTATATCCATTAAAGATGCACACCAAGGATAAGTTGTTTTTAATAAAAATTAAAAACTAAAATTTGAGCACGTCAAGCAGCTAGAATAGAATGCATGTATAGGAGGCAGCACAAGGTTTGTCAGTAATATATGAAATCTATTACTCATAGGATGGAGAAATGTGCACAACCTGCGAATGCTGTGTGGGCGAGTGAAATAAGAAACTACATCTATGTGTATACGAGTACAAAAATTTTCATTCGGCAAATTTTGACTGACAAGGGGGATGTGTGGGCAGAGTCAAGCCACAATATTTGCGCAATATTGTGAGACAAAATGCAAAAACACTTTACACTCATCTGCACTGTGTACAACAGCCTATCAGCCACAACATGTACACCTCCCTGCGCTGTAAGCACCAGGTTGCAATCTCTTCTCAGCTAATGATGCTGAAAATGACTGATAGGGAAACAAGCGATAGCTCTGTAAAGCAGCAAAAAAAAGTCCAACCAACTCCACCACCTCTTTGACACACAACCCCAGACTCCCCAAGTTTGATTAGACCCAGACACGTTTGTACAGAAGCAATGGCATTTTGTGCAGGTAAGCCCAGGAAGGGTAATGTCGATGTCGGGTTATACTCTGTGGTATGTTCACTGATGCGGGGAGGCTGACTGGTTCAGAATACAAGTGAGGTTCAGGATACAGAAATCTCTATAGGTAATCTGATTCTTTTTTTTTTATTATTTCCAGAGCTATAGCGTGTGCACACAATACAGTGTGGGAAGCCATACAAAATAGTATAAAAGTTGAGCTCGGCACAGTTTTCATGACTTTTTTTGATACTTTGTTAAAGCAATAGTTGCAAATATGCATATTTGTTTGATGTGGACAATGAAGTAAGATGCTTGACCTTCACAATGCAGAATGATATATGTTCACAGTAACACTAGAAGATTGTTTTCAATACCCTTTGCAATGAGTGGAAAGTTACTCTGTGCTCACCTAAAATCTGAGTTTGAGGCGTGTACCTCTGTACTGGATTTGTGACACAACAGCTAGTTTGAAGACAGGTCATGCAAGAGTTACGAAACTTGCAAACATATACAGAGATTACTCACATGTTTGAAAGGCAAGAATATACAGTATATATACATACAAATTCTTACTGCACAGACAAACAATTAGCGGCATCCACACAATGTTGACCTATTCCTTCAGTTTTTCAGTTTGCAGTTACATGGCTGCAATGACTTTTAATAAACTAGTCGAATCTGTATAAACTAACAACTGACGCTGGCTGACAAAGATTTTCTTCCTGTTTTTATGTGCAATAACATTTTGCATCCTTACAGCTTGCTTTGTAAGTCATTTTTCTGTCTTCCCTATTTCCCTTCGCCCTGTCTTTTATTTAATCCAAGCCTGATTAGACACACAACCTCCAACATTCGACCTCAGATCCGCTCAACCTAATCATGCCTGTCTGCATCTACCTACAGTGAGTCTCTGTACATACTCCTACTCGCAAGCTCAGCAGCACCTACACACAGTAATATAGATAGAAACGGGATAACAAATCTCTCTTGCGTCCCTGTTGAATGACCTATTTTTCTTGCAGGTTGGTATGGATTTAGTGTTGCAACTTCAAAAACTCCTGTCTGCATCTAAGGTCAATGAGTGCGTGAACAATTACTAATTCAGCTGTAAAATGGGAGAAAACAAGAGCAAAGGCACATAATCTGCAGGTCAAGCTTGTGCAAGTCAAGTCAGCCACACTGTACGTCCAACCAGTTACACTGCATTACAGTGCAAAAAAAAACAAAAAAAAAACATGCACAACTCAGATTGTCAACTCTGCGGCACTCCCAAGACCATCTCTCCACTTATGCACGTGCTACATATAGATATGTAACAATATTCATAGAGTGATTTGTTAATTACTATACTCGTGGAAGCACTTTCAGGAAAAAAGAGAAAAAGGCATTTGTGTCTTATTACATTACTCATCTAAGCAAAAGAAGATGGCCAACCCCGAAACTGGCTCAATCGCCCACATGAAGCGAACAGCTTTACCATTGACTGTCGGTTTGCTTTACACACAGTTCTGCCATGTGTGCTTTCACCAGATCAGATAGACAGAACAAACTGTGCCAGTGTAAATAATACATGTGTGCATGCAAGCATACAGGGCTGTATTGATTATCACCTCATTTAAACAACAAAACCAAACCGTACAATGTTCACCAAGGTGACAAGGAAGTGGTGTACAATAAAGGTCAATCCCCGACTGCTATTGTGAGTTGTGTCATATTTTTTCAGTGTATTTCATGTGTATAAATGGGAAATGTGTGCAGATAAAGGTAAAATGTGAAGTCAATATTTTATACAAAATGCAGAGCTTATAAATCAAGACTTGATACGGATTCATGTGCTGAATTCACATCAAGTGTGCACATACAGTGTGTTGCTCGTTTGTTCATGTGGGTTTGTATGGGTTTGCACAGAGAGTCTGAGATTCAGTTTGTCTGTCTTGCTTTGTGTGCATAGTCAACTGTCAACAAAATTAAAACTGTGTTACTCATCACATCTGTTGTCATCACCGAAGCTGAACACATGGGGATGAATAAAAACACAGCAAGTTACCTGTAAGACAAAATGAGAAAAAAAAGTTAGCTGACAGATATCTGCATTACATGGGTATACACACATTCCACATGAATAACAATATCATTGTTATAACGCATTGCTCGTTTTTGCTTTTCTTTGGACTGAAACATATGAAAACAGAACAGATAGTGGGCATCTTGTGTTTACAGCAAACATGGTTTGGCAGATTTAATTGTCATTTCAGTAAATTGGTGCAAAACTGTGTCACAAGAAAAAACAAGGCAAAACAATCTGGGTAATTTATTAGCCAGGATTTATTTTCAAATTGGGTAACAAAAGAATTAGTTGGAAGACAAAGGGTTAAGATGGTTGGGTAACAGCCCGTCTCCTTATCACCCTTATTTTTGTTTTCTTTCTTTATGCTTCCCTTCCTTCAGTTTCTGATTCTTCCTTTACCAGACAGACTGGTCGCCTATTCAGTTTGGCAGTTGCAGCTAGATGCAATCTCTCTGTAACAGAGGTCCTGGTGATGTTTAACCCATTCAAGGTGGTAAGACGAGGAAATCAATCACTAGGCAAAATAAAAAAAGAAGGAAAAAAGGGCCTATCCTGCCAGCTGCCCCCTTAACACCTATATATGTAGCTGGCTGACATGAAAAGAAAACCCATGGGAGGTACAAAGAGGTCAAACTCATTTAGTCAACCATGGGAAAATGTCACCAAAAACAATGTATTTAAATGACTGACCCCTTTCAATGCTTTTTGCTCTTTGGTCTTTGAAAATGTAGCAACCAGTATACCATGAGACAAAAAATATGTGTTGTGAAATGTAGATTTAAAACATCCCCAGAACAACAACACCTCTAACCTGTTAACAGAGATTGTCTGCCCCCATGCCCTGATAAGACCGAGTGGAGCACTTTGTGAATTAATGCCCCAGCCAACAGGAAGAAATATCACACAGATGTGTTTACCTTTGTATGGTTAGGTTCAGGTTCTTTCTTTTTTTTACATAAAAATGAAAACATATTGCCCACATCTTATCTTGTACACCATGCTTTCTTCACCAAACGTGTTAGGCTACCTCGCCTGCATCACAGTGATGCCTGGGGCCATTTCAGTTTCACCACCATTTCACCAATCTATCATATGGCCAAAAACTAATCATACATGGGATATCAAGCAACATTGTTACAATGATAAGGTAATGGAATAGTGGAATTGCCATTTATTGTTTTTATATGCTGGAAGACATCAGTAAATTCATCATCATGGCTGTGCTCCATTGACAGTCTTAAAAACATGGATTTTGACTTTCAGGGTTTCATAAGCAACAACTCATCATTATGCAGAGTAAAAAAGTTTTGAGCAGAGTTCTACTCGTAGGGCAAGGAAATAGCGTATAGTTCCATTTAAGCCATTTTATGATGAGTTTTTCGTGGTTAAATCAATGATGAAAGAGGGAAGTTTAAAACAACATTCAGAGGACTGTCTCCTGTGTTAAAGTGCAATGTTTTGTGGAGCCCTTTATCCACCCCTACCTCCTCTCTATGCAGACTTTATGGCTTCAGAACAATGTAATTTTACTTCTTCCTTTGTTCCAGTCACAAATACTGGAGCTACTAGATGGCACCATCACAATGAAGCTATTGTCAACAGCTGCTTGTACAAACAACCTATGGAGTGATTTCTAATTGGAGAGTAATCTCCCCTGGAGGCCTTTAAGTGATATACATAAAGGGTAAAAGCACGTTTGTTTATCGACACAAACTCACTAAACCTTTGAAGACATATTTTCTGATGTCACTTGTGTGGAAAGGCTGGATTTTTGTCCCGAACTGTTTCAAAAGACAGCACAGCACTAGCAAGATAACTGCAAGTAAAACCTCCTTTATACCAGTTTTTATGCAACTTCTTTTGCCTTAATGTCATGTCACTGTCACAGGATGCTACCTTTTGGCACATCCCCCAATATTCCTGGCCTTGAAAATTATTTAAGGTGAAGAGAAAACAGACTCTTTGAGGTGTACTGTCACTTCCGAAAGCTCCCTCTGCGAACATGTATATTTGAAATTCATGACTGCTATAACTCGAAAAAACAAAGTTGCCATCTGAAAATAAAGGGGAATGTCAGGAAACAAGACAAGCATGACCCTCAGCCTCATTGACAATGATATGCATCTCAGAGAAATTTCAGCATTCTGTTTATGAGTCTAGTTCTCTCATTTGTTTTTTTCTCTTTCATCCCCGTTTCTTTTCTTCTTTCTTACAAAAATACTGTAGATGCAGAGCAGTGTCGATGCCCCTTACAGTGCTAATTAATTGTGACTCAAGGCCAAGAAACAAGCCTCTTCATTTGAACATCGAGCAACCCACTGTCCAGAACTCTCTGGACTTGGTTTTAATGAGTGTCTCTAAAGTCCCTCTACCTCTACAGGTTCCTTATTTGCTTTTACCTTCCATCTCCGCTTAATTATTCATCTTCTGCCAATGGTTGTCCTGATCATTGTCTTCCAAAACATACCCAAACAAGGGGTTTCTGATTCAATGCTTCTATCAGCAGGATGACATCATCTACAATCACATGGTCAGTGATTGCTTTTTGGCTTACGATCTAAAAGGGGTAAATATTATCACTCCAAATCAAAACTATAACCAGGCCCAGAAATTCAAGATTGCCCTCTACTGAATGTTAAGGAGGTTACAGAGAAATATGGCTTGTGTTTTGTTTGTGCGTTTACTGGATTAATTCAAAGCAGCAGCAGCATTTGTAGCCAAAGTTGTTACGGTTCAATAATATTGGCAACAGGAGTTAAGACCCAAATGGAGACACACAAGCAGAGTGAGCTAAGTTATTGTTGTAATTTTCTGCGAAGGGGGAGGCAACAGAGAGGCAGTCAGGCAGAAATGGCAGGAATGCAATAGCTTTGCAATATTATTGTGAATTAGGGTGCTAATGACTAAGCTAAGTCATTAACAGCTGTTCAAAAAAAAGTGGCTTACGATCAGGTTATTCGCAGGGGGAGAGGAACTGAACAGGGGTAACTGGGAAACATGTGGGTACTGGTAGCATCCTGAGATGGAAAATTCACTTCTGTTGTCATGACATACCATTCCGATTGGTGTGTATCCTCTATGCTGTATCATCAGGCTGATGATAAAGTTCCACTGCCAGCTGTAAAAGTTACAATGTGATCATCTCACAGCCAGTTAGTTCTCCCAAGGTGCCAGTCTAAACAACAAAGGTCACACCTAATAAATCTAGCTTGATGAAGAGAAGTAGAGCTGTCTAATGGGTTCAGTGGACTTGTCCACTCTCCACTGCATATCAAAGCACTGAAATGTGCATATACAGAACAGATTTGGCAAATCAGGATGAACCCATCACCACGTCATACAGTATAGACTGGAAAATGGTCTATACCAAGGATCTTGGTGAACCTTGGGCACATCTGTATGTGCTCACAGAACAAGTACATATAGATTTCTATAGATCTATAGATCTTGATCTATTTGGGGACATGCCAAGTCAATCAAATCAAGTCCAAACACAGCATATATTGTTTAGCCATTACTTGTCTGGCACTAGATGTGCCCCAGGGCATGTCAGTACTGTGACCCCTGGGATATGGATGACTTCACAAAGCATGTAGACCCCAAAGGGGGCACAGGGGATGCCTCTTGCCCAACAAAACTACAATGTGGCTGTTCTTCAACAAACAACAAGTACTGTAAAGTACTGAATGCCATACATCATTCTTTAAATCTACTCGTAGTGGCATTCTTTAATCATCCTTACTTTACTACTCTAGACATACAGGGGTTTTGATAATAAGGTCCATGTACTGTACTGTCTACTGTCTATGAGATTTAGTTTTCCTTTATTTGCAAGCATTGCATGATTTAATATTTTTAAATATAAAACCATAAAACATCCCTGAAAATGCAACAAGCCTTACTTTATGACATCCAAGATTTACCATCTGCACATTTTACTATACACCAATCAGTGGTCCCCCTCATGCCACCAAAACAGCTCAGACCTGTTCAGGCTTGGATGGGTGTGTATGGCAGGGCACATTATCCTACAAAAAAGGCCAACGCCATCAGGGAATACCATCACCGTGAAGGGGGGTACAGTATATTGCTTACAGCAATGTTTAGATGGGTGGTAAATGTCAAAGTAACCTCCACACAAAGGCCATGATCCAACATTTTCTTGCAGAACATTGCCCAGAGCAGTGTGATGCTCTGGGCAGTGTGATGCCCAGAGCATCTCCTACCTTTCCTACTTTTCAGAGTGCATCCTGCAGGTATCTCTTTCCCAAGCACCCAACTGTCCACATGATGACAAAGGAAATTCTTCAGACTAGAACCACCTTCTTTAATTGCAGTGGTCCAGTTCAGATGCATTTTGTAGGTAGTCGACAGAGGTCAGAATAGGCTACTTTTCTATCAAAGCAAGTATTAAGGTTTTTGGCTATTTGTGCTACACTAGCTCTTCTGTGCAATCGGACCACATGGGCCAGCTTTCAATTATCCTCAGGCACTCATGACACTCTCGCCGGTTCACCAATTGTCCTTCCCTGGACCATTTTAGGTATGTGCTAACTGCTGAAAACTGGGAACATCCCACAAGACCTGCTGTCTAGGAGATACTCTGACCGAGTCGTCTAGCCATTACAATTTAGCCCGTGTCAAAGTCACTCAGATCCTCATGCTTGCCAATTATTCCTGCTTTCAAGACATCAGCTTCAAGGACTGACTGTTCACTTGCTGCCGAATTTATCTGTAATGAGATAATCAATGTTACCCACTTTACCCCTTAGTGGTTTTAATGTTGTGGCTGATCACTGTATATGGCCAATAGGTGAAAACCCACTGCACCTTAATGTCCTCTCAAACTACAGCAGCATTACCAGCCACAAAATGGCAGTGCAGCCCCTTTAATTCGGTTGATTGTGGGTGTGGGGGCTTGAGGGGGATACTGTAAGAAGAGAAACTGAGGCCACCATGATAACCTGGGGTAATAATTCCACCCCACTGCCATGGCCACAGAGGGCTAGCCTTGGCCCCCATTCCTCCTCTCCTTCTCTTTCCCTTTACACAAGGAAGACAGCCAATATGTGCCAGAGCGACATATCCTTCCCCCAGATAATGAAATTGCCTGGCTGTAATAATAATTTGAATTTCACACCCTGCTGCCTCGGTGCGGAGGGATCGCTGGAGCAGTGGCATAAATTAGCCTCCATGCACTGAGCTGATCGATGACTGCCCCGTCCGCCACCTATTGATCTGAGACAACTCCTGGGGACGCAAGTATACCTTGCATCTGTGCACCAGTATGCACACCGCAGCTTTCTTCACCAAAACTTAGCAGGAAATGGTGAAAGATGTAATATTGCTGCACAATGCTGGACTTTTTGAAGGTCCAGTAAATATTCATAAGAAACGCTGATAGGCAGCATGTAACACAAATGTGTTCAGGGAAGGTAGGAGAAGTGAGCTTTTTGAAAGAATAATACATTTATTTAAATTAGAGCGATAGCACAGAGACAAAAAACAAATATTTCCACCACAAATACCTTTCAACACGTCAGCACAGCACATTTTCATAACATGTCTCCAAACACATTTTGCTTCAGGCAAGAATGTTGTTTAGCCTGTTTGGAAAGAACAACACACTGTGGAGTGAGATACCAAGTCGAAATCATATGTATTTGAATAATCCATTCTTGGAGGTCTGTAAAAATAAAACACTTCAGAATTTTTGCAGTAAAGATTTGCAAGAACTGTGACACGTCCCTGTGAAAAAAAATGAGCTGCCAGGTTTGTTCAGCACTGACATTATTTTATCTTATATTATATCCTACAGAAAATCCATCATGAAAAAATCCAATCAGACATGACTGATGTGATCTTAACAATTACCTAAATAATAGCTGTGTATATGAACTGTATATATAAGACATATTATTGAGATTGCTGCATAAAAAAAATGCTTCATGGTAGAAGACAAATACTATGCCATAAATTCCTTCAGAAAGTTGGAGATGCCAGTGAGCTTCTTGCAACGCAATTAAGTTGCAGGTGCACGCAAACACACATGCATGCATGCACAGATGCACACATTTATACTGGAATATCATCTGCAATCATACAATCCTGCATTTACACATTCGCAAGTGTAGACTCGAAGGAACACAGCAGAGGCACTAATTATCCACGTTCCTCAAATGAACCGATGCAGTGCAATAAGCACATTTGAAAGCATGTTCAAAGTGTCAAGTTTACAATGGGTGTCCCGGCTACACAAGAATGCAAATGGGCTCTGATGGGTGCTTCTGGAAAATGAAAATAAATAAATAAATCAATCACATGCTGAGCAAAAATAATGTGCTGAAATATTGAAGAGAATTCATCAAATTCACAAATCAATAGACCCACAAGCAGCCAAATCTTTCTGACAGAGAGACAGGAGAGGTAATTTCTCTGACCTTTCTGCAGGTCTGTGACTGTGGGTGCAGCAGGGAGATTGGGACCAATAATGATGAGAATCAATTCTCAGTTCAGGTCGTTTTTTTTTTTCCCTCCCCCTGTGAGCGGGTGAGGGGTGTTGAGGAATCAATGAGTGTCATAAAAACTCCCTGCGCGATGGAGCAGGCGCAGTGCTCGCTGGTGTCCGCACATCACATCAATTGGGGGGCGGGGGCGATGTCTTCAGGATCGGGCTCGTCCTGAGGCAAGGTTTCGTGAAATCACAAAAGGACACCTCAGAGACAGCTTATTAGAAGGCTGCTCGTTTTAAAAGAACCAGTAATTTTACGAGTGCACTTATGTCGCATGAGCTGTGGCAAATAGTAGGTTATACAGTCTCTAACTATATTCACGGGCAACCAACTGGTGCTGCAATGACCAAACTTTAGCATGGAGATCATTAAAAGTTGAACCTATTCATATTTCAAATTAACTGCACAACATGGTGAGGTACTTTGTGAGGCTGGTAATTCAATTTTTTCACAGGCCTCCATTCGGTTTTGCTGCAGTGCACTCTAAGTAAATAAGGTGTTGCACATGATAACTCTTTTCAAACACTCATAAAAGATAACATACTAAATCTGAATAAACCGACAAACACAAACATCACAGAGAATTGTGCTGAACTATGACCCCATTGTTGTGTGGGGTTAACAGCTCCGATAGATAAGAGGCGGTTAGATGCGTTCCCACACTTCGGCAAACCTAATCTCTCAGAATATCTCCACATTCCACTGTGAGAGAGACACAGGTAGACAGAGACAAAGTCAGTGTGAGACTACAATTCACTTCTCCCTCTACCCACCCGAGTCGGTTGGAATGTCTGGCACCTGAAGAGTCAGATGGGCAGTCATGCTTCTTCGCACTGTTGGCATCAACGGTGATCCTTTTTTTTTCTTTTTCTTTAAGATATGTGATATTCTGAGAAAAAGTTCCCAGGCATTCAGGAAACTTTCTCACTAAAATACATTTTTTTCCACTTTAAGAAAGGAAACTTAACATTTGCATACATATTATCTAACTAATATGATATAACACCCTTTATTAAGGATAAGTACACCAGTAAACATGGACTATTATACTATTACTGCACAATGAAATTCTGTAATTCCTTGACCCACCACAACAATTAGCCATCATTCGAATTCTAACATAAACTCTGGATAGCATTTTTTTTCTAAATCTTTAAAATCATCATAAATCCAGGATTAGACAGATGTCACTGAATTACATGCACTCTTTTACCTGCATATTTCACATTTCATGGCATATCCCAAACGCTCTTGAATAGCGCCTCAAAGAGAAAATGGAAGATCATTTTCTGAAGCTGTGCAGAAAAAGAGCAATCGCGCTGCCAGTTCTCTCCGAAGCCATTTGATAAGCTTTTGATCTCTGTAACTGTGAATGTTACTTTCACACTTACAAAACGAAACACAAAGACTCCACCAAAAGCCATCATGTCTGAGTGATGCAGCTTACTGCAACACCGGTCAGCTAAGATGGATCTTACGTCCTCAGCGATCATGCTGAAAGACTGGGCTTTTTTTTCCCCCGTCTTCGCACATTTTCATTCCTTGGTCTCATTATCTATCAGAAGAAGGCTGAGTTGTTGCACAGTTGATAGCCACTGGGTTGAACCATGAAAAGAAGAGATATGTAGACATAATGCCAACCATATTATTATTTTTCTCCCATCTCTGTCCGACAGGAAAAACAGCTGAAGGGCATGAATTGTGTTAAGAATTCTCTTTCAACCTCTCAGCTATACTGGGCCACGTCCCCCTCTGTGGATGAGACAGAAGCAAAATCACAGAATCTTACTCACAATTACAAATGACGTATCAGAAACTCAGAAAAAAAACATTCACGAGTACAGTAGAAGGCACTTTTCCAGGTGTAGCACTCAAAATCGCAAGAGCTGTGGAGAAAACAGGCATATTTCTTTCCCTTAGATTAATTTGATATTTTACATACTGAGAGATGTTAGGCCAGAAAAGGTTGTGTTAGCTTATGTTCCACAAACAAAAAAGACTTCTTACCCTCCCAGTGACCACTCTAGTAACCTATCAAAGCATGATCTTGCAACAGGTACATCCAGGATCGTATTTGTTCAGTTTGATATTGCATGGTTCATACATCGTGCGGGGGCTGGAGTCTATTCCATCTGACTCAGGGTGAAAGCAGGGGACACCCTGGACAGGTCGCCAGTCCATCGGCGACACATAGACACAGACAACCAAGCACACTCTCATTCACACCGACGGACAATTTAGAGTCACAATAAACCTCAATGTGTTTTTGGATTGTGGGAGAAAGTCTGAGAACCCGGTGAAAACCCAAGCTGCACAGGGAGAACATGCAAACTCCACACAGAAAGATCCCAGAACCAGGTCGGGAACCTGGAATCTTCCAGCTGTGAGGCGACAGTGCTAACAACCGAGCCACTGTGCAGCCCGCTTTTAATCTAAACAACTGTAAAATAAAATCAAAATCCAAATTTGAGTGTCAGTCCTGGATGAAACTGCCCAAACTCGTCATCTATGACAGCATACCTTAAGATTCCTCTCTCCAAAAAAGGCGGGAAAATGCCTTCATCAAGGATGCGTAACATCTTGGTCACTCGTTCTATCAAGAGGACCCCCTCTTTACCTGCCTTGCGCTCCCCTGCCTATCTGTAATTAAACTGATCACCAAAGCGGAAAAGTTGAAACTTTATTTATTTTTCTTTTTCTAAAAAAACAGAAGTCTCTCTATTTATGGAGAAATCTCATCGCTGTGGATTCTAACCTAGTAAAAAAAAAAGTGCACCCAATTGCAGGCTTCAGCTCACTGGCTTCCAGAGTTCTGTGTGGTGATACCATATGGTGTTTCCTAATGAGGAGGTTCTGGGTGCTAGTATCAGTATTCTGCTCTCACTTCCTCCCCCCACAGGAAGACGCCCCCTCCCGACTCATAAGGAATTCACTGCACATTGTTGGCCCACTTTGTAAAAGAAAGTCTCCTTGAATCATTGAAGCTGTGAGTCTCTGTTTCAGTCAATCCTCGGTGCACTGTGGGAAGCTTATTAGCCAAGCTGTGGCATTACGAAAGGATTTAAGAAAGAGAGAAGCAATTGTCTAAAGCCCTCTACGAGGTGTTGTTTTTTTCTTAACTCCCAACTTAAGTCAGGTGCATATCAAGGTGAGAAGAGATTTTTAGAACCCCACAACATTTGCTTGTTAGGTTTCTCTTCAGTGGAATTTACAGCACGGGCTGCATAATGCATTTACACATTTGCACAGTGATGCTGTTGAGGTTTTAAAAGGATTACCTCTAACATTTTAATTATCTGAGGATATATTATGCCATGTTTTTATACGCTCGTATCTGGAAAGAGGGGGTGATATTTTAATTCGGTGTGTGTAAAAATTTGAATTCAAGTGCCTTTTTTACATGTGCAACACGTACAGTATGACAGGGTGCTTCTATTATGGATGGGGTCACTCTTCGAACTGAAAGGTTAAGCACATACATGCATGTTCACATCCACACACACGCAAACATACATACAGTGCAGTTCATCAGTTTCACTGTCTGTCTTGACGAGTTGAAGATGCATTTTCTGTTAATATAATGAGATAACAACATTAGAGTGTGGACAGCTTGAATGATAAATATTCAACACACCCAAAAGCAAAACCAAATTTAAAAAGTAAGAGAATATCTGAAATGAAATCCCACAAATACTTTAGTCATTAGGTTGATAAATATATTTTCAGATTGTTCCCACTTGCTAATTTGTTTAAATTTACATTTTGATATCTTTAAATAAAATTAAGCATGAGCTACATAATTGACAGCTCATCTTGTGTTTAAACGGGATGACTCTGCTAAAAATCATGCAAAAAATACTTCCCCCAATCTCCTGGCTGTTCCTATTAACAAAGTGAACCTAAAACAGTTTGTCTCACCTTTCCAAAAGGGCAGGTGAGAAACATTTCTGCTCCCCCCCACCACTGCTCTCATAAATAACCCAGCTGAATAAATTACCCTGTTCATTTGACGTTTAACCAGATAATTACGTGGTGCGTTGCAGAGCCGAGAGCCTGGTAGCGGGGCAGCTCTCTTCCTGGCTTGCCAATGGGCTGCTAACCCAGCCATGACATTGGGCGCTCCTCATCAATCTTAATGAGGCCCGGCGTCACCACTGGACTTAACAATGAGACTCACTCATACACACACACACAAAGACATGAGTGACACACTCATATACACATGTATTGTTGAACGAGTGATGGGTGTTGCGGAGACGCGCTTGAGTTGCACAAACTGTTGTTACTGTTTTACCTAATGAGTGACAGTGGTGCAGAAATGTGTCTATAAATTTATATGTGCTCACAAATAGAATCAGGATTCATACGTGAGAAGCTCATACCTTCTCTGGACTCGGTTTACTCAGTATTGTAAAGAAATACTGGTGTCACCACTCTGCTCTTTGGCTAACCTTAAATGGTCTGTAAGTGTAGTGACAATTTTCCAATAAGATTGAAAAAAATGCCACTTAGGTGAGAGGAGCAGTCTGGTTATTTCTGACACGTATCCACAGTGCACAATATGAAACAATTCAAAGTATTCACGGATCCGTCCTTAGTGTTCATTTATTTCCACTTTCGTTCCACAATCCATATCCATAACTGATGTAAATCCATGACAACAAAAATTTGAAAGGGCATAACTCAGGATCAAAAATTATACGGTCAAAAAGCATTTGTCGTCACGCTCTTCTTCACCTTCACAGATTAAAGGACCAACACATACCAGCTGTGCGCTCGGCCATATAATTTGGTTCACCGTTATAGCTTGCTACTAAACTCAGGAAATTTAGTCAACCTTCAAAAAAAGTTAGAAAAAATATGCAAGGTATCTGTGAAAGAGTTCTGCCGTTTCCCTCCTAATATGAATTCACCTCTGGGCTATTCCACCTCAAATCATCAGGGGCCTTCATCTCGACCATCTCTGATTCACTTGAAACTTTTTTAAAAATGCTAAACTATGGAAGTTTAAAATGGCATTGACAAGTTTTGGCCTGCTATACCAAATACTTTCCAAACTATAAAAAAAAAAAAAAAAAACACTTTCAGGATGTTTTTTCACACATTGAAATTTGAGGCTGTTTGGATGACAATATCTCAGGAACTGTTAAAGATAAAAGACTGAAAATTAATTAAGCTATTTCTCATCCTGACAGTGATTCAGCAGCTGAAAAATTGGTCAGATCAGATCAAATAAGTTCTGATTACGAGTGAGTTGAAATTTGAAAAAAAAAAAAACTGAAGCTGTCATTTGCGAAAACATTAACAAAAAAACTTAGTCAACTAGCGATATTTTCTGAACCATTTGTAGTTGCATGTGACAATATTACAAAGAAAAAAAACACAGAATACTTTTTATTATGCAATACTTGGCCACAAAAATAAAAATAAATAAAAAGTTTAATAACTAACAAAAGTAGAGTTCTGGAGTTTTAAAGTGGTTTGTGGCCATACCGCCTTGTTGATGCCTGATCCCATCAGATCTCGGAAGCTAAGTGAGGTTGGGCCTGGTCAGTACCTGGATGGGAGACCGTGAGGGAACACCAGGAAGCCTGGGTGAATGTAGTGTGAGAGTGAGTGGTTGGTGGTGGGCGGAGGGGCTGATGGCGCAGACTGACAGCCTTGGCTAGGGCCTGGGCAGCTGTGGCTACATACGTAGCTTACGACAAGTAAGGAGTAAATGAATAATGCAATGTAAAGTGTCTTTGAGTGTCTAGAAAAGCGCCATATAAAACCAATGCTTGATTATTATAAAACTAAGAAACTGTTGTTGTTCAATATGGGCATGTTATTTATTTTATATGTTTTATATATTCTTCCAATATATACAATTGTTTCCTTAGGTTTTTGAACCCAAATCTAGTGTTTTAGAATCATGACTGTAAAATCAATCATTCGTGATTTGATTCTAAAATGTTGAGATGTTGCCAACAAACACTACAACTAGCTAACCTTAGATCTGTTGATCTGCATCGCTGAACCTGGTGTCCTTTCTTCTTAGTCCATGGATAATAATCATCTAGCATTTTTTTCCCACATACACAATATTTTTTTTAACCATGGTTGGTTGCCATATTCAGGTTCAGCAAATCAAGGTCTTTAACATGAAAGAGTCAGAAAGTTAGTCAGTTAGTAAATGTATAGTTTAGAAATGTAAAAAAAACCAACAAAAATGTGTGTACAAGTAAAAAAAAAAAGAAAGATAAAAACAATGAAAAATGTCTCAAAATGATTGGAAGAATTAACACTTAGTCTCTTCTCAGTGAACTTAAGCAGCATCCTGCACACACTGACATGCATTTTTGCACCCACACACACCCAAATGCGTGCACACACACACATACACGGAGCACAGAAGGTTTGTGGTTGTGTACGTTACATGTGCTTGGAGCAAATCGCTTTCAACTGCAGCAGGTTGACATTGTTCGGCACCAAATGTGAACAAATTAAATGAGGCAATTAAAGAGTGAATAAGCCAGCGTTGATAATTGCGACCCGATATGCCAGCAGCAATCATAATGAAGCTGCCATTCTGTTCGGCTGGCTTAGTAATGTTCCACGAGCAGCCACAAGATAGCGCATGTGTGTGCACACCACGCGCCACTTAGCCCAAACCCTGCACTCATTCTCCACAAACACTTATGGTAACCTTCAGGGTGGAGTTTCAGCACGCTCTTGGTGTCATGTGCTCTATATGTGCTTGTTGAGAATGAGCGTGATGAACAGGGAAGTCAGAGAGAGAGAGAGAGACGACATGAACTGAAAATCTGAATTCCAGAAGAGGATGAGATAATCTGAATAAGAAATACACACACACACACACACACACACACACACACACACACACACGCACACAAAGGTGAAAAAAAATGAGAGAAGGCAGTCTGGCAGAAAATTGAGACGGTCGGCCATTTTCGACTCTCCCTCATCCCTCTGGGTTTATGGCCCGTGAAGCCTCTTGTCATTGCGACTCACCAGAGAGCCAAGTTAACAGGGCCTGTCCTCGCCCCACCAGCACCACAGATATTCCTCTTCATCATTAACTCACCTTAGAGACACCAGACTACAGGAGCTGAGGTACAAACTAATTTCAGTGCACACCATAGCTAAAGCAGCGACAGAACAACAACAAAAACTCAACCTTCACCGACCTGCCCGGCCTGTTTGTTACGTTTGCTTATGTAATTGAAAACGAAGGAGGACAAAAAAAAAACATGCAGATCATGAAGTAGACCATGACACGCAAGATTTTGTCATGATACTTTAAGGCAAAACAAACAAAGGTGCGGTGAAGTGTTTTTGTCAGCTAGAGCTGTGACAGTTATTTTAGTTATCAACCAACACAAAATCAACTGAATATTTGTCTTACATCGGTTTATATCAATGTAAACTACATATTTGGGGGTTTTAGGCTGTTGGTCAAACACACCAAAAAAAATTAAAAATGTGGGAAATTATACTAGTTTCAATATTGTGACATTTTGTAGATGTTATAACAACCCTTTTCCAGATGTGTTACCACAATAGCATTTGAAAACTAATACATAAGCGTTTCTAAGACATAAGTCACACCGTAACAGATCAGTATTAGAATGATCATGAAAGAAGACTTTCATCCATGCCCCTATAGATGACCATTATCAAGCATTTTGAAGTATCTCCAAGTTCATCTAAAGCAAAAGATACAATCACAAAAAGCGAAAAGTCCTTTTCAGATGCTTGTGTTGCTTGTTTTTCTTCAAGCAAAATCATTCAGTCTTAAGCACACAGAACCACAGAGCACTTGTAATGACAAGATGATAGCAGAAAACAAAGGATAAGAAAAAATAAGGTCAAGATGAGGATTGCTGCTGTGTTGAGACATAGAGAAGAAGAAAAAAATATATACTTTGAACAGATCTGGCACAATTAATATTCACCCTGCAAACTGATTAGCTTTGTGCTGAGGCCCCTTGCTTTGGCTTTAAAACAGCTCCAAAGCAAGCCAAGAAAAGAACTTGACCTTGCGAAGTTTCATTAAAAATTTATACCGAAATTTGGAATCAAGTGTTGATTTGCAGCAAATTGTTGTGATGTGATGTAAAAAAAAAAAAAAACTTATGGGTCATTTCAGTTCTTGTGTTAGTGTACTATATATAGACAGTAAACCACACTCATTATGGCTTTATCTAACCTGCTCACTGCTCCTCCTCAGTTTGAAAGAAAATACAATAAGAATATTCCCTTGATCGCTCTTTTAGTAAAGAAGCTGTTCAGCTGCTGGAAGGTGGTGAAGACAATCTGGAATCTCAAAGAAACTCTAAACTCTTAAAACTCTCAGTCACATCATTCTTTGTGCTACTTCCATCATCCTTGCTGCACTGCCGCAGTAAACAACCTGGCCTTGAAACTCCCTGTTTTCAAGCCTACCACTTTCACACACTCTCAATCTCCCCTCCTGTCACAGGGGATTCAGGCAGTCAGTGCTGGCCAGCCGCCATGCAGTCCCACTCTGTTTATCTGTTTGTAATCGCTGCCTTTCCTCTGCGGGGACAAATGGAATCCAATCAGTCTAGCTAAGGAATGACAGGGTCACAGGCCTGACTCACTGGCCGGCTATCTATTTGTCAATGGTGTCAAATGGTGGGGTGGTCCAACGTGTTGCTGGGCCAACAGATCAGTCTGGTATATCACTGATGGTGGAGAGACAGAGGGAGCCGGGGAGAGAGACAGAGGCAGATAAAAGCGAGGGAGAAAGGAAACATACACTGAGACATCGGGCATATGGTTAACAAGATAAGCTGAACTTGTTTGAGAAGGTTGTGTGGAGGAGTACGCCACTTCTTTTGAAGGCGCACACACTAATAAATAGACGCACACTTTCAATCACAGACATGAAAAAAAAAATGCAGAAACAAAAACAAAGCACAGACAGAAACGGTAAAATGTACAGTAGCTTAGAATAGTAAAAGTTGCGACAAACAAAAACTCAGTTAGTCTTATTGCTCACTGTCTAGAAGTAGTGTGTGTGTGTGTGTGTGTGTGAGAGAGAGAGAGAGAGAGAGAGAGAAAGGGGTTCTCATCATCATAAAGGGGAACTGTTTGATACAGGAGTGGGTAAAAGCCCCACTGGAGACCCATCTCAATGTGACCTCCATTAACAACACCCGGGGTATCTGAGTGTGAAATGAGCAGTGTGTATGCGTGTGTGTGTATTTGTGTGTGTGTGTGTGTGCAGAAAGACTTGAATAGATCTGGCTGTGGCCAAAAAAAAAAAGAAAGGAAAAAAAGGTGGGGAATAAAAAGATAGGTCCCTGTATTTGTTCATCCATCTCTCCCCATTCAAATTTAAAATGTTTAATAAATGAAAACATGATCAAGTTGATAAGTGGCGAATGTCTCACATCAGCACCTCTGTTAGTGTTTCTGAAAATTAAGGGCCTCCGACATAATGTCTTACAGCTCACTTACAGTCTGTAAGGGAAAGTCTGCCTCATTCCAAAAGAGATTGCGGAAGCGCAGAAACAGACTTACTTGGTATTCAATCTTGAATACTATTACAATATGTAATGCATTTATAATAAAAAAGACTGATTTCTTTTGCATCTACAAACATGATGTTTAAGAGGCTTATAAGCATGACTATGAAATTAGGATTTCCACAAAATGAAACCACACTAGTGTATCCATTTGTTTCATCTCCCTGTGTCCACCAGCATCCATGCATGTACTCCTTGTTGTGCATAAGCCGACAGTGTTCAGCAGTGACAAGGTAGCAGAGGTTGAGAGGTTTATCTGTGTTGCACCAGTAATTCTTTAGGCATTGGCAGCATTATAGGCAGTTAGCATCAATAATTAGCTCACTATAGGCAGTCAATACGCTCCCGTGAGATTTAGGAGGCCATAACCAGACGCCTTGTGACTGCTCGCTCTGCTGACAGACCTCAAACAGGTAAATAAATCATTTAGTGCTGGATATGTAAATGGAACCCACACACATGCAGGCCCACAAAGTCCGAAAGGCATGTGAACAGTTACAATTATAATCAAGACTATTGTTGGAGACTGAATAAAAATGTAATTTGAAATAGTTAGTTGCTTTTGAGCCGCTGGGCTTGGTTCCACTTGTAGTGTTGGCACGGCATTAACCGAGAAGCTACCTGGAGCTGCAGACCTAGAAGTGTAGCCTTGATTTTAACCGACAAACTCTAAGTTAGCAGCATTTAATACACCAGCACAACCCATTGCATTGTAATAAACTACAGTCAACCCTGAGATAAATCCTAGTTTTTTGACAAAAAGTGGCAAACGACAAGGAAATCCTAATGCCAGAGTGCATTACACAATTAAGGGAAACTGACATCCCATCATGTTCTGTGACCAGGACCAGTTGTCCTTAATTTTTGGAGAAAGACACCAAGAGGGAAAAGGTCTACATTTAGATCTATATGAATGCTGCAGGCCTGAATGCGTGACCATGGCTCTGTAGGAGGCATTCTTCTGACATGGTTGTTTCCACTTGTCCCCAAAGAGGAAAAGGTCACTGCAAATCAATACAAGGGTTTTTCAGAGGGATCACCTTTAACCTCAAACTTCGTTTCCAATCGGTGGGGCCTCTTACCGGATGACAACACCCTCGTTCACAGAGCATAAAGGGTCACTGAACGGTTTGATGAGGTTGAGAATAATGTGAATCACATGCCATGGGTTTCACAGTGACTCGATCGAAAAACCGAATGGAACACCAATGAGGAAGTATCTTTTAGAAGAACAGTCTGGGGACATGTGGTGGTGGTTCTTTTTTTCTTAGTCATCCATCTCCATATTGTTATTTATCAGACCATTTTACATCAAAAGGTGTTTTAGTGTAGATGTAGGTAGCAGAGGTAATGGTACTGCGAGGAGAGAAAAATGAAATGGGGACCTTCGTGGACCTCTGCAAGCAGAATGAGATAAAGAACACATCTAGATAAAGTTTCAGTTCAGTCTTATTTCTCAAGAAAAAAAAAACCTGATTTAAGCTGATAACATGAATGTAACAAAACCGTGTGTTGTTCAAAAGTTGAAGAACTGTGTTTGCTGCTTATCTTAATGGCATCTTAGGGTTGCATATTGGTACATCTAGTCAGCTACACAAACTGGTAAAGTTCTTCAAAAAGTACTGCGTGTTCCAGACGGAGCTACATTACGGCAAGCAACTTACTTTTAGATGAATCAATCCATCTCAGCCTCTGTCAGGGTGTTTAAACTAACAGATGAGGGTGAGCGAACATAAAAAAACAAAATACACTCATGAATTCACCCGTGATATTCTGGTGGGGAGAAATATCAACGCTGCATGCTGCGCCTCAATAAGTAGCTCTCCCTTTCTGAAAGTGAAATTCACTGGGCACTGAATCGTGAACAATTATTTCAGTCTTATGAGATGCATGGTGCAGAAAAGCAGCCGTTTGAGTCAATGTGGAGGTTGTTGTGTAGGAATAAGAGGCGGTGTCACATTACAGCGATAAGGGGAGAAGAACAAGATAATCCTGACTGAGTGAAAGGCGTTGAGCAAAGTTAGGTGTTATCACCTCTTGTCAGAGAGGAGGGTGAGACAGGTGGGGAGATAGAAAGAAAGAAGGAGGTGGACAAAAGAGAGAGCTGAAGACAGGGTATACAAAAGATGTTTAGGTATTCCAAAACAAATATGAAGGGGGGTCGAAATACAATGAACAGGAACGAGAGATGAGGAAGGTGATGAAGGATGCGAAGATGGTGACAGAGATGGCATGGTGGGACGGAGAATGAAGATAAAAGGGAAGAGCTAGGAGGGGGAAAGGGAGAGAAGATTTAAATGAAGCAGAAAAAGTGGCTTAAAAACACTTAATATTGCAGTTGGCCAAGGATGATGAAATTCACACTCTCAGTTCTTATTCTCGTTTATGTTTTGAGTTCAAACTTTATCAAGGTCTCTTGGATAAAAGTCTGCAACCAAACTTTCATCCAAAAGACCACGATTCACATTCCACATGAGACCATTATTCTTAGACTTAACTTTCAATTTTGCTCACTGTTCGGTTATGTTTAGGCACCAAAACTGCTTTGTTAGATCTATAAAAATACACTCTTTTGCAATATGTTCGAAGCAGCTTCTCGGTTTTCTGGGTTACCAGGATGACGAGTCCAGTCCAATCTGATAGATGATGACAATATACACCAATCAGCCACATTATGACCACTGACAGGTGAAGTGAATAACATTGATCATATTGGTACTATGTGGTGTTCTGCTGGAAAACCTTGGATTTTGGTGTCCTTGTTGATGAGACTTAGACACCAGAGACTTAAACAAACACTGTCCCAGAACAAGCACATTCCCTCATGCGAATGGAAATCCCAAATGTCACTGGCCTGACCCCACAGGAAAATGCACCCGACCACATGGAAAAAAGCATCAAACAATCAGGAACATCTTGAGGAACATGACAATGGCCCAACATGTTGATTTGACCTCCATACTTCTTAGACCTCATTCTGATCAAGCATCAACAGGATGCAGTGGAACAAGTTTGATTGACAGAGGCTCCACTGCACAAGCCAGAGTACCCAAAGGATCCAGTGCTAACGTCCTGGTTCCAGACCCCATAGGACACCCTGAGAGGTCCTCTTGTCCATGGCCAATGTTTCAGAGCATTTTTGACCACATAAGGGGACCAACACAATTAAGCAGGTGGTCACAATGTTATGCCTGATCGGTATATGTGTGACAGTAAAGGGATTTATTAAATGCCAAAGATAAGTTGTTTAAAAATGTATTTGTGATATGTCACAAACAAAAATTATCTGGGAGAAAATTTCCTGAAAATCTAATTAAGAATGCAGTGTAGCAGTATAGGAACATAATTTCGAAGAGACAGGGCTGTTATGGCAGCAGATGATCGTCTGTTAATCTTAGGAAACACTTCTAACATCCCTGTATAGTTACACTGAGGAAACATTAAGCAGCTGCAGCTCTTCAAAGCCTAAGGTGGTTCACAAAAGACACATTACAGGTCAATATATTTTACCGTCAAAGACAGTGAAGGAGAATTTTGATGATGTCTGCTTGGTTAGCCATGCAATCACAGTTATCATTTCTTTATGATGTCTTTTTTAAAATACTGCAGCGAACATACCCTCTAGAAAACCAAGTGAACAGTTGAGCAAAGTTGCCACCCCTGCTGGTTGTACTAAGTGTCTCAGCATGTATTTGACTTTGGCCTTTTGACCTCCTCAGATTTCCACTTCCTGATCTTAACATTAAAAAAAGCATTGGGGAGGTACCAAAAGGGAGACATGGGCCTTGGAATTCACTGTTATCTTTTTATTGAGAGTACAAACCAGAGGTCATATCTCCCATTAGAGGCGTTGAATATCTTGCAATTCCACTGTATTGCTGCTTTGATCAAATTAGACTGGTGTTTTGTATCTAAAAATAAATGCATCCCAGTGGAAAGAGTATAGGCACAGAAATGCTTTGATCAAGTCATACAAGTACAAATGAATATCGATACCTCAATAAATCAAGTCAAAGTGGAGATGAAGTGTTTTGAACTTCAAAGACAAAGAGCACTGGTCGGAAACCTTATAATTTGGGTTAAATGTGATTACAAAAAAAAATGTCCAGTCAGTAATGACAGAGGACCGAGGTCAGATACCTACGCTGCATTTCAAAGTCTATTCTCAAACACAGAGATACAGTATGTGCACATTCAGAATCAAAATCAGGTCACTCGTGCTAATTCATTCATTATTCAAGGGGATCTGTAGCTTTGAATTAGCATTGAGGTTTGCATCTTCATTAGTGATCCAGGAAGGTTCAATAGCCCCATGAATTCTCTCTACAGTCGGGCTTTCCTGAAAGTAAACTGGCAAAAAAAAAAAGAAAAACATCAAGAGGAAAAGAGAGGCTCTCCCGAATTCACGGACATCAGAAACAGTGTCTCTCCAAACAGCTGATGTAGCAAAATGTGACAGCCCCAAAGAGATGACATGAATAGTAATAAGGCCTTCACAAGGCAAAAAACAAAGACCTGACAAAAGGTATTTTGGAAATCTCTCAAGAGTTTTTTTCCTTCCTCTCTGTCTTCCTGAGAAGAAAAATAAGACACGCCTTTGAGGAGTGATATTTCAAAGTTGCCAAAGTAAAGTGAGAGATTTGTTGTCTTTATCCTGCTTTGAGGTTTTTGAAGAACCACATCCAGCTTGACATAGATTGTTTTCTAGGTCCCAGTGGACATGATTTGATGGTTCGAAAGACTTTATTAGCACAATCAATGATTAATGTGACTGTAGCAAATCAAATATGTGGGATTATATGTACATATTTTCCAGAGGCTCATGACAAAGGAAGCTGTCAAGTTTTACTTTAGTTTCAAGTGGCTATGGATGAATGAAAATCTGTTGACAGGGTCATGGAAGCTTTGACTCAACTCAACTATCAATTGTGAGGTGAATCTCCTAATTACACCACCTAATGGCTGTATGATGGACTCTACTATATTACAATATATTAATCTTACCAACTACAGCCTCATTCTCTTTCCATTAATCAGCTTACTTAGTTTCTATGGTGAGAAAGTCTCAGTTGCAATATTGATCAGAGCAACAGCTGCCAGGTCCTCAAGTAACTGACTAGTTTGTTCAGTATGACCAGGGAAGGTCAACTGATGATATCATTCACTTTTCTCAAAACTTATTTCATTGCTTTAGCTAAAACACTGATTAAAACCATCATCTGTCTATCTGTCCATATATCAGAAATCTTGCAGTGTAAAGTTAGGAAACCTCTAGCTTAATTCATATCCACATGTATGTGTAGATGTATCCCAGCTTACAAATGCTTAAGATGCTCACTGGACCTTTGGTACAAAAAGAGGACACACATGTTGATAAACCAACCTCATAGAATGTACTTGATGCAGAAACTGATTTCCCATTGGGAAAAAATCAAATTTAAGACAAAAAAAATTCAACATTAAAAAACAACCAAAATTAAAGCTGCAAGCAGCGTTGGACGGGTTCTCGCTTCTCCTGCCGGGCGACTGAGACATATGGCTAACATCCGGCCGGGACTTGGATCACACCTGTCAAGTTTCAGGTCATTTGGAGCAACTACAGGCCAGTTACACAGCAAAAATCAGAATTTAAATTCCAAATGGCGGACTTCCTGTTGCATTGTGGGTATGGGTTCTTGAGGCTTTTTTGTGCGTGTTGTCATGACTCATATGTGTACCGAATTTTGGAGCTCTAGTTGAAACAGTTCAGGGGCTGAATTTTTAAATGCCTCTAGGGGGCAATATTGAGCCAAAATGGCCAAATGGCCAAACGCTGCGCGCTACCGCGCGCACACCGGCATTGTTTTGCGGAGCATTTTGATAACTTTTTGTCACCACCACCTGTAGTATATGTGGACCAAATGTTAGATCTGTAGGAGTTATCCTCTAGTAGGAGTTAGGTCTTGAAAACGTGAAATTTTAGAAAAAATGTCCAAACAGTGGCAAAATGGCCACTCAGCAAAACGCTGCGCGCTGCCGCGCGCACACCGTGTTACTTTTTTATGGGGCATTTTGATAAGTTTTTTTCACCAGCACCTGTAGTATATGTGGACCGAATTTCAGATCTTTAGGCATTATCCCCGAGGAGGAGTTAGGTGTTGAAAACGTGAAATTTTTGAAAAAGTGGGCAAACAGTGGCAAAATGGCCAAACGGCAAAACGCCGCGGGCCGCCACGGGCACGCCGTCATACTTTTGCGGAGCGTTTTGATAACTTTTTGTCACCACCCCCTGGACTATATGTGGTATAAATTTGAGCTATGTAGGAGTTTTCCCCTAGGAGGAGTTCGCGCTTGAAAATGTGAAATTTCTGAAAACCAAATGTGGACAGTAAATCCAAAATGGCGGATTTCCTGTTGCATTGTGGGTATGGTTTCTTGAGGCTTTTTTGTGCGTCTATTCATGACACATATGTGTACCGAATTTCGGAGCTCTAAGTGAAACGTAGTTCAGGGGCCGAATTTTTAAATGCCTCTAGGGGGCAGTTTTGAGCCAAAAATTGAGGCAAAATGGCGGAATGTCAACATTCCGTGGGCCGCCGCGCGCACGCCGTCATACTTTTGCGGAGCGTTTTGATAACTTAAG
The DNA here is from genome assembly GCA_024666655.1 of Dascyllus trimaculatus. NCBI lineage: Eukaryota > Metazoa > Chordata > Actinopteri > Pomacentridae > Dascyllus > Dascyllus trimaculatus. The sequence goes on along the minus strand of CM045456.1, from coordinate 22,253,941 downwards.
CTCCCCAATGCCTTTTCTACCTGCTGGCTAAATTTGAGATTTCTCGGAGTTATCACCTCGGAGGAGTTCGCTCTAGAAAATGTGTAATTTTTTGGGCAAAATTTGGCCAAAATGGCCAAATTTTGACACTAAATTCAAAATGGCGGCTTTCCCGTTGCATTGTGGGTTTCGCTTCAAGAGAATTTTTTTTGCGTCTTGGCATGATACATATGTGTACCGAATTTCAGAGGTCTAGGAGAAGTTCCCTCCAAATGCAAGGGTGGGTGCCCTTTTTTTTTCTAAAGGGGGCGCTATTGAGCCATTTTTCCATTGACATGTGTAATTCCCCAATATGTGCATGGGGGACACCGAGTCAATGTGTGTGGCGATTTGTACGCGTTTTCGAGTAGTGCAAGGGCCTCAAAAGTGGCCCCAACGAAACGGTAAAATAATAATAATAAGAAGAAGAAACGCAGCAATTCCAATAGGGTTCTACACCGTTGGTGCTCGAACCCTAATAATGTAAGCCATTGCAAAAGAAGAGGGCATCCAAATGTCAACCATTAAGTGAAATAATGCACACAATTCATTCAATATTTTTCATATTTAAGTATTTATGTTACTTCCACTGCTGAATTTTGAGACTGATCAATAAAAGTGACAGATTATTACACTGTGTTGCTTTATACTGAATCTGGTGTAAATTTTGTGTGGTTGTTTGAACTAGCCACTTTAGTAGAGATTACGTCAAAACACACCAAAAAAAATCTAATGCTGTTTTCATGTAGGCTCAAAACAACAATGTCCCTGCAAGTAACCTTATTTATATAGCATTTATATATTACAAATGTATCATCAGAGTATTGTTAATGCTTTAAAACTGAAATTATAATTGCATTTTGCTACTACAGAAGTGTGTTTGATGCACTAATCATTTCAGTGAATTAAAGTGAATGACTAATGATGAAGACAAAATGCTATTTCTTTACTATAGTCCAGCAACTGTGGATAATCAGTCACATAAAGGTGACTAAGTCCACACATATTTTCTGCATAAATATGATCACATTTGTTGTTGACTGTTCGTCATGATGCTCACAGTTGTTACATTCTTAGTATCAGTATCTGATTGCTACTGTCCTTTGCCATTATTTTGATCTCGACAATCTCAAGCTGTAGCAATGGTTTACACATCTCAGTCTCAACTTTTCCTTCTCCCTTTTCCCAAGAAAAACTCTCCTAAATTTGTTGACGGATAGTCTGTGTACACATCTGACCTCATGAGACTAAGCACACATTAGCTGTGCTCCTCATTTCTCCAGTAACTCATTCACACCCTGTTTTTGTTCAATACAACCACAGTCTTCCACTTGTGGACAGTATGCCTCATACACTGGTGGCCACTTTGTAGCTCCACTGAGCAGTCAAGGGTTTGATGCCTCACACAAGGACACCACAGCAGAAGCTGCTGAGGGAGGCAACTTTTGCATTTTTTTTCTCCCAACAGAGATGACATTCTCTCTTTCGTCAAACCAAATACACACAAGCATTATCAAAAACATCCACATCCAGTTTTATTTCAGCCTGGCTGAGTAAATGGCGAGCGTCACCCGGCCCTCCTGTGTGGAGTGTTTGTTTTTGGCCGTCGATGTTTACAGTATATAAGAATTCCGCAGAACGGTGCCAAGCACATGGATATTTTTTGGCAAGGTCAACCTACTGCACACAGAACAGAACAGGTGGTAGTGAATTCCCCTACTGTACCTTTCCAGACTGCCAGTGAGCAGGTGACAAACAGGGCATACTCTTGGGGGGAAAAAAGCATGGGCAGCAGGGCTGGGGAGGACGACTGCAGAGGAGTGTTGTTTGTCCTCAGTCCACCAACTATGGCCCCTCAGTCCCCCTAGGACTCTACCATTACAAAGGATTACACCATGCTCTCCCTCTGAGCTTCAGCACAACAATCCAAGACACAGATGCACATCCAATGACCTCAACTCCCCAGGCAGGCGTTGTGTTTTCACACACTTGCATGCACAAGGTAGCCTGATGATGACACACACAAGAGCGGTTATATGCATGTAGCTGTCGGTACACTACTGATACTGCACCACAATTCACTATAGTCAGCATGGCTGCATGCACTGCATGCTTGTCTGAAAGTATTTGAGTGATAATGTATTAATTTCTGTTTAGGTAAGTGCGAGGCCTCAGGTTTTAACATGCAAGTTGCTTGTGCGTTCGTGTTGCAGGCTTGTTTCAGAAGATACCATCTACAAAAGATATTTTAACGACACTGCAGAGGTATATTAGGATTAATTTACAGTATTTCACTGCAATTTTAAGTTATGGTTCTATTGGTTACCCTGCAATTACATATACACTGATCAGCCACAACATCATGACCACTGACAGGTGAAGTGAATAACATTGATCATATTGGTACTATGTGCTGTTCTGCTGGAAAACCTTTGATTTTGGCATCCGTGTTGATGAGACTTAGACACCCAAATAAACATTGTCGCTGAACAAGCACACTCCCTCATGCAAATGGAAATCCCAAATGCCACTGGCCTAACCTCGTAGGAAAATGCACCCCAACACATGGAAAAAACATCAAACAATCAGGAACATGACGGTGGCCCAAGGTGTTCCCAAGATGTTGATTTGATCTCCAAACTTCTTAGACCTCATTCTGATCAAGCATCAACAGGATGCAGTGGAACAAGTTTGATTGACAGAGGCCCCACTGCACAACCCAGAGTACCCAAAGGATCCAGTGCCAACATCCTGGTTTCAGACCCCATAGGACACCCTGAGAGGTCCTCTTGTCCATGGCCAATGGTGCAGAGCATTTTTGAGCACATAAGGGGGACCAACACAATATTAGGCAGGTGGTCATAATGTTATGCCTGATCTATACATACACATATGTCTTTATGCTACATTGAATCGAGTATATTGCATCTCTTTATGTTTATCATGGGGCTCCGGTTACTGATTTTTTGGGGTAACCAAGTATCATGTGTGATCTAAGACACTTCTTTTATCTCTATTAAAATGCTTACTTAAGTCACACCATGTTTGCCATGAAGCAACCCCTAGAAGCCATTCTAGAAGACATTAATTAAGGTAAGACCCTTTTTTGTTTCTTAATTGACCTTTTTACTGAGCTTCCACTAATCTGACAAAGAGTAGTCAGCTGTGGAAGATATGACATGACAGTCAAAGAAGAGGTTGGTTTTAGTGGGAAAGTTCTCACTTTTTTTCACCACCCAAATGTCCCGACCCCCACCCCCCACCCCCACTCTCCAACATGAAGAAAACAGACACAGTTACTCATTAGCAGGTGTCTCTAATGAGTGTCAATAATCCACAATCATTATAAAGATTAACTCCAACAGAAAGGTTAGCTATCCATTGTGTCTGGGGAAAGATGTGGCATTTAGAAGTGAGACCCAAAAGCTGCATCAATCACAAAGCAGCAGCAGTTAAGTCATGGCGGCAAAGGTTGAAAATCCTTGTAAACAACAAAACAGAAATGAGCTTGCGGTTTCAGCATATGTGACTGTCACTTCTTAGTGCCAACTGTAACTACGGCGTCATTTGTAAATTTGCATTTTTTTTTTTTCAGAGCCTGCAAACGGCTGCTTAAATCCCCACGAGACAAATAGAAAATCCAATGATTTTCCATTTGTCTGACTCTCTTATTATTGCTATTGTACATAATGTCAGCAAGCATCTGCTCTGAAAGCAGAAGTTCAAAAACAATGAGCAGACAACACTCTCTGGAGCTTCTGCAGCAGACTAAATCTTCTTTATGGTTCAACAGTCATCATAAACCTCTTTTCTCTCAAACTTTTTTGCTTTAATTAGCTTCTGAGATTGTCAAAATGTGTTTCTGATTAAGAAATACTGACTACACATAAAAGGTGACAACAGGTGGCAGTAAAAAGTTTGCTTTTACATAGACAATGGAGGCTGCAATATGACAATTATAGAGGAATCAACATTTTTCATGTCTTCTCACAGCCAAACAGTAGTTCCCATTTAATATTTACACACTGAATGGAGAATAACGTTAGAATACCAAATTCTGACTATGGCTACATTGTAATAACAGAATCATGCACAATCTCCTCTTATTACCACAGTAATTGTTATTGCAGGGGATCTTAGAATGTGCTGCCTTCATAGATGAAGTGTGTACATCACCTTATAGCATCTTAGACAACACAAGGGTTGTGGAGATTTAATGATGTCGCTGCACACAGGAATTGTTGAACCAACACAATAGAACACATATAGCCTGGAATTGATTTATCTATGAGAACATTCTCATAGAGGTGTGAGCGGCAGAAACAAAGTGCTGTGTTAATTCACTTAACCTCCATTGTTCTGTGCTGTCATGCAGAGACCGTTATTGATTCTTTTGCAGCTGGGTATCAAACTCTCCCATGTGCATACATGCACACACACTCACATATTCACTTATGTACAAGCATGCATGGACCCACACATCACGGAGCCCCAGCAGAGAGTAGATGTGAGAGATGAATAAAGCAAGAGAGGCATTAGATCAGATAAGATAAGACCTGCAGGGGCTTGGAGTCATCACAGTTTCACGGAACAAATCGATAGCGAGAAAGAATAAGACTGAGAAACACAATAAGCAGGGATCCAATCTTTATAGCCTTACTTACTAATAGTAATCATAATTAAGGTGTTAAAGTTAGCTTGCCTACAAGCAATTTTTTTTTGCTAAGCTGTTAAGAAGATGTTGTGGAGGATTTTATCTGTTCTAATGAAGCTCTGCTGTAAGACCTTCAATTATGTTCCTTAACTTCAGAATCTTATTTTGAGATATCAAAACAAGCTGTTTATAGGTTTGTTTATAATTTTGTTGGTGAAACTGAATTTTTGCACACCTATGAGAAGGAGATAGCTGAAAGTCCATAATCATAATAATGCGGCAGCATCAGCAGAAGTGTGTGTTACACTGGACCAGTGTTGTGCATGAACGCATTCAATGAACGGCGTTCACTGAATGCATTCATATTTTTGGTAAACGCTGAACTGAACGAATCAGTTTTCAAATAATAAGCGTGAACGCGCTCACTCTCGCAAGAATGAGCGGCACGCATCGTTCACGTTCATTTGAAAACTCTTGCGAGAGAAAGTGGTTTTCAGGTTTTACGACAGTTGATGGCAAACACTGGTGACAGTCCAGCATGACTTGTGCCGCAGCCAGTTTAGCAGAAGTTTTATGAATTAACAAATGAAGACACAGACAGCAAGAACCTCAGATTTTTATGCAAACTGTGCCCACCTGATCTCAAAAAACAAGTGCAAACATCAGTCACATCCACGTCAAATTTGAAACGACACGTTGAGTTACAGCATGTTGGCTAAATCAAGGTTTCACTGCACATACAGTATACCTTGACTGCACCTTGTATTTTCCACTTTCTACAGATTATCATGACCACACATTATTTAAGAGGTAAATTACATTCTTTGTCTCAACATTATTTGTTCGCTTGGGCTTATTAATTATCTTTTGTCTGTGATTCTTTATTGATATGATCATTTGATTAGTTTTGGAGTGACAGTGATTTACAGCTGGTGATGAATGTTAAGAAGAGGTTCTGTGGTGTAACACTGTGTCTTATCTATTTAAAAAAAATGTAACAAATGAACGTGAACTAGTTCATTTTTAGGACTGTGAACTTAGGTCAAATTTTTAAAAGGTGAACTGTGAACGTGAACTAGTTCAATTTCATATGTGTGAACTGAACTTTGAGCTAGTTCTCTTTAAGAATGAACTGGGCAGTAATGATGAAGGTGGCTAAGCCAGATGGCAAAGCTTTCAATTTACCAGTCAGTCTATGTTCCAACTTTCTTCTCTTGGTAGTGACCTCGCAGATAAAAAATGGGTTTCCTCTGTAGGATGGCTGGGCACAGCCTTATAAATAGGGTGAGGAGCTCAGACATCGGCAGGGAGCTTGGAATAGAGTTGCTGCTCTTTCTTGTTGAAAGGAGCCAACTGAGGTGTTTCAGGCACCTTAGGATGCCTCCTGAGCGGCTTTCTTTAGAGGTTCTGAAGGTACACCTAACTGGGAGGAAACCCCAGGGTACACAAAGAACTCACTGGAGGAACTGTATATCTCATTTTGCCTGGGAATGCCTCGAGATCCCCTGAAAGGAAGAGAAAACTGGGGAGAGGGACGTATGGAATGACCTGCTACACCTGCTGCAACTGCAACCCTGGATAAACAGAAGAAAATGGATGGACAATGGAAAGAAGAAAAGTCCTTTGACTTCATTGAATATATAGCACCTTTGTTGATATTATCAGAAACACTTTACAGTCAGTGTGCATAAATGACACATATCAATCAATAATCTACTACTACTACTCTACTACTATTTTCTGTATTTCAAGACAAAGAAAAGTAACACGTATCTCATTAATGCCTAAATGTAACTTGTACCTTGCACTAGTAATATAATAATTATAATGAGGTGTCAACAGCGCTCAAATCTTTGAAATACAAGTCTGTATTTCTGGACAGATTGAAACTGACCAATAGTTGCACAGAGCTTATGTCATCTGTTATTCTGTCTGCCACAAGCTCTTTACAAACTGCAAATAAAGTACCAAGACATAGGAGCTCATTTTGAGTGTTTTCATTTCACTTCAGTTAAATTAATGTAAGTTTTTTGCATATTCTATTTGTTGCAGCCAACTTGTTAACTGTACAAAACACTCAGTCAATATGCTCATTGGCTTTGTTATGTAAAGTTATTCTTTACAGTGCGCACACCGAGTATCACCTCCAGGGTGTACAGTATCTGCCACTTTCATAAACTGAAAATGTGTCTGCAGGAATAAAGGCAGCCCCAGCTGTATGAACGCTCCCGCAGCCGAGCGCACTGTCTAGACAGCGCATCCACAGAGGAAAAAGAATTCCTGTGTCCACACAAATCGTGACAAATCACTTTGCCCTAGACAATGGAGCAGAAGCAATATAGGCTTTGATAACTGTGAAGGTTGAGGGGAAAAACACAGGTGAAAAATAAAAACAAAAAGTCACTGAGGGGGGCTGTGGGGTTTGTGTGTCTGAATGAGTGAGTGTGGCTCTCTGGGCATGTGAGGGGACAGTGGGTAGCTTGTGTGCAGGTGTCAAGGGAGGAGACAAGTGTGTGTGTGTGTGTGTGTGCGCGTGTGTGTGCGTGTGTGTATGTGTGTGTGTGTGTGTGTGTGTGTGTGTGTGTGTGTGTGTGTGTGTGTGTGTGGCAAATAGAGTACTGTGCTAATAATAGCTTTGCCTTAACACATTCACACACTCATGCACACAAAGCTCTCCTGCCAACTGGAAGGCCAGAAACAACTCAGAGCACTCAATGGGATTCATCTCTCCATGCGTCTCTCTTGGGATCTCGGCCACAGCCTGTGTTGGTGTTGCGGCCAGAGCTTAGTGGGCCTTGGAGAGAACCAGTCTGTTACCGGTTTCCCAAATCCACCCAAAAACCCCCACAACCCTACCCCTTACTCTGCCATCTGCACCATCATCTGCTCCAGTATTCCGACACAAAGTCCAATGCACTGAGTGAAAAACTTCTCAGCCCTCCTCGGAGAATTTGTGGTGCAACATTCCCACTATTTATGCATAACACAAGAAGGCACTCAGTGGAAAAGGTAAGGCAATGAGTTTTGTTGCAATAAAACCCCTTAAGAGTTACGTTCCGTGCTTTATGGCACTAGATAATTGTGTTTGCTACAGTGTCTTCCTTGAGCTAGCGAAGCAGTGCAGACAGAAGCTCTCCGATTGTTCCTCGTTGGTTAAAAACCGTGTGTATGCATTAAATTAAAGAAACAAGTTAATGTACTGAACTACAAAAAATAGAAGAAAAATATGTCTCTTTACTTTTTACTCTACTGTAATAAATAATATCTTAAAATATATTCCTTGATTTAATGACAGCCACACCAACAGAAATCCAAGCAAATTTGTTCCCAAATGCACCCGGGAGATTTTAAAACTCAAACATGATCTGTATTGACATCAACAGATGTAGTATTCAAGTGCAATACTAAAGAAGTGATAAATAAGTTAGTTCAAAATTCCGCAGCAGGCCATGGCATTGATGTAATTAGAGAATCTGTCAGTTTAGACTGAGACATGAACAGGGTGCTCACAATGTGAATGTCTGGGGTGGGTTAGAAAAAAGAAACCCTTTGTTTGTTTTGTAAAAATGGCATTTAAGAGATATAAAGCTCCCCTCTGCTGTGGCTGTAAATACACAGAGGCTCCAGTGGACAATACCTGCTATAGGACAGTATAATCAATGTTAAGGGTCATTTCTTTCCGCTGTTGGAAATTACAGTTCCCACTGCTCCTGTGGTCAGGTCTCATGATGCCATACTGATGTATAACTGAAGGCTTTCGATAAGAGACCCTGGTGTAAGGGAATCAGATGGAGGCTGCCAGCCAAGAGAGCCATATTGACTTGTCTGAAGATTCTGCAATTAGGAGACAGATCATTTCGCTCAGTACAAATTGACTGGTTTCAGGAATTTCCTTTATTTTTTGGCATATTTTCCACACTGGGAAGATGATCAACTGGGTTTTCTATTTCAAAATGCTTATATCTGAATGCAATCAATCAATAACCAGCACCTCAGAAGGAGTTAAACTGTGAACACATATTTAATTAAGACTAACTTATCAAGAAAAGCACAGCCATGGTTGGTACATCGTTTACAGATGTTAAGTATAAAAAACTGTGTGCTACTACCTTTATCATTTTAACACAGAAACTAATAAAGGCATTCTCACTTGCACACATGCACTCTAACTCACCCTACAACTCTCCTTCTGTTCCTCTGCTTAGCTCAGTAAGCATGAGACACCAGAGAATCCCATTCATCAGGTTTACTCGCTAGCTAAACAGATGGGGTTTTGAGCAAACTCCTGCAGTTTCCCCCGAGACAGATTACAAACCACATCCATTGAGTGTTCAGAGAGAGAGGAAACGCTTTGGATTTGATGGTGAGAAATGGTGTCTGGATTCCTATGAGCATCAAAAAGTGATTCCAGTTATTCTTGTCTTGCCAGACACACACACACACACCCTATCAACAAGTCCTTAAAAATAAACGCTAGAGTGCAGGAATTTAATGTTAAATTGATGTCCATTACTTTCAAGCTCTTGCGAAACAAATTTACAACATGCTGATCAAGCCCATCAGTGACAGGTATTTCACAGTACATCAGAGATTATAATGTGGGATCTGAAGCACATTCCTGCACTGGTACACCAGTAATGATGCCTTTTATGATAACTAGCAATGACTGGTTTTCCAGAGATGAACAGAAAAGCAATTGTAGTGACAGAGATGGTAGAGACTACAGCAGCAAGGAGTATAATTTAGCCTGCAACAGACTAAAGCCGAGGAAGTGTCCAAGAAAAGTTTCTGATGTGCCAGATAAAATAAGAAATACGACGTTTCTTATTGCAGGTTTAAACCACATTTTACCCTGTTAATCAAAGTTGTCTAGAATGACACATAAAATCATTTTTGGATCGAACTTCTCTCAGCTCACATCATTTGCCTGTGCCTTCCATAAACATTGCACATTAAAATTTCATTGTGCAACAATAAACCATTAAGGTTTGGATTGATTTAAGAACAGAAATTACATTGAAAATCCATCATCTGGGTTGAAATAGGAACTTTCTTGGGTTGTGGCTTTCCTCGTTGTGGGATTAATAACGTATAATCTAATCTAATCTAATCTAATGACTACTTTGTTAAAGTTAGAAAATGTACAAACAAACAAGAAAACAAAAAAAAATCCCAATGTTAACTATGGCTTGGGTTGGTGGTTAGTCTTCCATTTTAGAGTTTGATGGTTTGATGACCCATCCATCCACCCCAATCTACTGCCTATGTGGATTTCCATGTTGTTACTCTGTAATGCTGGAATAATTAGCTGCCAAAGTATTTGAATATTATCATGTTTTTAGGGACTTGCTGAAACAAATGCTGCTGTTGTCCTTCTTGGAGCAGGACCGTTTCTTAAATTCCTATACAAAATCAAAAAGTTACAAAACCTTGTTATAGAGTAACCTAAAGCCTTACTTTAACTTATACCGATCAGGTGTGCTAGAAGCTTGTGAACTTCATATACACAAGCCTGCACAATATGTAATTGTGGTTGGCAAATAGAAATGACACGACCCTCACCAACACTGTGACCTGTTGATGGTTTGCTCATTGAGATTTTGATTCCTGTGTCTATTACCTTCTCCTCCATCCCTTTCACAAACACGCCGGCAACCAGGACGCCAACATATTGTTAAGCTTTAGAAGCACAAGGAGGACAGTGGAAGAAAACGGTACAAGAAACCTCATTTAGCCACTGTAAAAGTTTTATCAAAGAGACATCACCTGTTTCTATACTCTGCTCTTGTCAACTTCAAAAATGGCCCTCCCTCGTGCTAGCTGTGGATTTTTTTCCACAGTGTCCACGAACACATCAAAAAGCAATGACACTCTTGCACAGATGTGAATGTGAATGTGCAAGTGAATGTGACTTGCTTGAGTGTGTACACAGAACTTGTTGTGGACAGTGCACGCAGAGCAGGAGTGGAGATGGTGGGGTTTTTGACTTATGAGGACACAGCTGCCAAGCTACAATGCCATATTCGACATACTGAAGTACGGGGCACTTCTTTCTCTTCATATGAGAATAATTCCCTCGCAGCTACTGGAATATAAATACAAGATTTTAAACATATTGTGAGTGATGACACATTGTGTATTCTTTGCCTGAGCTAATATGGGAATGAGCATAGAACAAGGAAACTACTGGGATCCAGTAATGCTGTCTAAATTTAGAAACTGACTCACTGACAGGTGCAGGAAAGTCCAGCATGTCTCACCCACTCATGACCTTGATCCTTTACCTGAAGGTAGACAATAAAACTTGCCACCTCATCTTACATGTGCTGTAACTTGTGCACACAGCACATTTGATAAATTCTATGAGTATATGATATTTGAATGATAAGGTGATAATGGAGCACTATTAATTCCCATTTTTGCAGCTGGTAAAGCAAAAAGAAATCTACTCAGTAGCAGCCTCAAAATAATGACAGAGTCCCAGATGGGTTTGGTGATAAAGCTTTTATACAAGTGGATGTGCCTGAGAGAAGCCATTGGCTCTCACTTGGCAACACAGCAGAGCAGCTTGCCATTGTAACAGGCACTGAGATCCATGTCAGCTTTAGCCTCTTTAGTGGAGTATTTGTGCAGAAAATGCACCCTTCTGTTCCCCCAGGGAGCCGGACACAAAGGCAGACACAGGGATTTGTGCCAGACTCTGTCCAAAACTATACACCTACTCCACACTCCTCTCAGCTGGGATCTGTTAAAATCATTATGACAACTTCCCTGCTATACAGGGAGCACAGGCTGCAGTGGAGGACCTGTGTGTCCTCTGAGGAGAATGTGGGGCTCAAGTCCATTTACACTGGAGGGTGCTGATTTTTACCTATAGATAGTATGCTTGGATAGGAGTTTGGGATCGATTTTTGGATCTGGTATAGTTAATAGTCTTACAGGCTATAGACACTTTCAGAGATCCATGTGTGCTACTGATGGAGTAGTTAACTTTTATAATAACAGAGCTTGAAATGGTCCCGGAAACAATGACCACCAACATTAACATGGTCACAAGGTAAGTATCACCTCCAAGATATCATTACTGGGGTAGTGGTTATGGATTATCAAAGCAGTTGTCGTAAATCTGAAGCAGGGCTTTTCTTCAGAATGTCTGGCAAACCACTTAATTATTATACACAGTTTACATATTCTGCCTTTACTACAACCACTTGCCCTTTGGCAGTCTGCATGACCTCGTGGATCTGAGGCCAGATTGTAATTGCAAACAGTGCAACTCCAAGGGACATGCTGCCTGGACAAGCAGAGTAAGACATCAGTTAGGCTCGTCTTTACCTTGGCAACATCTTTCCACTGGCATAATTTTACCAGATGTGCTGAATCTTCGTCCAAATATCCAAATCCGATGAGAACCAACAAACAGTTGGTATGCATCTTTGCCTGCTCTTGTGTATTACCCTGAGGACAATGCAGGGAATAAAACTGTATCATCACAATTTTAATAAATCAAAGCAGCTGTTATACACTTGTGCAGTAGGGTTTTTTATCTGTTGTTGACTAGGCTGTTACTATTCCTACACCTCACACACATGCACGACATGTCAGTGGCTGTCAGATCATAGCTCATGATAAGAAAACACAGTAGGTCACAGTACTCATGTGGGTAAGCAACAAGACACTGGGTGGGTACCAGAACTGAAAATGAGACACTGACAAAAAGAGTTATATCCGAGACCAATTTAGTCACCTTGGTGAGGCAGTGGAGCATAAAACCACCTGGTAAAGCGCTCTGACTACAGATCTAAGGACTTAACGCTTCTAACTCTGCCAAATGAGGTCCCGTCTGCTAGATAAGAGGAAAAAAACAGACTGTGCTATGGATGGGAAATGGGAAAGCATATTTGTAACTCTTCTGCCTTTTGTGCTAAGTAAAGATGCCGTGGAAGAGGAGGATGAGGTAATTTCACTCTGAATCCTGAAATGCTGGGAGGTTTCCATCCTTTTGATTTACATCTGAGGGGGGGATATGTTTTAATATTCTACGGTCTACACATGAATATTTACATTTTATTAAGGCAATATTCGGATAAAGTAATGAAAGAACATGAGAAATTTGACAGCAGATGAAAAGAAGATAAAGACCCTTATTTTGTTCTGAGACTAATTCACCTGCATGTGAAGACCACTGGTGGAAAGTGGTTTTAGAATCATACATTTGGGGCGTAAAAAAGTCTGATTGAAATCCTTTTTAGGATGTTTGAGGGAACTCTTGTTTATATGCATCATTACTCTTCTTCAGAATCCATTTCTGCTGTGAACATGTATGGCTAAATTATTTCAGTATTAGGACTTAATCATTGTGTAGTGTGGGGTAGTTTTACAGCGTTTGAATGAACTTGTAGGTGAGCTGGTCTGCTCAAGCTGCAGCATGTGTCAAAATGGTGGATGGAGAAAGAGGTGGGGGCTTTATAGAGTCACACATTCTCAATATGTACATGTAAGCCATTTATTTTCACTGAGTAAATAAAGGTAATTTTAATACACAGGGATGAGTTTTTCGAGGATTAATCAATACCCACATAGGGATGCAACTATATCCAGCACCTCTATTTACTACAAGCCCCACTAAGTATTACTATAACCCAACATTAAAGTACAGTTTATTGGAGAATTGAAAAAACAGTCTTAACATCTAAGACGTATTAGGAGTGCCAGTCTTGTCCACAAAAGGATTCCTCTAAAGCGCTACAGTCAATGTAAGTAATCTGCAAGGCTATCCATCCCGCTAAGCCATGTCTCTGTCTGCACTTATTGGCTCCCTCATTCCCCTCTCTCAGATCTCTATGCACAGCCCAATTCAATTCACAAATAAAAACCTCATTGTGTTTAATTATATATTTCCCAGTATTGACTTGGATTTCAATAGTGCTAGTTCACAGTTCATTAAAAGTCAGCCGAGTCTGAAAGTGGTCAATATTATTAAACAAACGGCCTCCGTAAAAGGGGTTACTACTTGCAGTCTCAGCTACTTCTTAAAGTTTATTTTTATTTTTCCCAAGGATGATGCACTGTTGTATGCATTTCTGTATCTTGTAAATTTCTAAAAGCAGGTCCGTTTCCACATCTCTTTTCCTCTTCCTACTAAGATCCAGTATCAGGTCTGTTAAGATGATCAGCATTAACAAAACTGAAAGGACATTGCGATTTGAGTGTGGAGTGGAAGTGTGAGAATTGTGATGAATGAACAAATCAGACCTCGCTGTTTTATTGGACCCTGTGAGCAGGCAGTGTGCCAAACTTATGTGCATCCTGAGAGCCATTCCTCACACTAAATCATAATTCATAAATAACACAGAGTCCCTAGATGGAGCATTTATTGCAGTTTGCTCCGGACCTAAAACCGTGGCAGTTAGGTTGTTTATGTTAGGTTGAAACAAACATGAGGAAAATGTGGATACTGACAGGTATCTGAGCATAAATCCATAATACTACGGACAAACACAGAAATTTTTAGACACATTTAGACATTTACTCCTCATTCAATATCCTATTCATTCATTTTCTATCCACTAGTACACTTGACTGTGGAAATGGTTTGGGATGTCTGTGGTGCAAACCAGGCACCCATCCAACAATGCAAAGGACAATTTGTTGTCAAGTGTTTAACTTAAAAAGTTGTTCTATTGTGCTTTTATTTGGACTCACTTTTTAGCACAGATCAATTACATCATATTGAAATCCACTTAATTCACTTGACAGCTTATTTGCCTTCACCTCAAGCTTAAATTATTTTTTTAAGCACTAGGCTTCGAGTACAACATGTACATGTAAGATCTGTTGCATATTAGTTCACAAGACTGCCCTGTCTCAAGAAGTCAACCCACAGAACAAGCAGAGTATTGAAAAGTATCTATAGGGGTACAAGTGTCAAGCAATGTGGGTAATGAAGAAAAAAAGGCTATGCCAACACCAGAATGAAGACCACCCCTGACATCAGACAAAAGATCGCCTGACTAAAAAGGCTATACACACCCACATGTCACCCCACCCATGTACTAAATTAAAGGGTTCAGGACAAAGAAATACACTGTCACTAACTGTGAGGCAGTGTTCATGCATAGACAGACACTATATCTGTGTTACGTAAACAGTACACTGAGGAATGTGCAAACACACACACACACACACACACACACACACACATACACACAGAGAGTGAGAGAGAGAGAGACAAAGCGAACTTAATAGACCCTTTTTTGGATACACATACTCAATAATGAATAAACAGCAGCTGGTGATTAAAGGCTCAGTGGTGATCAGACAGAAGAAAAACTTGTAAAATAAAAACCTGAGGTAATAACAAAATGATTTGAGGGGAAAAAAATCTACTTAAAGCTGCTCTGGTCACATTTTTTCTTAATAACAATGGTTTAAATAAGTGCAATACCAAAGTGTCATAATTATGAGCTCAGAGTTAAATCACCGACTATGCAGTTTCTCTCAGCTCTGTAGAGCTTTATAGCATTACTCAGGTAATTATGTGGGTTCTAAGGTCCACAACTTCACTGTTTTTGTCTACTATCACCACTCCCGTCAAACTCACTTCCAGCAGCAGCTACACTCTGCTAAGCCCACTGTACACAACATGTCCAGCAGCCATTGGCAGCAAAAGAGCCAGAAAGTATTCTCAGGTGACGGTAAAGACAAAATGTTTAAATGAGAGTAAACAGAGAAATGGCTGAAATAGGTGTGAAGTGCGGAAGAAAAGGTTCTACGTCCCAAGAAAGAAACATCCTTTCAAGTATAGAGTATGTAGTGACATACATCCAGTTATTTATAAGTGGGATTTGTATGTATATGTGCATATAAGTTCTTTCTAGTGTAAGCACTGAGGCTCTCAGTATGACCACATTTTACACATTATTGCATATACACAAGTATGGGAATCGAACCAGACTAATTTGGGCCTGTGCCCAAAGTCCTCCAGCTGTACAGTTTTATACACCAAGCACTGTTGCCACACTTTGTCATGAAGCCAAACCTAATTAAAATTTATGACCTTATATGAACTGAATACAAACCATAATCTGCCTTGATGTGTTTGTAATTGAGGCTCTGTGCTGTCATTCTTCATTCTCTTTGGATTGTTTTATTTCATTTTATTTATTTATTCACTTTGTGTGTGTCTATAGTGTATTCTCTCGAGTTGCTCCTCTTGTATTTAACTTTCTTTTTTTGCCTTAGTGCTACAGGTAAACACACAAAAAAGAGCTGTCAGTATTTTTTGTCTCCTAAATTAGCTGCTCAGGGATTTTAGGAGGCGTCTGTATAGCTTCTATAGAAGCTTCAGCATTCTGCTTGGCCAACTGTCAAGACAGACAGCGACGTC
Source organism: Dascyllus trimaculatus (assembly GCA_024666655.1). Classification (NCBI taxonomy): domain Eukaryota; kingdom Metazoa; phylum Chordata; class Actinopteri; family Pomacentridae; genus Dascyllus; species Dascyllus trimaculatus. The sequence continues at coordinate 22,237,880 of CM045456.1, read as the reverse complement.
ATCGAGGATCTAGGTGAGTAATAACCCTGGCGACTTGTGTTCACATGTCAAAGACTGGCCTCCATCCAGCCTGTGTATGAACACAGTCTTGTGGGAAAGCTGAGAAGAAGAAAAGAATTGCTGTGTTCATCCTTTGTTATCCTTTTGGCTGGTGTTAGAGCCTGAGCAAATGTTTGTGTTTAGAGCCAGTCGACAATCACTCTTCAAGCTTATTGCAGCAATTTGCAAAAACAGTAAATTACACGTCATTGATGTGTGTTTTACCAAATATCAATAAGATTCATTTGTTATCACAACACTGCGTGCTGCTTTTGGATAACAGTTACACTGCAAAGACAAAGAGTTTCTGCAAAACAACAACATACCACTTTTTTTCTTTAAAAAAGCATTTTGTGTTCAATAAGTTTGACTTTGTTGCATTCAATTTAAGAGGAATTTAAAAGGTGTGCTCATATGGTCTCAGTGGGCCAACTGATAATCCTTTCACTCATATCCGTAGCACACATGCTAGAACACACATGCCAGGTGACATGGCTAACAGTGCCAAAGGAGATGCATTGCATCATATCTGATATCATAGGGAGAGCTTCCTATGATACTCTACAAATAGTCAGCCAATCAGAGAATAAAATGAAGGCTGAATAGGATTCCCCCACTGCTGAAGTACCATGTGATATCATACAGCTGCACAGACGTTTCATCTCATCCCATAAAATATTCAGCAGTCGTATAATTTAGAAAAATATTAAATTCACTCTGTCAAATTTTAAAATATGTTTTAATTGCAATGAACGTTAAAACACCTTGTGCAAAGAACGACAATGGCACAGTCAAATCATTAGGTTCCTTACATGTGTGGCTGTGCAGTGCTTTTGTGCTTATGTGGTAGGATTTGTGGGTGAAGGAGTGATGGAGCTTGTTGTTATTCTAAGAGCATCATCTATCAGTCACCCATCAAAGTGTCTACCTAGACACTCTCTGCCCCTACCACCATACAGAAACACACACACACACACACACACACACACACACACACACACACACACACACACACACACACACACACACACACACACACAATCCTGTTTCTATCTCTTCTATCAGTAGATATCACACTGACTTACATTAATTTCCTGCAGACTTAATCTAACGCTACCCATAACTACTACTTGTCTCGTCTGAACATTTTTCCCTCACCTTAAATTAAGCCTTCACTCACAAATTCATTGGCACGGTCACAATGTCATAGTGTGAACACTTTCATGTCCCTACAACATGAATTATACAAGTACACACATGCTACGTATTCCTGCCAGGGCACCGGTTACTGTGGTAACAGTGCATCTCTCCCGTCGGTGTAAGTGGTGACTGAACCCCACACCAGAGTAAAACCAAAGTGTATCTTCCCTGATCTGGCAGTGTTGCAGAGGATGGCGATGGCACATAAGATAAGAGGGGCAAAGTCTGTTCAGCTGGTTTTACAGTCAATGTGGTTGGTGAAGGTACTGCTTTATGTATTATTGACACATAAATCTCACAGGTTCAAGATGATAAACACATGACAATCAAGGTGTTCATCAAACTAATGCAACCTATTTGTAGCATAAGACAGTGGCTTCATATACTATACACTGTAGTATGCCAGAAAAAGATTTAGCAAGCCCCAATGCATAGTATGTCAAATGTAGGATGACAAAAATACCCAGATGTCCTACTGCATCTGATTAAATTTTGCAGTATGCAAGCCAGCATGCTTCTCTGGCCATTCTGACCCGCAATCCTCTGTGCAGTTAGGTTGCATGCATCACGATGTCATGAGTATAAAGAAGTTTGAGCCATTGAGAGTGCAAAGGCAGACGACAGATCATTTGCACTACAGCTCTACAGACTGCGACAGTCAAAGTTTAAGGTGCATTATTATGACAAAGCAGTCAAGCAGTTCCAGTTTTTATGTGCATGAAACATTATGTACTTTTGAAGGCAGCTGCAGTACGTACTTAAAGTGAAAAGACAAAGTGAGATTTTTGGTCTTCACAAGCTATTTTCAGATGTTTTTTTTCCTCCAATTGTTTTTAAGAATTAAGTAAACTTTAAGTTAATGGCACTTTCTTTAAAAGGGAGAAAAACAAGTGGTTTTCAGCTATCACTTTCAGGATGCGGTTTTCTCAGATTCTTCACTTTTGCCTTAGTTTAGGCATGTTTTGCATTAATTCAAAGGGAAAGTGTAACTCGCTAGAAACCTTTTAAAGCAAAAACTTGTTCCTGTCGGTTTACTTTACATTAATTTATTGTGGGAACTGCTTGAACTCCCTTGTTATTGTATAAGGTCTACAGGAACGAAACTGTAAACTATCCAGGAGTTTCTGGAATGCACATGACGATTAATTGTCATATTTTAAACAAGTCATCATTGGGCATTGAATTATATTTTGGAATTCCAGTCTTGCCACTATCCTGAATGGATGCTCTGTTCTTAATATGGCCTGTTAAGGTCTGTAAGGCACATTTTCTCCTCCCCTTTTCCATCTTTTCTGACATTGTCCTGACATCCATACAAGTAAAGTGTCCAACTGCCCTCTGTCTGACCCTCCACTGCCACTTTGTATGGCTCATAAACCTCCACGCCTCTCACCCCCCTGCAAGTACCACCATCAACCCAGCACCACCATGGGTACAACACCAGCCCGAGCCACGCCAACACAACTGAGTGACCAAACTCAATTACATGTCCCATTTATCTCTGCTGGGGCCGCCTAGCCCCGTGGCTCCAGTGTAAATCTCTGGTCCCAGTCAATAATCTATTCTCCAACTCGTCCAAGGGCCCTCCATTGTCATTAGACATCAGTTTGGCAGAGGATGGATGAATGGGAGAAGGGGGAGAAGAATAGAAGAGGGAGAAAGTGAAGTGGTGGGAGGTGATAGGGGACTCAGAAACCAGAGGCCATCCATCTAACCAATGGCTGCCGGTCACAGTTCATTATGGGTCGTAATGCAGCCCAGCATCACACATAGTCAATGTTAAGGGTTAGCAATGCTCTGGCAAAAGTCAGATTGGGGCCCCCTTGTCTAGCCTCAAGTGTTTACTGGTCTCACAGCCAGACAGATGTTAATTATGATCTGACTTTCTGGGTTAAAGTCAAGTAAAACTTTAATGATGACCAGTCTTCCATGTCTTCCATGTTTTTCTCCGTTTCTGAACGTCTATACTATATGTCTGAAAAACTGCTTGGATGACAAGAGTCAAGTCAGACATGCACTCCTTTAGATTAATCTGATGTTAACTGAATGGGTGTAGCTTCATTTCTAATGAGCACCATAGCCACTTCTCCATATAAACATATATAAGCAGCACAATCATACTAAGTCAGACCTGCTAACATTGATATATCACTAACAGTTATTCATGCAGATTCATGGGTAACATGGTCCCAGAGGAACAACAATAAAGTCACCCAGATGAGCTTCTTTGTCTTGAGTGTAGCATTACTGCCACCATCAAGGTACGCAGTAAATTTGTTCGCCAACATTGATTTCAAGCTACCCACAGCAATTTAAACAGTTTGATGAGCTTGTAATTAGCTCAGGTTTAGTCTTTTGTTTATTAGTAGCTCCTTGAACGTTGATTTGTTGTTCTCTTGTGCAAATGGCAAATATCGCTTGCATACTGTGGCTTTTTCTCAGTCACTGTTGTGGTTATACCTGAACGAAATTGTGAGGAGCATTAACGTAAATGAAACTAATATTTAAATGAGAAAAAGCTGTCCATTTAACAGATTAACGGAGTCAGCAATGTCACGTATTCCATGTCAGAAAGGGGCTTTAACATGCAGTGCCCTAAACAAAGCTTCAGCACTTCAGGTGCTGAACATCCAGCAACTACAAAGCAACAGACAGAGACCACCTGCATCAGTCTGAAGGAGGACAAGACCCGGGCTAAAGGGATCTAAATCTCTACCTGTCAGACAGACTAACAATGTTACTGTCAGAAGGTATGCGTGCGACCACAAACAGGGAGTCGCTGATAACCAACAGTAGTATCCAATGTCAAACTAAAGATGTCATATTAGATAGATAATTACAGCTGATATGGCGGCGTGGGCTGCTGTTGTGCTCTCCCACAAACTCTAGGCAAAGCGATCTAATTAAACGATGAGAGGGCATATTCATCCTGTTGTCTGAGAGTCCACTGGTGATGGATGGGATAATGAGTTTCCTGAAGAGCAGCAGACTGGGATAATGAGTTTTATCCAGGAGAGGCTCACAGGGTGCTCAAGGAGGGCTGCTGCATCCCAAGCTAGGTGACAAACAACTCAAGACATTCTGTTGAGTGCGCCTGCAATAAAGGAAATGGCATCATAACTGCTGGCCAACGCAGCCTATTATTTTGTGTGACTGGCTGTTAGGAATGAAAACTGCCAGACGTGTTGGCATAGCAATCTGTGAAGGCGATCATTCTGCATGATGGGGAGGCTGGCCTTTGGTATAGTCGCAGACAGTTTAAATGATGGTTCATTCTCCGTGTGTCCTTAGGAGTCACTTGCACAAGACTGTTGTCCCTGTCACAGCACATTCCATGTAGAATGCAGGGCTTTTTTATGATATCACACTGAAAGGGTTTAAGGTTTCATCAGCCATCCAGGGGGTTATATTTCTTTTTTCCTCTTTTTTTTAAAATCCTGAAGCAAGACAAAGAGCGTCAAATAATGAAAATATAAGAACAATAACAAACAATATTCCTGAAACACAAACAAACAGCGGGTAAGACTGAGTTTGTGTGGGTGAGGTGTGATATTTGTGAGTAAAGTGGATGGGCATTTTACTGGTATACATATATAGTGTATATATAGTGTATATGGCACAAAGAAGCAGCTATTGAAACAAACCCACACACACAAAAACATGTCCTTCCTTCACTACATTCTTTATGATACCCTTAAATTCATCAATGGATATAAATGTGTCTAATTTTAGACATTTTTGCAGATTATTCCATGTGCAAGGTGCATAAATGCAGTTTCCCCCAGATCTGTTTAAACCCAGGGTACATTAAAAAGCAATCACCTGGAGAAGCACAGCTGGTAACTTCAGACGGAGAAGGAGACAAAGGAAAGATGGAAGTTTCTCCAGTATCACTTCAGAAATAAAAACATAGTAGTGTTGTTGTCTGAGAGTGGTCAGCCATGTCCACAATTAGGATTTCATTATCATAGTATGACAATAAAATCTGCTGTGCAGCAACACAAAATAAAAAGAAGGAGACATGTAATGAAAGGAATAGTAGTGTGTAAGGAGCATAAGGAAGATAAATAGCAGTGATAGTTATGGGAAAAAAATAATACCGTGCAATGATATGAATGAATAATAAAAATATGATCTATCATGATGATATAATAGTACATGATGAATTATGAATAAACAGAGGCAATAATAATAAATGCCCTGAAGTAAATAAATACTTAAAGAAATGAAATAAATCTCAGAAAAACTGTTTTATTGCAGATACTTTATCATTGTTGGATATATATTTCTCAAACAGTACATCTTCGCTGCTCCATTTCAGTGCTTTAGTGTTTTTTTTCTGTCTTTATTCCATTCTTATGTCTGTTGTTTTTTGTGTACTGCAGCTGGCAGAAAACTTTTGGATGCCAACTGTGTGGACTTTGTCAGTCACAGGCACAGCTTGATCTACACTGCCGCGGGCGTTTGAGTAAGACACGATGAGGCAAAGCTGAGCATATCTTTACAGTGGTCATAAAGGCACAATGAAGAGACTTCTTAATGCAGCTTTATGTCAGCTGGCAGCTGCTGCTGGTTCCAGCAAGTGCAAGTTACGGAAGGGCACAATAAACAAGGCTATGAGAAACAGAGTATGTATTTGTGCTTGTACATTTGTGTACGTGTGTGCATCAGCGTGTGTCAACTTGCGTACACTCGTGTAGTGCATGAAAAACTGATCTAGCTTTTCACACTGTGTGAGTAGTATCTCGTCAAAACAATGGTGGAATGATTTGGCAAAGTGAAAAGAAAAATAAGTTCTACAGATTAGGAGGCATTTCCAAGTGAACTACTTGTAAGGTCTGCTACTCAAACTGTTGAGGTAAATGGCATGAAAATGTTTCCAAATTAGCACAGTTGTTAAACATTCTCACAGTTTATCAGTTTAGGTTGGGCAAAGGGAATAGCTGCTTTCTGCAGAGGTGAGAGTCCATGATCAGGAAAATCTGATTTTACATTCATTGTTTTCATGTTCTGCTGCTTACAGATAATGAGGATGATTCTAATCCTCAATGATGCAGGTGACCTGATCTTATGCCAGTGGAACACACATTCACTGGGCCCTTTGTCACCCTGACAAATACACACACATGCACACATATTAAACCTGTCTCCGTTCCATGTGGCAGTCAGCTAAAATTAATCATTGGTACACTGGTTTCATTTCCAATATCTTGTTAGATATCAAATGGTGACAGATGCAGTACAATAACAATTTTGCATAGTTTCAGTTATTTTCAAATGATGTATAAAGTCTCTGTCTCTATGTTTCAGCCTGAGTAGGTGTTAAAACCCACGCAGCCGTGTTTCAAACTGACTTCTTCCCTATGTCACAGATAAAATCAAGTAAATAATGTTAATACAATTGTAAAAAATAATGCAACAGTTTGTGCAGTAGCAAATTTAACAGGTTACTTTTGAACCAAGCATTGCATGTCCATCAGTCAGCGTAACAATAAACACACATATACACACAAACCAAGATATGCAGACGTGATGTACTCCTGACTCCATGTCAACTTCCCTCCTGTCGATTTTAAGTCTTGTGTGTTGCAGCTATTGAACTGTGGGCCAATCAATGCCTTAACTAAACACTAAGTAAGCTACACCTCTGGCGTGTATACAACCCTGGCCTGCCTGGTAAGAAACAGATAGAGAAAAGAGACGGACAAGGAGAAAGCACCAGAGAGCAAGTCCTGGCCAAAATAATCAATAACTCATATCACACGGGTCTGGCACAGCAAAGAAAGGAGAGAAGAAAAAAATATATAAAAAGTAAAGAAGAAAGCAGTTTGTGTCCTGAATTACACACATTGTGTCACAAACTGCCAACTTGACATCATCACCTGCTAGCTTCAGAAACATTTATGTTGAACCTGGCCTCATCTTAGGTCAAGGAAGTTCTTCTCAGAAGTCTGGCTTCATTTTGGTAGAAATAGGTGTTCCACAAAGTATTCTGCATCACAGGATATAGTCGCCACCAGAAATCTCACAGACATTTCCCCAGTGAAATTATATTTTTATGGCTCAGTGGCCATTACCATGAGGCTGAGACTAGTCACTATTCCTTCATTGCTGCTTGTTCATACTATACTTGAAGTCCATGTAAAGTAGAAACTTTTATCTTTAACTACACAGACAAATTTGAAAGATGGAAAAACAATTGCTGAGTCTCTTATGGGGGAAAAAAAGAAAAATTATGAACAAATAAACAGTATTCTCTGGTTTGAAATGCTCAGGGTGAGTCTACATAAGGCGGGTAGGTATATACCGCCAATAGGGAACCAGATGTTGGCAGAACAGGAGGACGAAGCTAGTCTGTTCAATCCCATACACCAATAACCCCCGATTATTTGTGGATCCCAGTTGTCTCTGATGGAAGTTTGTAAAATTATCAGCTGTAAAATGGTCACTGCAGGAGTTGAAGTGCAGTGATCCTCAACTCTCTATCAATGTGGCCCGTAAAAAATATTTAATTGCTCTAATGCACTATACCCTTAATCACTGAATGCACTGAGTTTGTCCACTCTTTTGTTGCATAGACTGTAGTAAACACAGGGTAAGGCTTAGTTTGTACTGCAATTACGTTATTGATCAGGCTCCGGCAAGTCCAGAACACTCTGACCCAACAATGTTCACAAGAGAAAAGGCCTTTCTCAGAATCCAATATGGCAAACACAGCTGCACATGTACAGCCCTGTATATGCACGGCTTAAACAAGAACATGTGACGCAGATGCACATAAACACGCACTGCACTGATTGAAAGGTCTACAATATGCCTACGTCCATTTATTTCTATAGTAGGGTTCTTTAAACAGAGTGTGCCATACAGGGCCTCACAGTGTCTGAGGTTCTTTTCTGATATTCAATAAATGCACAGAGGAACACATTAAATTTCACTGATTTCATTTGTAGGGACATTTAAGTAATAAGAAGAAATGCATTTTTAAACACCACACATTAATCCCTATGTTGCAGTACATTTCTATTAGTTAATGCCTTATCAAGGTTTAGCACTCATAAGAGAGTCTTCTCTCTAAACTGTGTTAAGCCCCACATAAAAAAGCAGTTCATATTTATTTATTAATCACACAAAATAAAGTGAAAGAGCAACAGCAGCAAAACTTGTAATGATTTAAACAAGACAAATCAAACGCATACATCCAAATGGGCAAAAAAAATTAAAGTAGGAAAATGCAGAAAATACAAGATAAAGCTAAAAGTTTGCTGTGAGAGTCATGTGTTCCTGCTTTGCCTCCTCAGAAAAGTTTAGTCACCCATGGCCCGAAGCATCAGGAATATTCATGTTACAAGCTCTTTAAGATATATTATGACTTTATAAGAACTGCAACCTGTTTCCCATCCACTGTGAAAACTCACACAGCAGGTGTCATTCACTGCCGTATTCACAGACTCACATCCAGCGCAAATGGTCAAACTCTTTTTACTTAAGAGATTTCAAGACAGCACAGCATAAGGGTGGTAAAGCTGCCCACTGGAAATGAAAGCAAGAAAGGAAAGGAAAGAAAAGAAAAGGAAAAAAAAAAGAAATTGAATCCATCAGCCTCGTCATCTCGTCTGGAAAAACACAGCACCTGCCGTGGTGCACAGCGTTCGCAAGACATCAGTAAGACGAAACGAACCGGTAATGTCTATCTGACAGAATGCCCGCGGGCCTTGGAGGTGTCTGAAAGCGCTGAGAGAGAGATACAGAGGAGAGCAGAAAGAAGCACTCTTTGGCTGGAAAAAGTCAAGTCACTCAAAGAAGAAGAGAGACAGTGGTGTAAAACAAAATCTTTTCCCATTTAAACAAAGGCGTACCGGAGGAGCAGTCTTTATGACATGGCTGGAAGACAACCGTTTACATGCACCTTGCTTGCTTCATACAAATTGTGAAATGGGCTGCAAAGTCTTAGTCCAGCGAAGAGGCCTGCATCTCCAGCGTGAACCAGTGAGACTGAAGCAACAGGACAGCGTGAACCAACTGTGGAACATTGTTGTACTGCTCTGTTTATGTAGATAAACCTTTAACACGCTGAGAATAAATCTCGGTTTCTGTGAATAAATCAATTATTATAATCATTTGAACTTGTGTGATACTATCAATACATGGCTCATCAGCAAGCAGGAGATTTCAAAGCTACTCTCACTGACTTGTGAAGGGTGAGTTACATGGCGATAATCATAAATGTAAATGGTGTGTGAGTGAAGCAAAGAAGTAGAGGAGTGATAGATGCTATAAAAAGCTCCATATAGCTGAGGGATACTACAGTTTTCTGTTCCTCTCTATGAGCGATCCTTGCACCAACCAGCCTTCACATACCAGTTTCATTTGAAAAGTGCTATATAAATGAAGTCCGATTGATTGGTGTCATCATGTGATTTACTGTTAACACGGAAAAAAAAGAAACCGTATTGATCATAGTTGCTTTACACAAGTGCATTAAGAATAGAAATTCCTGCATCTACCTACAAACATGACTATTACCTCTCTCTGGTAGGAGACAATGACCTGATGCTGATCCCTTGAGATGTGAACACACAGAGCCGATGGGGATGGAGAATCACACACCAAAACCCACAAGCAGATTTCTGCTGTGGTGTCCCGCAGGTGCACGGAGATGTTCATATCACACTCCTCGCTGTGTAGAATTCACTGGAGGAAATAAAATATCACCCGGCCGATCCAATAACAGTGGAGATTTGTTATTTTTACTGAAAGGGTTAGCAGGGGGACATAGATGGGCCAGATTTATTGGAGTAAATTGAGAAGATGAGGAACCTGCAGTACACGGATGACTTTTAGTTGCTCATGCCTCTCAGTTTCATTATTCTAATACCGTCAAACAGTTGCACTGTGGCACTTGTAAATGGGGCAATTTATTTATAATGTAACTGTAGACTATATGGTTCCTTGCTCGAAACACATTATTCAGTAATGGTTCTCTCAGCAGTCCTAAATTTATTAGATATCTGGATATAACCCAAAACTTATGGGGGTTTAAACAAAATCTCCTTTACCTAAGAGCATAAAATGTCTAATTAACTTGAAAACCATATTTTCCTAACACTCTGCTATGATGAGGCTTTGGGACAAACACTTTTCTTTTTGTTTTGTTTTGTTTTTTGCTTTTTAAATCTTCTATTACATTTTAATTAACACAACTAGAACTCAGTGTCCGTTAACGATACTGCTTCGAGAAGACATTCATACTCATTAACAATCAATAACTCCAGCTTAAATCAAATGAAAGGTTAGCAGAACGGTCTCTATCGGAAAGCTATTTCTCTTGCAAATTTCCTTTTAAATGTGTTTGGAGAGCAAACAGAAACATCAGAGACAAAAGAAACTCCAACACCAATTTTAACATTTGTTTTTTTTTTCCCTTCAAGAACAGACCTTTTCCTACTAATATCCTCTGCAGTTCCCAAAACAAGCTCCCAACACATTCGGAGCCTTGTGTTTTTCCTGCAACAGAATGGTTTCACACTTGCCACTGCTAACGTCTGGAGTCACAACCAGCTCCTTTCAAGCATGACACAAGTCAATGAACACAAATCAAACAGAAGCACTGACATGAGCAATTCTAATTCCTACTTGATTACTCTGATGACGTGGAAGACATGTTATCTGACCTACTGTGTTAGTCTCATCTTGTATTTGAATGATGGAATAACATTTCCAAGAACATTTATGCCATTTTGGCTGCTTGAGCACCATGACAAATGGCAGATTGGATTTTGACAAATTTCTACATGGATTTTACATCCCCGTGCATGCAAACATTGTTGTGTTTGAGAATTAATGGAGCTCTGCCTGCAACACGCAAGGCTTGGAAAATATTCCTGTTACAAAAAGAAATGAAAGACAAAAACCCAAATCGCTTGCTGATTATGTAGGAAGTTCCAGTGAATGGGTAAGAGGGAAGTGCAGCGCACTTCTTTTGCAAATTTAGTTTTTAATGCATATTTTAGTGTGATCTTAACCATTTTTTTGTAAAAATAAGACAACACAGACTTGAAAAATGTTTAAGAAATACAAAAAACTACTTTTTAATCAGATTTTACATATTTTTTCCTTAAAATTTTCCCAGCAATTCAATAAAATTCCCGTATCCCATCGTCAAAAGGCCACCCTGAATTGGTCACCTGATGCGGTGCTACAGTAATAGTGCCAAGACAAGAAAGCCAAAAGCCTCTGTATAGCCTTGCTGTAAACTCATTACTTTGTCCCAGTTAAAGGGCTAAACGTGAGAATCATGGGGCCATGCATTCTAATAGCTGTCCATGTAGTGACAGAATCAGGCTGCTCATTCTCCTCACCGCTGCATGGACCCTCCATCCTGATCAGCATCAATATTAACACAGCAAGCATAATCAATGCAATCACGTTGTTCCATACATGCATGCTTCGGAGTATATTTTAGCTCAGACCTCTTTGTGTGAGGCTGAAGTATATGTCTTAAAAGCAACACAAATTCCATCTTGTTGTAAGAGGTTCAATGAAAGAAAAATGTAAGATGTATGTGTCTCTGTGCTTCCATTGTTTGGGATACTTTGTTGGATGTTAGTTGGATGGCTAACTATGTGTCATCATCACCAAGCCTGTCAGCCTGTTCATATACACCACACTCAGGGTGCAGAATTATTATGCAAATTATATTCCTCAGGATTACCTTTTTGTTGAGCAAATATAATCCAAAATGTGATCGGACTTCAAACCAGAACATCAAGCAAATGAAAAGAGGATTTTGTGTTTCTTTAGCAAATATATCAATGTGCGAAATTATGAGGCAGCTATTAGTCTGCAGAATTATTAATTAACTAAATGACGAATGTAACAGATAAATAGCACAAAAATGTCAAATAACATTGTTGGCTTTTAAAAAAATTCAATGACAAATGTTTTCTTTTTAATATCTGCAATGAGTCTGAATCTGCCACTTTCTTGATCTTCTCATGATCACCTTTCCTGTGAAGTTGCAACTACTGCCTTTGGATGATGTTCAAAGAGGGGTGTTGTCCTTCGTCAGTGCAAATCTCACATTTTAGAAGGTTGCACAGGTTCTCAATAGGTTTTCAGTCATGCCAGGATGAAGGTCGGATTATTATTGGGATATCTTTGAGGCCTTTGCTGGAGAGAAAAGCAGTGAAGTGCCTGCATGTAATGGAGCATTGTCCTGCATAAAAAATTAGGCCAATCTCGAATGCTTCAGACCTCTTCCCGTAGAACTGTGTGATGAAAGTATCTTCCAGAGACTGGCAGTGGGATTAGCAGCTGATTTTCAGTCCTGACAAAGTTCAACAAGCTCATTCTTAATGATCGAAGCCCATTAAAGCACCTCCTTCCACCTTGCAGACTAAAAATGGATCTCTGTGCCCACTAATGACACAGCTACATGTCCACCTGGTTCATCAAGACTAATTCTCATTCTAGTCGTCCATAAAACCTTTTTTTTAAAAATCTATCTTCAAGTATTTTTATGACCAATCTTGATGCTTCAGCTTGTGAATCCTACCGAGTGGTAGAGATTTCAGCCTGCTTTGCCCTGACCATGTCTCTCCGCACTTGATGCCTTGTACACCTGAACAAAGTCCTGAAATATGGTGGCACTGAGGGATAAGGGCTTTCTTGTGCTCCATCACGTTTCATATTTTTTCCCAAAGTTTTTCTGGCACATTTTCTTCTCCATGCACTGCTTCTGATTATTTGCAACTAAATCTTCGATTGCCAAGTGACTGAATAGTTCAGCTTTTTCAAGAGTGTTGCGCCCATCTAAATGCATTTTTTCGACTCTTCTGTCTGTTAAATCCCGTTTTTGGCTCATTTTACCTGAGATAATGAAGCTGACTAGCAATTTGGCACACCTTAATATAAGGTGTTAATCACTTTATGCCACATGCTTCCTCATTACACAAATTTATATCCAGTGGAAATGACTACCTCCAATAAACATTCAGGTCTACATAGTTCACAGTTGGAAAATGTGCATACCATCAGAATACGCACTTGCCCAATAATTGTGCATGCAGTGTTTTGGTTTAGTGACCCAAGTTCTAGATAGGATTCAGAATCAGGGAAGGACAATTTTCATCTCTGCTTTTTTCCAGTAGCCTTTCACCTTCACAATATGTGCATGTAATATAATATGGTCCTACAAAGAAGGGTTCCAGTTAATACTTAGTCCTATTTAAAACACCAACACTACAACGCATAATTGACAGCACACATCCCTTTCCTTTAAATGCACTGGGATTGTCTTAAAGATAAACAGAGGTTTAATTCTGTCTGCAGAAGCTCAGCACTTCATCCGTTTATCATGTCTATTCTTGGAGTCGGGGAAATATGTGCACACAGTGTCGTAAAAAGAAAAAGAAGAAATGTTCTAATTAGTTCCAGTAATACCATAAACACAAATAAAACACCAATAAAAAAATGCATACTATGCATCTTTCTGTATTGGCAAGAATAAGTCAAGTTAATATCCAAACAAAAGTTTAGCACATAAATAAAAAATGTTGTGGAGACCCAATCGTGGATAGTTATACTCCAGAGTGTTATTATTTCTGAAGAGTCAAGGCCTTTTTGTCCACACTCTACCATCAATGCCTCCCTCTGATCTTGGTGTCCTAAATGCTGCATATTCTGAAATATATTTTCTGTCTTCCTCTACTGTATGTCCGTCCATCTGTCTATGTGTTGCCCTCCCTCTCTCATAGGAGATGGTAATGGGATCTTAGCAGAAGTCTGATTAAAAGGACACTTCCTCCTTGGAGACCACCCGACAGTTTCCCTTTTTTCTTCCCCCCTCTTCCTCAGAGCGTCAGAAACCTTGGGTTTGGGAACAGAAGGGCCTGATAGCAGGCTCACGCAGTGCAAGCTAATTAAATTAGGCCTCCTTTAATAAAAGAGGAAGTGAACTTAAAGCTTTTATCCCAACTCCACCATCAAAGGAAGAGGAAAAATAAGGCAGTGAAGGGGGAAAAACACACAACCTGAAGATATGAATTTCTTCCTGTTACGTTACATTCACGCTACCCCTGAGCTACGTTCAACCTCGCACAAGAAAAAAAAAACAAGTAAATTGTTTTTAAAAGAGTGAAAGAGTTCATGAAGACCAGAAGTATTGAAAAAATGTGAGAAACTTTTCTGGTCTTGTGGCTAACGGTTGACTTTGTAGTTAAGATTAGTTTCTTTGTGCTTCACATACCTCTGCCTTTAATGCGCCTGTGTGTGTTTTTCATGTGAAAGAGCATTTGTTGAGAATGAATGTGTTGGTAGTACTTCTCCTCCATTATGTCACCAGAGGACACTCCGTATCGGCCGTGTTAATTACAACTCAATAGATTCTGTGCATTCATGATTTATCAGCAGTTGCTAGTGGGAAAACCAGGTTTTGGGAGTGGATCAGATGTGGTGCCGAGTTGTGCACTGGGGTGAATTTTTTAGCATTTCATAACAAAGGCTGAGGACTAAATGTGTAATGAAGTTAGAGACCTAGTAAAAATCCTTTCAAAAGGGGAGAAAATATAATTTGGGGCAGTGGTTGCCTGAAGGGTAGATAAGAAAGATTAATAAATAATTCTAAAAATAAAAAAAGCAGTTAAAAAAAATTTAAGTAGTGTATTTAATGTATTTAAAGGGGAAATTCCCCTTCAACCTGTGACTGTGGCGAAGCAGAAGTATGCCCTTCAACACTTGACAGTTAACTTTCTAATTCTCAATCTTTTCACTGAAGCAAAAAGGCTTCTGGACTTAAGTCCGAGTCCATCACTTTCCATATCTTGGAAGGAGGAAATCAAAAGGTGTTGAAATGGGGCAAAGGGCAGACGGAGAGAGTCAAATGGATTATCATAAATTTACATGATCAGACTCTCAGCTTTATATGCAGAGTTTGGACATTTGGAGGAGGAATCAAAAACAAGTTTAATATAGATGCATGTCTAATGTACTGTATATGGCAAAGAGCCAGATGATTTGATAATCAAATCAGAAGTTAAAAATCAATTTCCTGTCATTATTATGAGTCAGATCCCTCTGAATATATGCGGCGGTATTGCAGGTCAGTGGGAGCTGTGCAACATTGGTCATAAGGAAGAGAAGGAAGTGCTGTTCAGCTTTGGTTCAACAGGCCAAAGAAAGAAAACCAGAGAGAAGCAGGGATAAAGAAAAAGAGGAGAAAAAGAGCCTCTCCTCTCATCCTCATTATGTAAACGAGGTGCATGACTGTTCAGTGGGTCCCTCGAGAGTTAATTACCAGTGGCTTCTCAGCCTAATTGGCTGAAACTAAAGAATTTGCCATTTCTTATTCCCATGCTCACTCTCCCCTACCCCCTCTCTCTCTTATTCTGTCTTTCTCTTTGTTTCTTTCTCTCTCACAAGCACATTTTCCTTCTCCCACTTTTCAACCTGTTTTCTTGTTTTCTCCTCTCTCCCTCCTCGGCGCTGGCCTTCCAGCTTAGCTTCATGCCAGTCGAAAATCTGGCACTGATGCCTAATTTGAGCATCTGCTCCAGCTGGCAATGGATAAGCAGATTTTTACATTGCTAATTCCAGCTATTTGGCTAGACTAATCACTACTGGATAAAGAAGAGAAACAGGGGCTGAGAGTTGCCCATCACTTAGAAACAAAAAAGAGATAGCGAGAGCTGGCATCTCATCTATTTCTAAACGGATGCAAATTAAATTCAAAAAGACAGGGATAACAAGTTGGAAGTAAGAATGAAAGTGGGCAACACTGTGAGGAAACATTAATAAAACAGGGCAAGCAAGGAGAGGAACCAGGGGATCCAGAAGGCTTTGATTTTCATTGGACAGCGCAAAGTAACCAAAAGCTATTTTGGACATGGCATGCACAAATAAATACTTTCTCCCCCTCTCTCTGTGTGCCTCTCTGCTCGTCTCCTTCTTATCACTTCTAGAATAATTTGACAAGTCTTCGCAAATCATCAAAGTTAATAAATTCACTCAGATACTGCACATACTAACACATTCAAGGCTGGCAGACTGTGTGGATCAGATACATGACCCTCAACCTCTGTCTGGTTTCTCGATTAATATTAGAATGAAATTAGGCCTGCCAGGTATTTACAGCTAAACTGTTTTAGAGAACAATGAAAAATATTTTGATCAAGTAATGAAGGTCCCAGTTTTTTTTTTCTAACTTTTTAAGATATGAGCTAAATAACTTACAACAAAGCCTTGAACATTACAAACACCGACTCTGACTTTCGGTGTCCTAATGTTTGGGTTCCAGTAAGAGTCAACCGTCAAAACTTGCAGAATATTACAGTTTCCACTGTGTTTTGTGAAGCAATGACTTATTTTTGCGAGACTCTTTGTGTTGTCGTTTTGATTGATGTAAACCTGCAGTCTGTGCAAACTAGTAGATTTTAGATTTTTTTTTCTCCATCACCTTGGTTGGTCTGTTTTAGCTGCTCTGTGCCAAACTCCGATGACATGCTTTTCTGATTTGAAGGAAACACAATTGTGACTATGTTTTGTATCAAAATGATGGGGAAAAGTTGCTAATGAATCTATTTTGTAGCTTGAAAATAGATTATTACCAAACATTTGAGCAATACATTCATTGACTGTATATTTTTTTCCTGCCAAAATATCCATCGTTTGGTGTAAAGTATCCAGAGTTAAGGTGATATTGGTTAAGGTTTGGGAAAGAATGTGGTTTGCTTTAATACAAAAAAGTCCAAAGTGACTTGAGACACAGAGGGGACTCTGGATGGAAAGCTCTCTTTGGTGTCACCCCATCTCCCTCCTCACACCTCTGTTGCTGTGCCTGCTACAAATGTGGCACTTCAGTCATTCATAAGATGTGTTAAATCTGTAAATAACCCGGAAAGTGATTGCACGGCGCTGGGTATGATTAGTAAAACAATTTACCAGTGTAGAAAATGGAATTTCTAGGAGATAGGGTGGGAACTGAACATTCCCCTCTTTTGCTGCTTCACACTGAAAGGTTTCCATTGAAAAGGTTTTAGCAGTTCAGGTAAATGACTTTAACTTTCTGTGCAGTGCGCTGGAACAACATTTGCAATGTGCCAGCACAGCCTGACTGATCACGACTGTTCACAGCTTGGCTAGGTGACACTAACAACCTACCTGTACTGGAAATTAGGGGTATAAGAAAAGAAGTGGTTAAACCAGAGTTAAACCAGCTACATGGTATTTGGGCCCAAACATCGTAAAACAGAATTATAAGGTTTTCTTGTGGCAGCTTGTTTCACTGGTGTAACTGGTTATTCAGGGCATTTTTTTTTTTTAAAACTGATATCTGGAGATGCTACCCTTTAGGCAAACAAAACAGTCAGCTGACAGCTAGCAGCAAAGCAATATATTTTGTAGATTTTCAGGCATCAGGGTCGTAGTAATCCTAAAAGCTTCAGTAGAGGGCTCCTAAGTTTTTCTTTTTGGTTCACCTCTCAACCAAGAAGCCTCTTCAGATCTTCAGAACTGAAGATCCAGTGAAGCTTAAGCTGCTAACTGGTACAGATGATTTGACTTCATTTGAATTTTCCCTGTAGGCCTTTCTCATGTTTAACTTCGGTTTAGGTGCAGAATATGAGACTATGTTTTTAAACCTCTTTCCCTTCTTCTCTTTCAGATCTTTTTTATTTTTATCGGATGGAGATCTGGTGGAGATGACATGTGCTTTGTGACATGGAGTGCTACCCAGCTGAAAGTAATCATTAGAAGATGGGTACACTGTGGTCATTAAGGTATGGACATGGTCAGCAACAATACTTAAGTAGGCTTTGGTGTTTAAATGATGCTCAGGAGGTGAACTAATGTGTAGCAAGAATATATCCCTATTATTCCCATTCTACCACAAGCAGCAACCTGAACTTTTGACACAAGGCTGGATGGATCCATCCTTTCCTGTTGGTTTCGCCAAATTCTGTCCCTACCATGTGACTGTCGGAGCAGAAATCACGACTTGTAATACCCGGAAACAGTTTTCCAATTTTCCATTGTTCAATTTTGGTGAGCTTGTGCCTCTTATAGCCTCAACATTCTTTTCTCAGCTGAGAGGAGCGGCACCCAGTGTGATCCTCAGTTGCTGTTTTAGCCCATCCGCTTCAAGGTTTAATGTGTTGTGCGTTCAGAGATGGGCTTCTGTATGCGTTGGTTGTAACAGGTGATTATTGGAGTTACTGTTGTCGATTCATTATCAAACTAGTCTGGTCATTCTTCTCTAACCTCTACCAAGAACAAAGCATTTTTGCCCAGAGAACCACAATTCACTGGTTGATTTTTTCTTCTTTTTTTGGACCATTCTCTGTAAATCCCACTAGATCTGCATTTTTACAAATACTCAAACCAACCTGTCAGGCAACAACCACCATGCCACGCTTAAAATGCCTTAAATCATTCTGGTTTCCCATATGATGCTTAGTTTGGCCAAGTCAAGTCTCAAATGTGGGTTCAGCAGACATTTTAATAACCATTATGAGATACTGTTGAGTGACAGGCTGCAAAGCATGATAGTCTAAGTTGATTGATTTTGGGTGCAGTTCCTCTACACTAGATTTTGGAGATTACATCTTGTGATTATTTTGTAGTGTACTATACTCTCTACATAGTGAGAGAGTGGATGTTCTACATGTCAACATGACTAAATGCATTGGGTTTCTGCCACCTGATTGGCTGATTAAACGTTTGTGGTAATTAATAGTTTAACAGGCGAATCTAATGAAGTAGTCAGTGAGTGTATGTTCAGTGCCAGTGTTCATTGACAATAGAAGGAGTACTGTAGCTTGCCGTTTGTGTGGCGAGGCAACAACATGGAACATTTATATCAGTTGAGACAGGTACTGAAACTGATGCATGTCTCAGGAACAAAGCAACAAAACAAACCTTAAAAAACCTGATTCAAAATGTAATTTTCTAATAGAAAAAGAAAAAAAAAACATTTACAATGAAAGCACAACGCAGCCTCACTGAGCAATGTTCGGTAAAACACAGAATTAAATTGAAAGTCAGTCTGAAGTCAGTCAATTTGATGTCCGTCCATTTGCCGAAGAAAACAGAGACATCCAAACAGAAAAACTGAGGGACTTAACAGCACTTTTGTATTATATAAACAATGATCAGGCCCTGGCGGTGGTGCGGACAAAATATGATTAGCTGTGCTTGTAGTTCAAAGGCCCAGCACAAATTCTCGTCGCTCTGTGCAGGCATATCTGTACGTTCACAGCTGTGTTTTTAAAGATAACCGCCATATTCGACGTGTTCGGCACAGAAATACTATTTATTCAGTGTAATGAGCAGATATTAAAGAGAAAATGAGGGAGCACAAAACACAGGGACACAGAAGAGAAGAATAACAGAAAAATAATGGTGATAAAGGTAGAATAAAGAGAGAGAAAAATAAAGACATTAAATCCATGAAAGGGAGAGTTTTTTAAGAAATGTCATTAGCAACTTTCTTTCCGTCCTGAAAGTGTCAGACACTCATCAGCCTGTGCCAGGTCTAAATTATGGAACAATTCTATTCACACGCTTCTTTTTTTTCACTGCAGTGCACTTACTAGAAATGAGTGCATTAAGCAGACTAACAATATTCACTCAGGTCCTTCTAGACACTAACAGATCCTTTATTCTGTATGAAAAGCAAGAGGATCAGTGTGTACCTGAGAATGTAAAAGCATGCATGCAGAAATGCAGAAACATTTAACCACTTCCATCCAAGTGGCCCCCAATACTGGGATCGGGGTGCATCTCTCTTTAAAACGTGACCAGCTGCCACCATTTTGAGAAGGTGGACGGTCTGAATTAGCAGTTTCTGAATATGCAAACAAGGCAAGTGTAAGCTACACCTGAATATAAATGGTTTGAATGTCAGGGTCCTAAAATATTTTCCATGTAAAGCGTGGTCTCATTTATGATGCAACTGTGCACATTTCCACAGCCACAGAGTGCCACAACTGCAAAAGCCCAAGTGATTGAAAATTGTGCAGGCCTGCAGTGTCATGTCAGTCTGTGCAACAGCACTTGAGTTCCTCAAACTGTGGCCAAATTCATTAAGTCTACAGTGTTTGCTAACTTTGGGTCAAGTGGCAATGCACATGTTGGGTTCTTCACCTCTGGCTGGGCACCGAAGTTTGAGAGTAGAAGTGCTTCATGACTCAGCTGCTGAGAAGGAATGACAGGCAGAAATTAGTGTTTACAACTTGTTTTATGTGTTCTGGCATAATGTGTTCATCATAGAATACTATTTTTTCATTGCTGTTGCTAGCTTTATTTTAGATATCCTCTCTGCAAATCACACAATGGTTTACTTTCTAAATGTATTTGACCTAACTAGGATCTTAGACTATGACATATAAATACTATAGTATTACCTACAAAAGACTTCTTTGGCTTTGATTATTTGGTTACAAGAAGCTTTAACATTTCACCAAGACATACCTTTGCCATTACCACTGACGGACATAAAGTCATGTCATGTGTGTTTGCATGTTATAACTGCTTTATCCAAATAAAAGCTGCTGCAGAAGTCAGCTATATAAAGCAGGAAACTGTGACTTTATGGTGGATTTACCATCACTTTTGGATGTCTGCACTGCTGCACCCCCACTAATTTTAGATGCAACCTTAGTGGCTTTGTCCTGGAGCCGTACGTGCAAATTCATCAGTAATCAATGTTTATACAGTCAAAAATGCTTAATATTCATATTGACAAAATTTGATAAACTTTACCAATTGGCACTGAAGTACTGTTAAAAGTATGTGCAACTCCATCTTTACCAAAACTGACTCTCATTTACAAATGACAGAAAATTAGCATAGCAATCTGTTGCCATATACAAATGAGATTTCTAACCATTTATCATTGTTCACTGGAAAAATCTGTCCAACGAACAATGATAAACAAAAACTGACTTCTACAGGTGAGGATGAACAGCAAGCCTTCCAATTTTATCAAGCCGAAAGATTCACATCAAGTTTATCTGCAGCCCAAAGTCTCAGTGTCCCAAATGGCATTTGAGGTCCACAGCATAAACAGGTATTGACTGGGCTTGACCTCTCCAAGAAAACAAAAATCCCAAACTGCATTTGGAAGTGTATGTGGAACATTTAAATTTCTCTCCTTACTTTCCTACCCGACTGCAGTTTAGTTATGTTCTTTCAGAATGGATATCCAACAGCTACTCATGAAGAAGATGAATGAGATTTGTCTGTTCTGACTAAACACCTTGACAGCCCTCAGTGAGCCTCCCCTCCTGTTATCCTTCCCCCCGCCTTCCTATGGTTTTTCCTCCCTCTTTCCTTCCTGTCCCTCACTTACGGTGAGCAGAGCGGAGGGTGCTGATGCTGCTGCTGCTGGAGGTAGTGGTGGCATTTAGGAAATGGCTGCTTACCTCCCACTTTCCTCACCCAGCACCTATTACAGTGATTATCAGTACTGTCAATCTGAGCAACCCCCCACACCTCTCAATCCCACCATAGGACCCTTGTGCGCCCTGTAGGGCTGTGCTGATAGATGGATCCAGCGTTCCTCTGAGATGGAAGGAAATGGGGGTGATGGTGGCAGGAAGAGGATGCTTTCCAACATCTCAATAGGAAAAAAAAGAAGCAAGGGAGAAAGAAATGCAGCTCTCTTTTGTTGTTCTTCTGGGCAGTGATATGGATGAGGACCACTGAGCACTGGAAAAAGTGTTGATTTTTGTTGACAGCGACTGTTTGCTAAAGTAAACAGCTACATGTGATTGTATAAAGTGTGAGAAAATATTTTGCATGGCATGAATAGTTTACATTTTTAATCAACATATCCACCTGTGGCTATCATTTGCTCATCACAGTTGTATGGGTACTTTTGTTGTACAATATTTTCAATGTTGCTTTAGTACAGCTTCAACCATTGTCTGTTTCTTTGGACTTTCGCCAAACTGCTCTTTAGTATGCATATCACAAATGTCCTACATTGTGAATTCAGTTTAGGATCAAACAGGATCCGCCAAGTTGTTCACAATGCCGATTTCATGAACCAGAGAGTTCTTACAACATTTAGAGTAACACAGAAATTAAACCGTTGTGTACGGAGCCCCATGAGTGCAAATTTGTTTCTGAAAAAGTCAAATTTCTCCGAACAAATAAAACTGAAAATGACACACAGCCAGTGAAGTGATGAACCTTTTCCTGCCCTTTTTTTTTCTCAAATGTCAAAAATTTGTTTACGGAACATTTGCAGAGGAAGAAAGTGAAATTAACTCAGCAGAGGTCTCAGCACAGAGTCTTTCAATGTTTTAACTTTTGAACATTGTGTGCTGGAAGTGACCAAACGCATAACAACACGTAGAATGTTTGCAATTCAAATAATTTTCATGACTGTTTCCAGCAAGACAGGACTGATTTTCTGTTTGTGTTTAGACATGAGCATAACAATATGACATTAGGCCCAACCGTGTCGTTTGCAGAAAAATAATCTTGCATCTTTGCATGCTTCATATTTTTGCCCAATATGCCCTCTTTCAGAGCATCTGGTCTGCAACATAATTAACCCCTGTCACTGTACCAAGGACTAAGAAGCAGTGACTGGGACCGCTAAAATAAAAGGGCCATTCCCAAACCTTTGATCTTTTGTTCCGCTTATGCCATTAGTGTGGAGAACCACACACAGTGGCTCACTGCCAGGAGTTTGTTAGATCTAGCTAACGAGGAAGGCTCAGGTAGTCCTAATAGAATTTTTCCTGCTCTTATCTGTATTGACTTCAAACAGTGTGGAATGAATGGAAAACAATCTGGTTCTGACTTAGAGGGTGAGGCTGAAGAATACTTATGGGCTCGTGCTTTTCTCCAGACCGGGCTACCGAGCTCCTACTACACTGAGCAGATCAAAGTTAATTCCCCTCTTAATTAAGCTGAAATTGGATGCGAGCAGGCAGGGACTAGCTTTTGTTTTCCTTTGTGCCGGCAAACATTACGAGCTGTATATCTGAGGCTGTGCACGTGTGTGTGTGCATGAGGGAATGATTTCTTATTCTTCAGTGCTTTCTTGCCTGTACCCATAACCATGGGTGTTAGTGCATCCTTGAATACTTGGGTGTGTGAGTGCATATCCTCGTCTTGTGTATGTGTTCGAGCTGGTTTGTTCTCTGTCCTGATGGCCAATCTGTCTGCATGTGGCCCGGTGTAAGCACAGCGGTGCTCCATAATGAGACTCCTTCTGCCACTCTCTTTTTCATGGCCGTGTCCATGTGTTGTGATGCTAATGAGCCCTCACTACCACAAACACCCCCCTTAATTGTCCTCTTTGATCTACCGCTAATTCTGCTAATTAGGAGTCCAACTTTCAAAGTTAAACGTTTTGCTTCCACCTCCAAGTGTGCCCCTTCACATGTGTGTGTATGTGTGTGAGAACAGGGAAAATGAAGTAAAAATGGCTTAAAGGGAAGAAAATTGTCAGTTTTTTTTCACCCCATCTGTCCCTCTCTCCTACTGGCCTGGGTAATGCTGGGCGAGTTTGGTTTCAGATCTTTCAGGGCATGCAAAGGGAAGACACTCACCTGCCATGTGGAATTCATCACATTAGCGACATTATCAGTAAACACTCAAATACGCACACAGTACATTAAATCAGCAGTTACTGTATCCTGCTCCAAACAGATGTAACAGCATTAAAAAAAGGTCTTCTGCACAGATTACCACAGATGTCGCCGTTTGCACAAACACATCTGTACATGCGCAAACAGATTAACGTGCCGCATGAGCAAGTTCAGCTCAGACATGAGAGCAAACATGCACTGACATAATCAAACGGACACATCAGGCAAAGCATCTTCTCTGTCCACCGATTTGTTGGCTCTGCTGCCTCACACGTTGCACAAATACGCTGTAAGCTCAGCAAAACCCTCCAAAATGAGCACGATTACACTTCCAGAAATCAGATAGACGCATTTAGCTCGATTTAAAAAGTTTTCGGGATCTCAATCAGTGTAAACCCTTAAGAATCCAAGGTGAATCAACTGATTTTTACTTTACCCTCTAATATATTTAGCACCCTATTAATAGGTGTGAGGTTTTGTATTCTTAAAGGTAGCATTGCGAATACGATTTCACACTAATCTAAAACTAATCTTGATTAAAGAGGCCTGGAATGTCTGGTGTGCATGAATTTCTGGCACGCAGACAAGCTGCAACATTAAGATGCTCTCGCACAATAAGATGGAAAAGCCTTACTCTTATGTCTCCTGCTTGATGCCTTCTTTATGTTATCGACTACGTGCACATCTCTGTGACACATATTGACTAGCACAAAAACACACATGCTTTAGCACGCGAACACACACTTACAGTAGATCAGATATGCGCACATGTGGAGCTGCCCTCTGTGGCCTGTGCCAGTTCTGGCCAGCAGTGTCGTCCCTGCTCCATATGTATGAGCGAAGAGACCGAACCGATCACAATGACTGGACACGTCAGCGGTGCAGCCTGCCCTCGAAGCAACCAACACATCTCCATCGCACTGTCAATAGTCAATACACTCAAAAAGGAAGGCCAGCTGGATATTATCCAAAGCCGTGTTCAACATCAACAGTGAGCTTGTGTTTGCAAAAAGTGAGCAGGGCTGAAAACATGCGGCGTTAATGTAGAAACACGGTATCCACCTGCTTTTGCATGTGACAGTGTTAATTTAGATAAACACCTAGTTGAGGAAACTACAGTGACATTTAAATTACATTTAGCAGCAGTCAAACCGAGTGGTTCGCACTTAATTAAAAGGAGCGAATCCTAAAGAAGACAAGTGGCCCTCACCTACATTCAGAGTCACAAAGGGACTTGACTTTATTAGTTTGTGTGAGTAATCAATATTAATCACTGGAAGAGAAGGAGAAAAAAAACAAACACAGGAGATGGACTAAGGCCTATAAACAGCCTGTGGTCACTTCTCATTCCTGTCAAACGGAAGTGTGAGAAGCCAAAGCAAGATGAGCAATTAATAGTGTTGTCAGCACAAAGAAAATTTTGCCTGCACTTCATCAGCACATTGATTGTTGGATTATTCATTACACTACAGACAATCTTTTTTCTCTGAAATAACAAGCATCAATTTGTTAGACGGACAGACAGGCCGATCGAGAGACAGATATTTAGATAGATAGCTGGATAGATAGATAGTGGACTGTTGGAGGGGAGTCAATATCTTTCCAGATTTGAGAATGCTAATAACATCGAGAGCAGAGAGGAGAGGAGGGAAGGCAGAAGCCTGACACAGCACAGCCAGGGGATCCCATGCCAATCGGAGCATGGCCTTTTAGCCGAGCACTCTGTCAGAGACGCCAGTTTGACGGACGACGCCCGCCCAAGTGACATTTCTCCAGGGTGGGAAAGAAGGGGACAAAAGTTTCAGACATCACAGGTTGTTAAAGAGAAAGACGGTAAAAAGCACAGAAAGCATCCATAAGCATAAAGGGGGGCGAGGGTAAGATGGCTATTTCGGAGTCAATTTTGTGTTATTTCCCCAGGTGTGAAGTGTACCAAAATGTCCTACTCATGTGCAATTTTGCCCGAAATTGTCTTGAGCCGTGCATTTGTGTCATTTGAGCGAGTGTAAAATGCACCGGCATACGGGCACAATACAGTTTTTATGTAAAACTCTCTTGAACATTGCGTAACATTTAAATAACAGCAATAAAAAGGGCAAAACCTCAGTCGGTGCTGCATGGATGTGTTTAAAGTACAGTAAAGGGCAACACTGTGATAGCAAAAAAAAAAAAATGTTGAAAAAGAGCACACTTGGATTACATTTTAACAAGCTTTCATTTATTGTTATCGCAGCCCCAGTTTTTGTAGTTTTTGGCCGCGTGGCTGAATTCGCCTCATCATACCTGCGAGGTTGTTAAACAAACAACAGAGGAGATCAGAGGTGAGGGGAGGGGAAGGAAGCGCTTGTTTATTGGCTCGGAGCTCATTAGCATCACACCCATTAGCGTGCTGCCAGCTCTACTGCCCCTCTCCGTCACTCAATCCTTTGAGACAGACTGGCTGTCAGTGCAGAGAGGCGGCCAACATGCCCCACAGAACAAACGCACCCACTGCCAATTTTTTGCTCGGTCTTTATTTATCCATTTGTGGTCCGTCTCCGCTCTGAAGAATAAAGGACAGGTTAACAGATGGACAGAGAGAAATATTGCAGGCAAGACACACGTCATGAATTGCAAACATCCTTTTTTTGGTTCAAGCCTGGATTGAATGTTTCCTCAGAAAATAATTTAGCAGACAGACTGACAAACTGATCCATTATATAAAATATTCTTGTTTGAATTCAGATCTATCCTCATCTCATTTCTTCTTTGGGCATCATATCAAGATGCAAGAAGCTTTAAATCCACCTTCACCCTATAACCACTGCTTTGTGATTACATGTGTTTATAGAGTGTGATTATAGTGATTACCACACTGTCAAATTCTGACGCCGAAGCAGTGAGAATAGTGGAGGTGGAGTCGTATAGGGGCACAGCATAACACATAAGTGATTGTTATTACTTAATCTGTCAGCATAGTGGATTTTTACCCATAAGAAGCCACATATTTGGCCTAAATAATGTGCAGAAATTCTTTTTTCCCCATGTTTGACTGTTACCAACTTGAAGCCACAACTGTCCTCTCCTGAAAGTGGATCTCTCCATAATTGCTACCATGTAATTGAGATGTGATTTGAGGGTTTGGTTGTCATGTGATGAGATGGGAGAATCCTGACTTGCTGACTCACTCAGTTCTTCACACTCACCCTGCAACCAACCTGTGCTCTGTGTTATTTTTTTTTATTTTTATTTTTTGGCTTTTCAGGGTGGAAGGCAACTTTAAGAACAATTTTGTAAACTACTTGTTTGGAGAAATGAAAAGTGGGTTTAAATAAGCCATCCAACACCAATTTAGTATTTTTTCACTCCATGCAGCTCAGAACTTTAGAAAAAAAAAAAGGTGAGGAGAATTTTGCCATTTAAATTCCCATCTCCTCTTCTCTCTTTCCTTTGTATTCATTAGATGGCCATTTACTCCTTTCTGATGATCACACTTCTGTGATGCTACAATTTAAGTCCTTTTCATGTGTATTTGTTTGTTATAGAGCCAGCTATGGAAAAAGGCCAAACTCGTGTTGAACTCTCCATCCTGCTCTTTCCCAGATTCCTTCTCTCCTTCCAATCCATGATCTCTGACCTTCTCCCTCTCTGATGGCATGTTCAGATGGGCCTAACAAGTGCTTGAGCTTGTTCCAATTACACTCATCACAGTTGTTCAGAGTAATGCTGGGGCAGATGCCGGTTGGTGAGACGAGGACAAACGATAATATACTAACCCTGTGGACCTCCCCCTCCTGGCAACCCATCTAAGATTTGGGGCCAAAACACACATTACCTGTGTTTTGGCTGTGTTGAACATGCCTACACATGTGTAGACATGTTCAATACATGTGTTGAACATGTGTAGGCTGTGGTTTATATGTGCGAGTGTGCACAGACATATAGGATGTAGCTCGAGTGAGAAAAAAGAGAAAAAAAAGCCTGGATGTTGTGTGTTTTTTTTTGTTTTGTTTTTTTTTGGTGAATGATGCCATTCAAAGTTCATGTGCATTTGACTCCAAACAGTGGAAAACACTGTCAACAGCACTAAAGTGTAAAAGGCATCCTACACACACATGCACACACACACACACACACACACACACACACACACCTCACTCTAGACTTCCCTTTCTTGAGTGTTAACAGCAGAGTTATGATTTCCACAGCAGAAGGATATGGCAGGGGAATAAAGGTACGAAACAGGCACTGGCATGGAAGACTGAGATCTGTGCTCTGGTTGGCTACAGCCTCCTGTTTTCTTCCAAGAGGATTTTTTTTATTATTTTTTTCCAGAGGGCGAACAGCCTACACCAGATTGCTACCAAGAACCAGCAGACCAACACATATTACAAATTTGCTGAATAAGAGGAGACACACTGTGTGCATCAAGCCACGCTTGAGAATAACCGCAGACCTTTCAGGAGTTTAGAGAATTTAAAATCTGCTTTACAAGTAAAAGCTACATAGGATTTAGTAGGCATTGAAACGGACTGTTATTTGGACTGTGTGGTAAATATGAAAAACAGTAATTCACAGAGAAGACTTTGAGATATACATTGCACCTAAACAGGTATTTAAACTGCATGATTAGAAAGTCTAACTTCTCTGCTGCACACATATTTAAGCACAATCTACTTCACTCTAACTTTGTCATGTCTTTAACATCTGGCCCCTGTTTGGATAGTAGTGTATCTGTGTGTGTGCCTGTGTGTATCTATGAGTCTAGTTTGGCATAAGGCAGAAAGTCAGACTAGCCTGTCAGGCCCCCGAGGGCCCTCGTTGTTTGAGTCTCCATTAGGCTGATGAGGTTTGGCAGCTGAAGTTGCTGGAGTTAGTGTAGAGCTTCAACCCTCCTCATGGCTAGGCCTAATTAAACCTAGACCTCAGCACTAATTTAAAGATAATTAGCTGTAGGCATTCGTTACCACCACCACAGGCTGAGACAAGTGTTGTGTAACACGTGTCATAATGCATGTTAAATGGTAGTTTTTAAGTGACAGACCAGTTTAATGAAATGCACTTACCATATGCAATTTAGAGGATGCTTCGTTCCTCTGAATAGTTTACAATAGCTTTGGTGCACACAAGTTTCCACACAGGAAACCCCCGGCGAAAAGAGAACCTCTGAAAACCCCAGTAAATATTGTGTCTTTCTCAAACATTAGGGCGAGTTTGGGTTAGGCGAGCCCGAGTTGGTGTATTTGTGATATACAAAGAAACCAACTGGCCTGGCTGCATTTTCGTAGGTGCTGCGCAATAAACTGTCTGACCCTTGGGACCGGCCCTATGTTTTCCCATTAAGCTATACTGACAGCTTGACATTTCCCAGGGTAGAGGGCTCTGATTCAGGTATGTTTTATTCATCCTATTGACTTCACATTGCTGCCAAGCCAGACAGAGAGCAAAAGCCTGAAGTGTGGTAGGCGGCAGAGAGAGGGAGAGCAGAAGATACCTGTTGTTGTTGTGTTTACTGCTCAGATAGCCAGACACAGCTCTGAGACAGCTGGGTGACACATACACAATATACTCATCACCATGCAGACAGAGATTCGCAGATATTGCAAGCACCGAGAGGATGAAACTGCCTATTTACTGGGAAGACTTGAGGCATGCAGGTACGGTGAAGATGCAGGATTACATCCCTCAAGGAGGTTTGTACTTTGCTGTATCATGTCTTAACAAAATGAGAGTACAACAAAACTAAACCAGCTGAACTTGAAAAGTTATCTTCCTCCTACTTCTCCTGTCCATCCACATTAATCTGTAGTTTTTGTCAGGAAAAAATAGGTGTTTTAAATGGTCAGCGTGTGTGACCATTTAAAACACCAGCCTCAAGTTTTTGTGTGGATGTTGCAGATCAAACACTTGGTATCACCTGAAATTTCTTCACTAAAATGTCTATACAGGTAATCACACAGCACCTGTGGAATTAGTTTATTTTGTTAGACTTTGTAATCATAAAATGACATTTTTCTTCTTGATGTGCCAGTGTAGCAGCATGAAATGCACCCTTCATCTAATTTATATTTGTTGCTCATTTAAAACTCTGTTTTTATGCCAGTTCTCCTCTGCACACCTGGTCAATTACTGTGAGGTGGGTGTGCTTCTTAAATTGCCTGCCATCTAACAAGCACTGGGGGTGAAGCTGGAATCATGTCTCTGCAGTTCACATATGGCCATTTGCACAGGGGTTGATTGAGCACATTTGCATGGCAGTTTCTTTTCTACTTGCAAAAAACATTTACAATTGCTCTTATGTCCATTTTGAAGCCATCACAATTTGAGTCAACCAATCAGTTTGCCTGACGCAAAGGTCCATGTGATGCTTAGCGTCAGAAACTCTCACCTCTTACACTTTACTAACATTGGACAGAGAGTGCCTGTGGTGACCTCTCTCCCCAAAGCAACATTCACACCCACACTAATGAAATTGTGCACTCAGTTCATTTTCTGACATGACTGGAAAGCACAGTTCTGACAGATCACAGATGAATATGCAAAGTGTGATCAAAAAATTACAAGACTGTACCTATAAAAATCAAAAACCATATGTAATTTAAATTTGGCCATTGAATTTGTGTGGTCGTGGAGCGACAGACAGCTCCCAGCGCTTCTGCAACACTTGTAACTCTCTCAGGGAGTCTCGTTATGAAGACACGTCAAACACCATCTGTGCGATGGGCGCACAGTCTCCTCCACAGTGTCAAAACAGTGATCCCCAAACTTGAATGTTATTTTGGAGGAGAGGGAGCAGTAACAGGGAGCAAAATCTAGCAAGATAAGTTTGTGGGGAGCAAGAATTGGGTTGTCAAATTGGGTTGCCAAAAAAAACCCTGCACAATCACAGCATTGTGACCCGGCAGACTGCACAGTTGGAACTCCATCCTGCCACAGGTTAGGCCGACATTCTTCCCTCAGAGACTTCAAGATGTTACAGCAAAAGTCTGCTTTGGGAGTTTGATGCTTGAGGAGCAATTCTGGTGCAGGAAATGAAGAAGACAAAGAGCATGCTCCCGGTGTGCTCTTGAACTGACTAACCATGTCCAGTCTTGGAGACTGTGGGCTCTTCCACTGTGAGAACTGCTGCTTCTTCTCTCAGTAGTAGCAAATTTTAACTAGTAAACCAGCACAGGCCCAGAAACCACCTTTAATATTCAATACAACTGGTGCTGTTGTACAATACCTAGAGTTGTGAACATAGGTTTACATGCAGTTGTAAAAACTGTGTATATCATGGCATTCTTGAGTTTGCAGTGTTTTTTTTTGTGTTTGGGGTCATTGTCTTGTTGGAACACCCAACTACTACCACCACCATGCTTGACAGTAGGTATGTTTTAGGATTAAAGGCCTCACCTTTTCTCCTCCAAGCATATTTCTTCTCAATGTGGCCCAATATCTTATTTTTTATTTCTACTGATCACAGAACATTCCTCAAAAAAGCCTTTCTATGTCCACGTGATCAGCAACAAACTTCAGTCGAGCCTTAAGATGCTGCTTTTAGAGAAAGCGTCCTTCTTCTTCCACAGCCGCCTCTCAGCTCATGGCAATATAAAACACACTTGACTGTGGACACTGACAGCTGCATTCCAGCAACTTCCAATTCATTGCAGACCTCCATTTTGGTGATTCTTGGCTGACTTTTGACCATCCTGACCAATTGTCTCTCAGCAGCAGGGGACAGTTGACACACAGTGACACAACTGTGCCATGCACTTTATACTTACAACTTCCATGTCAATGATTTGCTCCTTCAGATCTGTCCTGATTTTTCAGACTTTCCAACTGTAGTGTTTGTGGCTGAGTCTGACAAGTGTATCAAAGGGAGCTTATTTAACGTGGCTCAGAGAATTCAGCAGTTTGGAGTCAACCGTAGTCACAGTTGACTTAGTGCATGACCTAACAAGAGGTCATGCACTAAGAAAATTTGGTTAACACAACTTTCTACATCATCAAAACTGATAATTCAAGTTGCTGTATGTATATTTTTGAACCAGCAAATTTTGTCAACAATACTACAAGACCCATTATAAATTAAAGAAACAAAATGCATGACTGTTTTAATGAGTCCATCATAGAGTTACAGGAGTCTGGAAACTCAAGACTATGATACACATGGTCTTTACAAGTGTATGTAAATGTTTGTTCACCACTGATAATCTAGTGTGTAAAGAGCACATTTAGATTTGATTAATAATTCTGATAGATGGCTGAGACATCCCAAGCACATTAATAATGCAAACTGATTTAAGTAGTGCGGAGTCAAGCAAACCATCATATCGTGTGTTGCTCTTTATATGTTGTTAAACCAGCTCAGTCTTTATGGACTAAACATGTTGCTTTTAAAAGTTTATTATTTCTGTATTTTTCCAGAATGCAGAATAAATAAATTACCGTGATATGGTCTTAGGGACATAACAGGCCTCTAACTTGTCAGACTTAGTGCCAACATGTTTTCATTAATTACCCTCAGACCAGAGAATGAAGTTAGAAGTGACATGCACAACATTCTTTGTTTCTTTGTTCATTTACTTTTAATTTTGACATAACATGATTTTAGTCATTTTTCCTGACCAAAAAAACCAAGATATTGCATTGATTTTTGAGTTTTAAAAAAATTGTTTTGTTTAAATCAAGCACATAATTGCTAGTGTAAACAGTTGGACCCATACTCCGATTTATTTTGCCCAGGTCAGTGCAGACAATGTAGATAACACAAGTGCTTCCCTCATCTCCAAGCATGTCACGTGGGACTGGGAGCCAGGAGCCACGGCGGGAGCCTCCTCCAGGACAAAGCACTCGGAGCAGGGAGACACTGTGTGCCTTGTTCCCCCTTAGCCAGCTCCATGTCAAGTGGGTGTTTGCTTACTGGGAGGACCAGGACCCCCCTGGAGGGGAAAGCAGCGCACAGCCTGCACTCAATTCAACACCGGGACACACACACACCCTGGATTTGGTGTAGGAACATTTATGATCAGACATTGCTTATGTCTGTGTCAATGAACACAACAATAGTTACAGCTCAGTTTCATAAAAGACAGTTTGAAAGAAGAAAGCTAGAGGCTGGAGATGAAGAAAATCAACAGAAAGCTTTTACAATCTGAAGTGATTTGAAACCATTTAAAAAATATATATCTACATGTTGCACACAGTGATAAGGACATTAGTGAAACTCAGAGCGTTTAAGTGCACAGTTGCAAACATTATTTCATTACGGTTTGGCCACAGTGGAAAAGCCACAGGGTGACTGAGAACAGGTGCACCGCTTGATAAAAAGCTTACTCACCCATGCAACTGTGGAAAAGCATGATGGTCAAGAGTGTCAAATGCACCCGCTTTTCTCTCTTTGTCTTTTACCGTCCCTGTTCCTCTCCACAGCGTCTGGCTAAGACTCACCAGTGTCCTTGCTAACGCCCTCAGTTGAACCGGGCCATGTCAAACCTGAATCCATCAATCACTCAGTGCCAGCCGTAGGGAGAGAGAGGGGGTGGAATGACAGAGACGGAGGGATGAAAGCAGGGAAGGAGGGAGTGGTGGTTAAGGTAAAATATAGCCACCAGTCCTCCCTCCCTACCTTATTTTCTCCTCTTTCCTAACCTCCCTCTTTCCATCCCTCTACAGCCTCAAGAAACTCCAATTCTTACTGAGTTTGGAGTCAGCTGTGAGGTCACAGAAGTCACTCTCAGCAGATTCTAATCAAGAGGATCACGAACCCAAACACATGTTTGAGGAGAAAAGAGCAGAGGAGAGCAAAAGAAAATCATAAGAGGAAAGTCAAGGCCAGCAGAGAAGAGGGTGAAAGCTGAAGGGAAGAAGAAAAAGAAGAGCGTAAGAAGGGAAATGAGCACAGAAAGGAGGACAAGGAGAAGGAAATAAGATAGCAACCGAGCAGAAGCTAAAGGAAAGAGGTGACGGAGCTATGGGTGAGCCTTTCAGCAGGTGTGTGTGTGTCCTGCAGGATGAAGTGTCCCTGTCAGAGCCCCAACTTCCCCCCTGGGCCGCGTCTGATTAATTGTCCGTCGAGCTCCTGTGATAGCGACTACTTTAACCAAGACTCCCGAGACACTCACCCATGTCCCATCCCCCACCGAAAGACACCTCTCCTCTTGCGTACCCGGGTGCCTGGCTGCCCTTCTCCTTCTAAAATTAGGAGAATATTTCTTTTTCAATCCTCCCCATCCCATCTTTTTTTGTCTCTCTCCGGTTGCTACAAATAATCTTACATCAGCACCCCGTTCACCTTGCCATCGGGGGATAATGTCTCTCTGTGGGAGAGGGGTTTTAGAACAAAGGCAGGGGGGCTGAAAACAGCATGATATGCAGTGTGTCCCCCCTTGTGTGTTTACACGTGCTCTGGTGACTGGCTGAGATAAAGCACCCCTGTCTCAGGTAAACAGTCTAGCACAGCAGGCTAAAATGGCAAGGTTGACTTTGGACCTGTGCTGCACTTAGTCAGCTCCTCTATCGTTTCATATACATTCTCATCCCACCGCATCAAAGACATTCCCTGTCAATCAATTTCAGGAGTGACATTACCACAGAGGAGAATTTCTCAGACAGGGCCTTTTCACTGGGGTTTAAATTAAAGCAAGTATGTATAAACGCAAATAAATCTGCCTTCCTACACTATGAACAGTAACTGTCATACTCAGCATTGTCCCTTTATTTTCCTCCCTCTCTGCCAAGCTGCAGAACCATAGCATCTATCCGGATGGCTATATAGCCAGCCCCCAAAAGCAGCCAAGGTCAATTGCCTTTCCTGCTAGTCTCATCTTGTGCTTTATGTACCTTCACATCCAGGGAAAAAGAGCTGCGCTATTTCTGCTCTGCTGCAAGGTGACTGCTGCTTCACACCAGCGACAGCCACGCTAATGCAGGCTAGAGAGAGTAACAAACATTTCCTTAAAGGTCTCCTGATTTTGAGAGGAAAATCTATTTACATAAAAGGTTAATGTATTTTCCTAAAAAAGGTGTTCTGATGAGGCATGACTTTGATCTACTTGCAGACACTGATGGTGTAAAAAGAGCCTAAAAATCAAGACAAACAAGAAATGTTGAATTCTATAACTACAGATAAATGAACTCTGGACTGATGGTAAGCGGTAGAAATGGACATAATGTGGGCTTTGAGAGAGCAGCTGATCAATAGTAACAACTCAACGATTACTCCACCAAGCAGTGAGATTACAGTATTTTCTGGTTCATACTCTCCGTTTTGGAAGAAAAATCAATATTCCAGTACAAATCTCCCAAAAGGTTTCATGAACTCATCTGATCTTTTAGTGTTAATACCCTGTTAGTTATTTTGTAAACGGTAGTGTGTCAAAACATTTAAGCAAGAACATTATCACTGCTCTGAAAAATATTAAAGAAGAAGAAACATGCAAAGAGATGCCTATAATATATAATTTTGAGAATAAATGGAATGTTTGACGATGAGAAGGTGATTAAAAACTGAAAAAGATGCATAACTGGAGTCAAATGTGAAATCAAAATAGCATTTTTTTACAGTATGTCCGCTTCATTTCCTTTGTCTCTGCACTTTTGACTTTCGTTCATTCGTTACTGCAGCCTTTGTTTCTCCTCAGCAACATCCATGATGAATATTAACTATTTGCCTAATATTCAGACAGACAGTCTGTGGTCCTGCTCTTCAGCCATAGTCTATATATTGAGTGTGTTGTACTCAGCTTTACATTTTTCTACTGCATTCAGCAGTGATATCACAATGATGCAATATTAATCCTGATGGTGTCAGAATGTCTGTGCCATAATTTTACTCCATTTTTTCCCTGACATCTCTGCGGTAGACCGTTGGAATTTTACAGCAGGATTTCTACTATTGTTTTGGGTATAAGTGATCGCATGTTTGGCGCAGCCATTTCTCATCCTTGCATAGATAAACAGTTCCCCAGTAAAGCCTGAATATCTCGCTTTATTTCTCTCCCTCCCGCTCCCAGATGTCTCCTTACAGTTGCCATGACTGACTGCAAACTCATTTATTACAGGTCACAAACGCCAAGTGCTTCATTTAAAAAAGGACATCCCGCGTCCCCCCCACACACACACCCCCGCCCCCCAAGCACAAGTGAAAAATCGACCTGCAAGAATAGCATACAGGGCATGCCGCTCCATTAGCACTAAACGGAGGCCAGCAGCGTCCAAAAGATGGGAACAAGGGTTTGAGCGGTGAGGGCAAAACAGAACGACATGAAGGATAGTTCGGTGTCATGTTTCATTCTTGCTGCAGCTTTCATTGTAACGGTATACAACATGGAGAGAGCAACTGACAAATCCCACAACATAAATAAATAATAAAATCAAGCATATACATTGCTTTGTACATCCTTGACATGAAAATGGTTGGAAACTCTTGCTACAAGCGCACTGACTGAGTGGTCTCAAACATATGTGCTTGCTTTGACCTGTTTTTTTAAACAAGTATATTATCCACATAACATATCTTAAGTCTGTTTCATATTTATTCAGGCACACAAATCACCAAATCAAGATTTTACATGAAGCGTGTGTTCCGCCGGCCATATCCGATATCACTCAAAGCCGTCTGTAATTACATTGTACATGCAGATTAGCTATGAATATTTTAGAAGGGGATTACTAAAAGAGGAAAGAGACAGAGAAGGAGAGAGTCGAGAGAAATCAGCCCTTTAACACACACACACACACCCACAAGCAGAGCCGCATGAAAAGCTCGTTTGAAGGTGGAGCTAGTCTTTCATGCCCAAGTTGTCAGCCTATTATCATCCTTTCATATGTTTGCCACCATTATTAACTGCGAGCGGGAATAGAAAAATAACACAAAAAAGTGAGAATAAAACACATCACTCCAATATGTCAGGCTGTCTCTTCAGAGGGAGAAAAAAACATGGCAGACCAACTCTTATCGTCGGACTCTCATTCTAAAATGTGGCGGTAATGAGTGTGTCTTAACAAAGATTAGCCATAATTTCCATTGTCATTTTAATGCTCCCACATTATGTGGAGGCTTACAAAGCCACAGATGAAGGCAGAGGGTGGGCGGAGGAAGACGAACAAGCAGACACTGGAGCAGAGATAGAGTCTCTGGAGCTTGGTTAGTCTGTCACTCACCCTCTATCCCTCCAACCATGCATACACACACACACACACACAGAGTTATTGCACATACAAACACACACAGCACATGCACATTTCCCACACTCTTTGTCACTGAATTTTGAAAACCCTCAAAATGTGGTTGTCAAAAGGGTCGGTGCCTGACAGCCTCCTGCAGCCCTCCAGGAGGATGTGGAGGACAGACGGGCGTATTGTTGGAGGAGCAGCAGCAACAACAAAAGGGATCACAAGTCTCACAAACTGACAGACATACATGGTGCGTTCGGACTCCCGACATCTACATTGTTTAGCGAGCATGGGACCGAGGCTTCCAAGGGCCTGGATCTCACACATTCGCAGCATACTTTCGGAGCGAGGGCCGAGGGTGAAGGCGGTATGAGGAGCGTGGGCATGCGTGTGAGTGTGTGGGAGTGAGTCTTGGAGTGTGTGTGTATGTGCCAATGTGTGATGCACACTGGCACCAGTCTGCACTGACAACTTTATGTGGGTCCAATTAAAAATAATGTAGGCCAGTTCAATAAAAGAAATATAATGTGCAAATATTAAAGCAAAACTTTGGAATATTCTTTCATTTTGAGTGCTGCTATGCAACTGTTGTATTTTACTCTAAGTGTAGGTAAGGTTTCAGTCAAAATTTTAATTGCTTTAAGGGGAAAAAATAAAAAAAAGTTAAAGAACTAGGCAGGCGCATACTGCAGCTAACAAGTTGTTGCAGTCTGCCATTTTTACTTTTTGGATGAATAACTGACACACTGCTTTGTCCAAGTAATTTCTTCATCCTGGTGGCAAACTTGAACTTTTCAGCAGAGAAAATGAGCCTAAGCAGGGATTTTTGACTGGCATGTGTCTGCACTGTGCATGACATTGCATCATTTGGCCTCTTTTCTTGGGAGTGCTGTTTGCGTCGACTACATTGCAGCACAGTCGAGAAGACTGAATGGGTTGCAGAAGCACCAGGAATTTTATTGTTTTTCCACTGCAAGCTCTTCTCGGTGGCCCTAAACACACATTTGCCAACCTAATTAAAGCACAGCTGACTGATTTCCCTGCTACTAAACCTCAGTCCCCAATCTGTCTAAACTAGCCGTAGTATATTGTCAAAGATATCAAGCAGCTCCTCGCCGGTATTTGCGCATATGAGTGTTTGGTGCACTACCTTGTTAACGAAGGACTGTGGCTGCTGTGTATTCAGCACTCAGGGCCTGTGTCGCACACAGGCTATCAGTATTTCTATTTGTGTGTGTCTCTCTCCCGCTCCCTTCCCTTTCATTCTCTCTCTCATGCACACAAAAAACTCAGAGCTCCCTCAATTTACAGAGAGCAAAAAGAGAAACCATAAAAGTAGAGAAAACACAGAGAGAGCGAGTGATAAACAGGAAACAAGCATTCCAATTTCAGAACACCTTTGCCGCATCTGCACTAATCTAATTGCTTGCAAGCCATGCCTCACACGGAATTTCCATTTTAAATACACATGTGATAAACAGCTGGTCAAATTAAGCATGTACAGATATCGGTGACGCTCCAATCCAATTATGACACCCTTCGCTAACAGGACATTTAATAGCCGAGCTGACAGTGATACATGGCAAAACACACGCACATGTATGGTGCATTTATAACTCCAGGTGATAAATGAGTGTACAGGGTTTGTAAAGGTCACAGAGGATATGATCCAATCATTTCTGCTGGATGCAGACAGTCCGACTGGTTATGAGGCCATCAACAAGTCAAACTGAAAAACAATGCCTCTAGTTCAGGAATAAAAATCCTGTAGAAAACCACAGTAACAAAAAATGCATTTTGGAACATACTGTTACACATCCTCGTGGTTGTAATTAAAGAATTTTACAGTCACCTTAAAGCAGAATGAAAAAAAAAAATATTAGGCAGTATAAGGTCATAGTCACCCTATTGAGCAGAAAACAGCAAACACACTTTAAGTCCTCAGTGAATATTACAGAGATTTTTCATAGGGATTCTTGGGTAACATTGTGGGCGCTACAAATGTATTATTGATGCCAGTGCTTCAAAAACAGTTTTTTTTATTTTTTTTTGTTGGAACACAAGAAGAGATTTATAAGAAACATAATGGTTTCCACTACTCTACGCAGAATCCAGTCTAGATTACCCAAACAGAAGGTTTTTCTTTTTATTCTTTATCCGGCTGCAGGATGGAATCCCCAGGAGGGTAACACACAATAAATCATAGGCTGTCTTTTACTTTTCATCACTGCCAAAGAGAGAAAACTTCAACAAGTCACCAGAAACAGCAATCAAAAGACCTACATCTAATAGTTTATGACACACTCGGAATAATAACATCCCGTCTGCCATCAGGTGCGTATTAAATATCTTCAGCCATGAATGAAAGCAGCACATTAATACAGAAATTTCTTTATTGCGGGTCGATGACCTTGTGTTGCTCCTCATCTCTCACCCGGACTGAGACAGAGGGGACAAAAGCACAAAGGTTCACATTCCTTTTTCCAACAAATGGAAGTGGATCACCACCTAATCAAAGACCGCCATTCTTCTAATAAAAAGCCTGGTGGCGGTGGAGGGTCAAAGCTCCTTTAACAGGCGACAGCAGATATGACTGTAAGAGGGCTTTGTGGCAAAGCAGAGCTGTGAGGGCTACCAGATGTGACATCATTCTTTCCCTATCCTTCATTCTGGGGGAAAAAACACAATGAAGAGAAGTGTACAAGAAGTGTCACTCTGTGTGGCGTGAGCACAAAAACTCAGGAAAAGAAGAGAAATAACAAAATCTAATGCCTCCCATTTCTAGCCAAGTCCCTCTCTGTGCCTCGCTCAAGCCCTTGTAAACATTTTGATATACTGTGAACTCACATATCAGCGCCACACTGGGACACCACTGTCAATTCCAATCCAATAAACAGTGGGTGCTCCTATAAGATAAAAGGATGCAGTAGGGGGGTGTAGCCACCAAACTATTCTTCATTCATTTATTTTTTTTTAGTCAGCCTTCGAATTAGGAAACAAGATGCTGCTGAAAGCTGCTTAAATGGGGTCATTTAAGGAGTTTATGTGCACTGATGTGATTACACTTACTGAGAAACCTTCCATGCACACATTTCCATTCAACAAATGACTGCACTCACAAAATATATGCATATTCATAAAGACAGATAGAATTTTGGGATGTGGCCATATGGTTCAGAATCAGCAGCTGTATGCATTCCCAAACTCCCCCAGCTTCAGTGTATAGCTGCAGTCAAATGAAGAGGAGAGTGCAGTGCAGGGACTCATTGGGGCACACTCAGCATATTGCAGACATGTACCCTGCTGTCATCTAAAAACCTATTAACTCCAGTTTAGCTGAGGAAGTATAAGAGAATCAAAGATTTTCAGCAGCAAACCAAATAAAATCACGGGAGTGTTAAAAAGGTGGCTGAGAAGCCACCAACTGAAAAAAAACACAACAAATGGTGTCGCATTTTACATAATTTTATTCTTATGACTCATTAAGGGAGACACAAGCTGTCATCGAAGAACCTTATGAAAAAGCAATTGAGCAAGTGTGAGCGTGCATGTGTGCACATTTCTGCATATTTTTCACTCATGAAACCCTCTGGCTATACAGCGCACACACCACAGCGATCCCAATATGCGCAGACGAATCGTTCGCGCGCAAAAGCGCACACATATTTCATCACGGTGCCTCTCCTTGCCTTCCACAGACAGAACTTAATCCGCCTTTATGCCATATTCTCACACTGATATTTGTACAATCCGCTCCTCCCGTGTTTGTCTGCGGCTCTCTATTGTGTTTCTTTAAGTTCCAAATACATTAACACGATTTGGAGCTCTACTGGTGGATGACAGTTTAATGCCGTCTATATGAAAGTGAATTACAACCGTCACCTTCATGCTGGATTCGCCCACATACAAATGTGTGTGGTAGCCTGTTCTCAGGGAAACAAGTGTGTTTTATTTGTTTCTGATATGCAGCTTCGACCTCTTCACACATAAATTTAAGACTAATAATCACAATTTAGCCTAAAACAAGTGGAATAAATGGAGAGATGGAGTAAGGCAAGGGAGACTAACGTTCCTCCTGCTCTCCTTTAACAGATGAAACAACCGCAAACAAAAGCTTGCTCTTTTTAAACAATAAAAGTTATGAATATTTGTTTTGTCTGTCCGTAATAGAGGCGGCGATATAAATGTAAAACAACAGGGGGTCGATTCCTAGCACGAACACTTCAAACTGCATCCAACAATCACCCTCTGCTCTCTTTCAGGATCTGTACTATATGTGGATACAGATGTGGGAACATGCGTTAATCTTGTGATCAAATTTAAGGCCATACAATGGGGAAAAAAGCAACAGCATACCCCCAGCCACCCACCCCCTTTAAAACAAGCGGTGCCAATGGAACCGAGATTGTTTGAAAAGTTTCCATTCCTTAAAGACAAGCGAAATACAATGAGACCGAACAAGCAGCAAAAAATGATCACAGGAAAAAATGGATAGTTTGTCACAGAGTGAGAACAACTTAGATTATCTCTCATCCACTGCATATTTATCAGCTTTAATAATAAAATAAACTGAGATTTTTATGACACAATGTACGTTATTCACAGTCCTGTTTTCTAACACCAGTCCCACAGAGCAGTCACTTCAAGTATTACTTCCATGCGTAAAGAGGCGAACTTTGTGAATTATGCTCCATATATTGCATTTCCATGTAGCTCCGATGCAAACGAATTTTAGTCGGAGTCCTGACTAAAGGGGATTATGCACGATGATGATGCGATAGTTTTGCTTTTGTCTCTTCTGTTTCTCTCTCTATCGCACAAACACATCGCCGAGTGCACCTATATCGCACCTCCCCGTGCGTAAAGAGCGCCCCTGCACTACACAAACAGTACTGCCAGTGTCAGCGTCAAAGTCCTGCGCGCTGCAACGCTGTTCGTCAAACTGGAGGTCCACAGGATCCCTGAGGGGGTTCACTAGAAAATGAGGAATAATGTAATTTCACGGTAATCCGCTTTGCTTTTATCCCGATTACAGAATGCATATGGATGAACGTTCACCACTGTTGGCCCCGTTTCCAAAGGTGACACGGTGAGAGGAGTTACGCACAAATCAATACTGAAACACAGCAATGATACACTCTCCCCGTACGAGTCCCTGCAGGACTTTTAACTTAAAGTAGTTGAAACAGACGTTTGTCTTTGGATCGGCAATGGTTGCGGAGCATAAAGCTGAAAAATACAACCTGCTGTCCTACCAGCGGGATGAATAAAAAAACAGATAACCATGAAATTACAGCGTATCGTCACGACCATCATTGTCATTCTAATGATAGATTTGACTGAGAGGAGAGAAAAAGAAGAGTTCAGAAGTAACTTTTGGAACAGTTACGCATTAGACAACCTGTCTATCCACTGGAGCGAGGACAAGAGCACAGTAACCCGTTGTAAAAAGCGAGCCTGTCACTCTTCTGTGTTTTTCTAGCTCCACTCTGTGTAAAAGCACACGTGTGATGGACATCAAATGCTCTCCTTTCTCTCTAAATTCAACAGTGCCGCTCTGTGCAAGAAGAAGACGGAGCAAGTGGCTCGCTTGGATTCATTTGGCTTAACAGACGCACCGCCACTCGCCATCTGCTCAAACCAACACCTGTGCTTCAGAGTAACAGGAATCTGTACGTCATCCCATTCTCGGGAGAGTGTTTTTGGCTGTTGTTTTTGACATTTCTCCAACCCTAGAATAACAGGCTCGAGGTGAAAATGACAACAGTATGTGCAGGTTGGATCTGTCAAACACGAAACAGTCTTGCTGCGTGCGTAAAAAAAGAGGACAATATTGATAGAAAAGTGGCGCGCACTGACCAGCTCCACGGACAAACACACACATACGAAACTGCGCACCGGGGAGCAGGCATGTTGGCATTCACTCACCTGATTGTGAAGAGCTGAACCCAAACACGAGGCAAGTCAGGAGAAAGCCGAAGCAACACAGGGCAGTCGTTGGTTTCATTGTTGTGCTTAGCAAGTATCTCCTTTTAAATTCACATGTCCAGCAGCGTATCCTTCTTTGAAGCAGCCAGAAAGGGTGAATTCGTTTTGCGTTTGACGCCTCTTCAGCGTGCGAGTTTTTTGGGGGGGACTTTTGTCGCTTTTGACTAAGTTTTCAGTTTGTCCGACCGCCCTTCACCTCCTCTCTCTGCGCCGTCGGGCCCAAACGTGTGACAGACGTGAGCGCAGAAATAGTCGAATATTAGTTCCCAACGCACGCACTGAAAAAGCTTGTCTAAATAGTGTAAAGCAGTACTCATGCCATTACTCCCCGACTTAGATACAGTATGCAGCTGCAGACTCGCATTCTTCAGACACACCTCCGGGTCCCCGAACTCCTCCTACGTGCGCTCTGATTGGCACAGGTGCCCGACGATCACTCCAGAGCCCGCCAGCCACAACTTGATGCGCGACGCCATTGGTCCGCTCAAGATGCCAAAACCCTCTGAATTTGTGCGTCGGCTCTGCTGCACCTGTCACACCGAACACAGCTGAGATAAATTCTACCAGAAGGATTTATAGGTGTAATGAGTAAAATAGAGCCGAATCCCACTTGTATGCGGGGCTTCCTGTGCGCTTTTGGAAGATCTTATCCGGATTCGATAAGATCATTTCATTTCATTTTGGAGGTGTTGATTTAATACTGAACTGTCAGCACTGTATTTGGTGGTGGAAGTGATGCCCATAGAATAGATTTCATTATCAGGTTTATTGTGAATTGAATTGTTATTGTGCTTGAGCTCCTGGGACCCGAAAATATTTACCCTTCTTGTCTAAATTTGCTTCATTTTACAAGGCTGGAACACAACATAAGCATGATCAGGTAAATACAGGAAAGCATTTTGGCAGCCAAATTATAACCCAATTGATTTTTTTTCTTCATGCTGCATCTTAAGCAATGATTTCCATTTTTTCCCTCAGTTATCGGACCACATTGCTGTCGAAGGCAATATCTCTCCATATCCAGAATAATCATCCCCCCACCCAGGGATGGCTCAGTGTAAATGATACGAATAAAAGTCAAACAGAACGTTTAGATGGTGATATTATTGTGCTCACTGAGCTATTTGTAATAGTTTGAAAGCAGTGACTTTGCGGTGACAGAAAAAAAAAAAATAACCAAGATAATGGGGGTACAGGAAACAATGTGACGAAAGGTTATTACTTTCACCAGCTGCTGCCTACTTTTGCACTTTAGGAGAGGGGTGAACGCCTCCTGGAGCTCCAATATGCCCGCACATCTGGACAAAAATCCTGCACCCTGACTGTCCCCTACCCTAAGTTTCTTTGACACACACAAACACACACATACACATGCACAAAGGAGTAATCAAAGTCTGAAAAAGGCAAGAAATGTGCAACGCTGCTTGTGTTAGGCAAAGCAATAAAGTGAAGTCAACTTACTTTTTGTGTACTCATCAGATTCATTTACTTTTACACAGTTAGAGTTAAAGTGTATTTTCCTGAGTAAATAAAGTTTAGATTCATGTAGCCTGTAAAAGGGAGAAATAATTAAAATTTTCCCCTCAAATATGCATAATGAATGTTAGCCCTGATTTAAGTTGAAACACAAAAGGCTCTTATGATGCTAGATTTTGTATTCAAAGCACCATAACAGGCACTATCAACTGCAAGGAAGTTCTATGCATATGGAGCCTTAAAAGGGACAAAAGTATTGTGTTTACGATCTTCTGAAAGTGAGTGGTTGTTAGCTTTATTATGACTGGAGGAGGCGGTTTACCTTCTTTTTTAATTTTCCATTACATCAAAGTCCTGTATATGCCGGAGCAAGAATCCACTCAAGCCCGTAAAC
Organism: Dascyllus trimaculatus; assembly: GCA_024666655.1. Classification (NCBI taxonomy): domain Eukaryota; kingdom Metazoa; phylum Chordata; class Actinopteri; family Pomacentridae; genus Dascyllus; species Dascyllus trimaculatus. Next base: position 22,193,039 of record CM045456.1, on the reverse strand, counting down.
ATCCTTCTTCTTTTTTTTCGCTATAGGCAGGTCACTCCTCCCCAGAGATCATTCAGGGCTTTTGTTTGCTCTAATAGGGAGGTATAATGCTCACACACACACACACACAGATACACGCACTGTCACACACACACACGCTCACACACACACACACACACACACACACACACACACACACACACACTGCTTGGCCTGGTGCTGTTTTGGAAACTGGAGCACTAAGCAGAACTTCCCTGATCCAAGTGTGCCCAACACTTTTTTTGGAAAATGGGATGCAGTCAGTCTCGGCTTTCACTTTGAAGAAAGTCAAAAGGCCCTGTTGTTTTTTTTTTTAGCCTGGCTGCAAAATGAATAGTGCACTGAACTGTGAGGGGCACTTCTTGAACCTCTGCTGCAGTGTTGACCCCTCACCAGTGGGGGGCAGGCCATTTCTCACCACCCAGGTCATAGGAACAGCGGAGTGACACAGTGGGTGGTGGGCAATTCAAGCTGTCACCAACTAGTTTCCTGACTCACTGTTTGACATTGGCTCCCTATCAAACGGAAGCTTTATTAAATATTCCTCAGCAGAAATGAGCTTTTAATATCACTGACACCGCAAATTTATTAAGAAATATGGAAAAATGAGATCTGGCAGCGTGCGATGAGGAGAGGCTTCCCTCTAAATACGCCCCAAATGGCCGCCGTTTATCATTTCTAATACCAAAAATGCAATTTAGCAACGTTGTGTATTTTCATTATACATTGCGCTTTGAGAGGCACCTTGTGACAGTATCAACCTAATGTTGTCAATTAGGTAATTTATTCCAGGGATTATAAGAGGGAATGAGACGAGGTTTCATGTGTTCGTCTAGGCGTTCCCCAGTGCCTGCTGTACAGCTAATCTAATACATAACCCCCTGATTTGTTTAATGGATGAGACTTTGCTGCTGCAAGAGGCACGCCAATAAAAGCTGGGCCCTCCAGAGGCTATTGTGCCTCATAATGATGCCAGACACACAATGTGAGAGTTATGAAGCAATTTTTTATCATGCGGCACATTGTTTTGCTCTGTTGGTGCCGTGCAAGTAAAGGCAATCTCTCCCTGCAGCACAACACTTCTCCCCCACACTTAGATAAACCTTCAGTATGATAAACTGTCCCAGCCACATGTTGCAGAGATGAGGGAAGTTGAGAACTGATGTGCACGTCTTGTACTGGTGACTTCCCAGTAAGACAACAGAGGATTTTCATTAACAACTTGGTCATTTTAATGACCATTTTAATATGAGATCTCACTCTACTTTTGTGTTATTAAGGTTAGTCCTGGAAGATGACGAAACCATGCTTGAAAGCAACACCAAATCTCAGCAAAAATACACCGATCAGCCCCAACAGTAAAACCACTGACAAGTGAAGTGAATAACATTGATCATATTGGTATTATGTGCTGTTCTGCTGGAAAACCTTGGATTTTGGCATCTGCGCTGATGAGACTCACACGCCCTGACAAACATTGTCCCACAACAAGCACATTCCCTCACGCAAATGAAAATCCCAAGTGTCACGAGCCTACCTCCGCAGGAAAATGCACCCCACCACATGGAAAAACATCAAACAATCAGAAACATATTGAGGAACTTGACAGTCGCCAAAGATGTTGATTTGACCTCCAAACTTCCTAGACCCTATTCTGATCCAGCATCAACAGGATGCAGTGAAACAAGTTTGACTGACAGAGGCCCCACTGTGCAGCCCAGAGTACCTAAAGGATCCACTGTCCTATGGAGTCTGGCCCTGGTGCCAGATCCCATAGGACACCCTGAGAGGTCCTCTTGTCCATGCCCAATGGTTCAGAGCATTTTTGAGCACATAAGGGGGACCAACCCAATATTGCAGGTGGTCATAATGTTATGCCTGATCAGTGTATATATAAATTGTAGAAAAGTTTAACTGCTCCTTGGAGAGACATCACATGGCTATAGAGAAAATGAAAAGCATATACTGAGATGTGGTTCAAAGTAATTTTCGACCTCTGTCTCTTTCCGCATATGGTAAAGTGACCTTCAAATACCATGTTAAGAGAGGGTCTTCTAATAGATCAAATGAAGAAGTCTTTCCAGCACACATGTGAAAGCCAACATTCAGCATAAAATTGGTTCTTTTTTTGAGCAGGACAAAAGTAACAGTAAAGTCATTAACTGTGCCTCTATCTTCCCTAAACAATGAGGGAGAAAGAAGATGAATACTGCTTTCAAAGGTGGAGGGGGAGGGGTGGGGGAATCACCCATTTCTCAGATGCCAGTACTGCAAAAAAGAAAAAAACTTAAAAGCATTTGTTATTGTCAAAACAGAAATGGTTTGTTGAATAGATAATGCTGAAGTTGTCTACGAAAGAGCTAAAAGCCTATCACAACACCTCGGAGTATGTCAGGCTCTGTGCACAGTGTCGAAATACCAAATCAATATCTGTACGGCTGCATGTAATCGCTGTGAACACTGATAACTAAAGTTCAATAAAAACACAAACATGACACCCAAACTAGGTCTTTACCCCCCCATATTATTTCATTAACAATGCAAATGCGTAAACTGCATATTTATGCAAGTATTAATCACTTTGGATCAGATGTGGGTTTTGGACAGATTCTCGTTCCGTAATGACAAGGACAAACAGCAATAATGAGAATTTTCAAGCGTAGATTGCCATTGATTCTATCTGTGTCAGCTGACATCTCAGGCTGCAGGCTGTTCTCAAGTCATACAAGACAGTGGATAGATAAACAGAGACGACACATCATTTGACATGTTGACTGATAAAAATTCAATCAGCAGCCCCCACCTTCCCGCTCCATTGTGTGATTATTCATCGTTAATGAACACCTTTTTGGCAAAGATGAAGCCTTATCAATTCTACTATTTAAACATCAGGAATCAACATATATCAATAATATAGTAGCTGAAGTCTGGAGGGAATTCTAAACCTCTTTACCCCACAATGACTCCCCATAATGCAACTTTCACAAGATGTTTGTGTTGTTTTTTTCTTTTCAGCATGGCATGGGTGTTAAAGCCAGCGTGGAAGTGCCATAACCTGCTGTTCATCTGGTCATTTTGTGTGCTTAAACAAACTCTCATGCGTTTTTTTTACACTAAACCCTGGTTTCTTTTGCTGTTCTTGCCACTTGCTTGTCTCACAGCATCATTCAAACTTCATGTCTTTTGATCATGTTGTTCCTTTATGGCGGCAAAATACCATACATGTGAATTAATAGTATAACTATGAGAGGTTAATAGCAAACCTGATATCAGTGCAACATTTTCATTAGAGAAACAGAAATAACTAGCATTTAATGTGCACAGTTTTTCAGGTTTAATCTGAATTTGTAGGCGTTTGCGAGTTTTATAATTGTCATTAATTTCAGGTCTAATGCTTTTCATCTATTTTATATATACAGTATATACAGTAGAATGCATGGTCTGAAAATTTGTCTGCTCATGTTACAGCAGGTGTTATTCAACAGAAATAAACATAACCTGCTTTAATGGTTATTTTTTTTAAAAATGCATACAAAAATGTCAAATTCATTTAATTTGTTTTCATATTTTATTGTGATTTTAGCTAATGATTGTGTCAGTTTTACTTAACCCTGCTAATCTATATATATTTTTTATGCTAGTAATACTGTTGCTTACTATTTGCATCAGCGTCCAATGCGTAATTACCGTAATATATGCAAGATCAGTAATCGTATGCAAACCAGGAAATATTATATAACAGAGACTAAATGAGGACATTTTTAATTGGTCTGACTTGTCATGGGTGAGTCAGGAAGCTGGGAACTTTGTGATTCACATCAGAGTTTATCACTGAATTCAATTCAAAATGCCTGTGAAATGAAGGTGGTGCAAACTGCACTGAGATTATTAAAGTTTTCATACATAGCGGTTTTAATTATCTCAAATATAATTTTATCTGCTGATGACAGATAATTCCGTTATCAGGAGCTACAACTGTGTGATTTATTTCCCCTCAGGATCAAGTCGCATTACACTTGCTGCATAGGATCAGACATGAAATCTTCATGTGATAACATTCTATCATCCATGTCAATGTCATTTTTGCACTTTTTTTCAAGTTACATGTTGATGGACTTCATAATGACTCATAATGACTCACTGTTATGTGACTCACCCACTGTTGCTATCATTTCATGCACAACTTCTGCATAAGCATATTTTTTACAAGAAATAAATGCTTTTGCAGCAGTTGACGTGCGGGAACATTACACGAATACACACAAGCTAAGAAAATCTGAATTTGAGATCACTGACCTGACATCAGTGATATATTAAAATAGAAAAAAAAAATCTCAGCATCTTTATTCAAACTGCTGAAGGAGCTACTTACGAGCAGTGGGTTCTATTAGTGTAATTCCTTGATATGAGACAGCTGAGCCAGTATTGAGTCACTCAGTGTAAAAAGGACTCTAAAGCTAAAAGTGACATCCAGAATGCCTTGCATGGGAAAGAAATGTCATTATGTTTACATCAGTGGAGTAGTCTAGCTACAAATAAATCATAAAAAGTGCCCATTTCCCAGTGTCATTTACTCACATAGTCCCCTCTCCTGAGAAAGAGGAGGCATCAGAGATTATTTGGCTTTGTAGGAGACCTGGGTGAACACATGGAAAGTAAAGGTTCATCTGACTATGCATGTTTTACACTTATTGCCTGTCCCTTTCACATCTTTTTTTTCTTGTCATCGGACTCATATGGTGGCTAAAGAGCCAACTGAAGCTCCGACTGGCTCTGCATGAACCTGACTCAGTGAGCAATAAGCAGCGTTAGCGCATTACACACACATGATTACGTGGCCATTTCCTCAGTGAATGAGTCTCATCAGAAGTCACTGAAGAAGCCACTGAGTGTGTAATTGTTTCCCATTAGGGGAAATGTTGACTGCCATCGAGTCGCATCTCGCTGCAGAGTTTGCTGACGAATGCTCACTGTCCACTGAGTGAAGCGGCCTAATTCAGCTGTGGGTTGTGATGGAATTACTCAAACCGCCCAAAAACCACCAGATTAGTTTTAGGGTGAGGGTGATGCATCATGTTTTTTTTTTTTAAACTTTTTTTTCTTTTTTTGTGCCTTGCAGGGCAAAAGTTCAGATGTTTGTTGATTCACTAAAGTGACACGAGACTTTAAACATTATTATCAGTCATATCAGTGCCCATAGCGATAATGTCTCTGCAGCTTAGATGAAGTCTTTGCAGTGTGATGCAGTGTGCGGCTGTTATGCATTCCTGTTTTTATGTGCTGCTTACGCCGTGTAGTCTGCCCTTATTTGTACTGGTATATATGGCGTGCACATTTGTGTTTGCACCTCTATTTTGTCATACTGTCTTTTCTCCATCTGCAATATCACACACACGCACACACACTCACTGCGAAGCCTGGACTGCAGCAATGAATAATTGTGTTCATGTGCCCTTGTGAAGGTGTTGTAAATTGGATAGCTTACACTGCAAATTACAGGCCGGTCAAAAGTTCAAATGAGGCCAACCATGTCAAGTGAGACCTGAGGATGAGGCAGGGAGACGACTTTTCTCAAGTTATTAATGCTGCCTTAGATGAGCTTTGCTGCTGCACTATTTGGATGGTGTAGGTAGGAGGAATAATCATAGAGGTTGGGAGGTTCTCTTTATAATGCTGCCATCTACAGGATAGGAATGAAACTGTCATCATTAATGATCAATATGAACATTTCAGTCCTCTCTTGAAGCAGGATGGATAGTAATTGCAGAGATGCAAAGGACCTCAGAAGGACTCTAAAGTATTTCTGTCTGAAAAAAGCTGAGGTAAAGTCAGGTCACGAAAAGGGGGCAGAAATAAAGCATCCTGTAAACAAACAACTTTCCAGTATTCAAATGTTTGCTTAACTTAGCTTACCGACAAAGGATGTAGCATTACCTTCCCTTAGTAAGTATCTATTCATTCGAAACTCACATTTGTACAAGTGTACACTGAAAAGAGACTTGCAACACTAGCATAAGCCTGTCTGTAATAGTAACTATTATTATTTTGTTAAGATGCCTGTTTCCAGACTAGTAACTTGCAGTACCAGTAGTTTATTACAGTGTTTTAGGCAGTTTACTTTTCTGTTGCCAAATATTACTGATGCAAAAAGCCCTTCAGCAGCATCAGATAAGTTCAATAACTCGGTGTGAAATATTATTCCAGTTTTCAAAAGTTTTATTATGCAAATTATGCATTGGTACACAATGCACATAGTGCATTCAACACCATCCAACCATTTCTGCTGAGAGAGAAGTAGTAGGTGATGATTTTAGATATGCCCATCATCTCCTGGATCCTGATTACCTGACAGAAAGACCACCGTTTGTCCATCTGGGCAGTTTTCTGTCTGATGTGGTGGTTAGAGGTACAGGAGCTCCACAGGGCATTGTGCTGTCTCCTGTTCTGTTCACTTTACACACCTCTGACTTTCAATACAACTCCGGGTCATGCCAGTTGCAGAAATTCTCTAGTAACTCGGCAGTTGTAGGGTGTATAAGAGATGGACAGGAGGAGGAGTACAGGGCTCTGGTGGGTGATTTTGTACAGTGGTCCGATAGGAATCATCTGCATCTCAATGTGGCCAAGACCAGGTAGATGGTGATCAACTTCTGGAAGAAGAAGGCAGCTACACAGCCTCTACACATCCTGGGTGAGGACATCGCCATGGTGGAAGAGTATAAGTACCTGGGTGTCTACCTCAACAGCGGACTGAACTGGAGGACCAACACTGACGCTGTGTACAAGAAGGGGATGAGCCTCCTCTATTTTCTGAGGAAGCTGAGATCTTTCAATGTATGCAGCAGGATGTTGGAGGCCTTCTCCCAGTCAGTTGTGGCCAGCACCCTGTACTTAGCAGTCGTCTGCTGGGGGAGCAGCATCAGTACCGGTGATAAGAACAGACTTGACAAACTGATCAGGAAAACCTTCTCTGTGATTGGTTGCAAACCAGACTGATTTGAAGCTGTGGTGGAAAGGAAGACTTTGAATAAACTGTTGTCCATCCTGGATAACCCTGACCACCCACTTCACCCCCTGCTGGACAGACAGCGGAGCAGCTATTCTAACAGGCTGGTCCAGCTCTGCTGCCACAAGGACAGATACATGAAATCTTTCCTGCACAAGCAATAACTCTTTTCAACACATCACTCCTGGTTGGCAGAGAACTCTCAGACGTCACTACTTTGTAGCAATATTCTTGCACTTTTGGACATTATTGCACTTTTTTTTTGCTTAGAGTGTATATTTTTTTTACTTGGAGTGTATATAATACACTTATTGTACATTTTGTATTTTTTTCTTATAGTTTGTTTTTACTTACATATTTTTGCTTATTTATACTTATGTACAGTGGTGGTAACTTTATACTTTCTACTGTAACGACCAAATTTTCCCCTTTTTCTTTTCTATTCTATTCTATTCAATTCTATTCAATTCTATTCTATTCTATTCTATTCTCGTCAATTCTATCCTAGTCTAGTCTAGTCTATTCTGTTGTATTCCTTTCTATTCTATTCTATCCTAGTCTAGTCTAGTCTATTCTGTTGTATTCCTTTCTATTCTATTCTATTTTAATGGGCTGACAGTTCAGTTTTGCAAATAAAACATGATTCCAGCTATGTCTCTTTCAGTTGAAGCAATGTAATCTCTGGCCCTGAGTTTGCACAGGGCCAGAGAAAGAGAGCTCTCCACCTTGAACTACAGAATGGATTAGCTAAGCAAGACTAGTGCAGGTGTACAAAGGATGTGTTTAAAAGGAGAAGGGGGCCAGTGAGGTGGAATATGTACAGAACCTGGGTTTTTGTGCTGTGAGAGAGCGTGGGAGGGGTTTGTTTCTACAACTGTTATGGACCCCACAGAAAGGTACAAAAATGCATTAATGCAATTACATATTCTGAAGATGAACAGAATATACACTAATCAGCCACAGTATTAAAACCATTGAGAGGTGAAGTGGTGGAAAAATGTCTTTACAATGCAGTGTTGTGCTGTGAAACCTCATCTGGATGTTACACTGATACATACCACGCATCTAAACAATGTTGCAAACCAAGCAGCATGAGAGGGACAATTTTAGGCAGGTGGTTTTAATGTTGTGGCTGACTGGTGTGTATTTGCGAAATTATAAAGAAAAAAAAATCCTGGTTACATTCAAAAACATAAGAGATTTTTGATAGCAATAAGTCACCACTGGATGGCAGTAAGAGAAAGCGTCAGAGTAGTGGATGTCCAAGGGCACAGCCACTGCAAAAACAACAAAGACATAGAGGCACATGTTGAAAGACAATACTGTTCCTGAGAAACTGTCCAAAAAAAATAATAAATCCTAAGCTCTCACAGATCTCTTTAGAGGGGCAAACTCTAAGAGAAGACATCTGGTCCATCCAGTGAGAATGATTGATCACAAAGACAGTGAAATACCAGATTCACTTCTGTAGGCCACAAAATCAGTATCACTTTCAGCTAGCAACATCTTGTATGGGAAAAAATACACTAATTTCATTTAAAAAAAAACAACAACAACAAAAAAAAAAAAACCTTACAAAAGTTGATCATGTTTTTTTTTAAAATTATTTTGATGTTAAACTGTTCATGATTTTTTTTTTCATACATTCTAGTTTTGAAAGCTGCCTGATTTCCAAACCAGTCTGACCAACAAGATCGTAAAAATATGGATAATGACATGTTTGGACTGTCACACTGCTTTTTTAGTGGCTGGCCTGAGGAAACAATTAGCATATTCTATAAATCACAAAACTGTCACTGTAAAATCACTTTACTTTGTGAAGTTAGTGTAGTTTTAAAACTTAATAAACACTAGTGATGTAAAATGTTAAATGTTTAGGAGAAGAGTACATATGAATATAACATAAATTACTAGTCTGTTGTCTTTTTTTTGTTTCAGCCGGGCCTTGTAATCCTGTCACCGGGGGGAGAATTACTCCAGCCTCAGAAAATGGTGATAATGAGAGTCATGCATTAGTGTTCAAGGTTGGAAGACCTCGGTTCACCTCGGTGAGGGATGACGGCAAAATAGTGGATTTAACTGATACGGCAGCAATGATGAGAAGAGAGAGTTTTTTTCTCTGGCATTTAAAAGTTAAACCAACCACACACACAAAAAATGAATACGAATTAAACATCAGGGAAGCCGTATTGGTTTTGGTAAGCAGGGGGGTTCCTTCCTAAAAGACAGAAAAACAAAGAAAAGGAAAGAAAGAAACAAGGAAACGAATAAATATCTTACAATTATCCAGGGAATAATTGTAAGATATTATTGGGGGAATAAGTTTCCCCCATTTCTTAATCATTAATTCTTTACTCCATAAATCATGAAACTAATCATGTCTCTACCAGTCAGGTAGACATCAGCACTGCCTGGGTGTGTGTCAGTTTTTCTATCAGCATCTCCTCCACTCCTCTCTTGACCCAAGGCCATGCAACCACAAGAAAAGCACTGACACTTTAAAAACAAAAGGTGCAAAGTATGCCAAACGTACTCGTTACAGTACTGTTAAACACTGATTGGCAGAGAACAGCAACCAGTTTCTACACTACATAAATAGAATTTAATCAGCAGCAAGAACTAGTCTCATCACTGTTGAGTTATTTGCTTAATGGTGATGCTTTAAGAACTTTTACTTGCTCTGTTGCTGAATTTAACTTCATTTATGCTCTTAAAAAAGTCAACTTTATCCAAAAAAATCAAGTCACCACATGTTTTTTTCATTTTTACTTCTCTTCTTTTTTTTTTAACACACATCATAATTGCAAGATCAACAGTGTGAAATGACAGCATTTCACTCTGAGTAACAGTGTTGTCCCAGCCTTCTTCTGAGAAGTACAGTAAAGTCAAGCCTCTCAGATTTTCTGACAACTCAGCCGTCATCATTGTACAGAAACAACTGTGTGACCTATTGTGTTGATACTTTACAGACAGCAAAATACACGTTGACTACAAAGTGGAACACAAAGGTGTCATAATTCAAATTTGGATCTCAGTTTGAGTATCGCCGCTCTGTCAAACACCCCCCTCCCATTTCATTGCAAACATAATGCACTATAAAGACAACTGAAGTGTTATTCTGGCACAGGGCTTGCAGTTTGGAGTGATAGTGATTGATGATAAAGTGCAGAAAAATACAGGGAGGAGCTGACATACTGTGTCTCCCCAGCCCACACTGAGCAGCAGTGAATGTGATGCAAATGGAAGAACATCAAGGGCTGACATTTTATTTTTGCACTTTGGTTTACAGTATGTGTGGTTGCCCTTTAAATCACTTGTGATAATTTTGAACATGACTCCTTCTGTCGACCCCTTTTAGGTCCCACACCCAAAAAAAAAAAAAGAACTGCTAATACGCCCTGTAGCAGAGGAGCAGGTTTGTCACAGTCAGACCGAAAATGATGAAAAAATATTTACAGTCCGAGTGAGGCTATTTTTGGAAATGGCAGTGAACACATGTGTTTCTCAGTCCATGGTGGCTGACATTCAGATTAGACTGAATATAGCCCTGAACTGATGAAACTTCCTTCTCTTTATTTGTCTGTGTGAAACACACAAGAAAAGGTTTTGTGATCACATTTATTTCCTGTTTTCAGTTCAGCTCATTTGCAGCTGTGTATCCATTTATGTCAAACCGCCGGTATCTGAGTCCCCCACATCCCAGTCTGCTACATGGCAATCCTCAAACTGTATCTCAACTTCCCAGTGTGTGTTTTTTTTGCACAGTTCAGGCTGATCAGCAGGTGTGCACTGCTCTATAAAAACCCCACTTTCTCTCTCTCTGTCATGTTCTCCATCTTCCTGTGTCAGATGCATTCATCCCTCTCACTCTCTGCCTCCCTCTCTCAGTTTCTCTATTATTGTTTCTGCCTCTTTCCCACTCTCTGTCTTCCCAACATGCATCTGAAGTGTGTGTGTGCTGATGTGACTTTACGATCTCACCCTCTTTCTGCCTGTTGCGCTCTTTCCTCAACTACTTTGCTCCTCTTCTGACTTTTCCACTGTTAAGCGGAGCAGCACATTATTGCTTTTATCTGAAATGCATCGCTCCACTTGTTGATCTCTTCTGTGCATGTTGTTCACCCCACAGTTCCTTCCCGCTAGACGTGGCTGTAGAGCGCGGGTAAGCAAAAGGAAAGGAAAGTGGAAGTTCCCCCACAGTCCTACTTCCTCCCCACATGAATTTGCGACCTCGCTCTTCTAAAGTTCTGACCACAAACCAGCCCAACGTTACCCGGAGGCCTTTGCAGTGACAAACCAGCATGATATCTGCACAGGGTGTTGAAATGTTGGCCTCAAAAACCCAAACTAGCAGCTTTATTTCCAGCGAACTGCAAAGGTATGATATAAATGCTTAGAAAGTTTGCATGCAGTAGAAAGAGTCACAGAGGGGCAGAAAACCATCCACTCCATTGCAAAGCCCAACATCAGTGCTGCCAAGAATAAGGCTCGATAGCACCACCCCTTCCACCACCTCATCTTCCAGTGTTTCAACAGTGATATTACACCAGTCAGTCACTAAATTGCAGTAACATTTTCCCAACATCTCACATTACAACAAACCTAAGCAGCAAAATCACCAAACAAAGCTACTGTATGTGATACCGGATTTCTATAGTGCTCCAACTAGCCCTGCTAACTTCTAAGATATGGGTGTGTAACAGAAACTAACTAGGCGTGTGGCTTGTTGCCATGTGTGTGTGCGTGCGTGCATATCTTTGCTGCCGCGTGTGAAGGTTAAGGGCCTGTCCAAACATCCACCACTACCTGGCAGGAAAAACAGGAATAGGACTTGTCACTAGGTGATTGCACAACCGTGCTGAGGATTCACACTTGGCTAAAAAAGATCTGGAGGTGCTGCCTGCTCGGTAACTTGAAACCCAGAGGACAGGCTGCGCTCCCTGTAGCTCAGACAAAACCAGCATTTATTCTGAAGTGTAGCAAAAAAATAATCCAAGGTGTTATTTTAAACTTAAAGAGCATACGTCATTATGGATGCATCTGTGCCAAATGCTTACACTGTTTATTATTTTACACTAGATTATTGGTACTGTGAGGTTCTTTCTGCTAATGTGGAAATCAATCACTTTTGATCCTGCCAGAAAAAAATAGTGCCTCCACAGAGCCATATTTATTCACTGCAAACTTTTTCTGTGTGACTTACTCGTGGCTGAGTATGTGTCCAGTGCCATTCTGAGATGTGTTTTTGGATTAATCCCAGTGTGCAAAGTGTGTCTGTGTATGTAGGTGTGGATGGCAATGCTTTTGACATACAAGTCTTATTGTCAAACAGGATCTGCGGGACAAGTGGAATGGGCAGTGGATCCTAATGGAGGCAGTCTTGGAGTCATAAAGCTGCTTCAGTCATGTGTCCAAAGACTGTAGTTGTAGAGTATCTGTATAACACTTAACACTCACCTGACATTCTAATATGACCCCTCAAGTTACACAAATACAGTCATTCTCATAAATATTGTGCAGAAGCACAAAGCACCAAGGTGATGCCAAGGAGTTCAATATGCATGTTGAGCACAGTATCAGTAGAAGAAATCTCTCCTGTCCTTTTCAAGCTCTAATTGCAAGTAAGGTGGAGGAAGCACGTTCAGTTCATTACAAATAGCTGCAAATGCTATTTTTTTGATCAAGAGAATGGCAAGGCTTCATTGAAATACATCCTTCAGTCTAGACAGTTGCATGACTCCAACAGTTTCATGTGTCATCATATTTTCTGAGGTTTTAAGTACATGACAACGCCTCAAAAGTTCATTTTCCAGATCTTTCCAGACCTCAGACTCCATCCAAAACACTGTTGTATTATTACTATTATTATTATTGTTTAATCCAATACAATACCTCTCACAGTCTTCTATGTATTTGTGTGTTTCTCTGCATGGTGTTTTCACACTGCCTTGCCTCTATAAACAGGAAACACTTTTCCAGTTCACCTGTGCAAGTCTGTGCTCGTGCCCACAGCAGGAGCAAAGGGAGGAGGCAGAAAATAACTATCTAAACATGCAAACTAGACTAAAAATCAGCAATCCTTTTTCTTCCCAGAATTGCAGAGTCCCTCTTTAACACTTGTATAGTGAATTATTAATAACTTGGCTGACAATCAACAGCCGAATTGCTTGTCTGATGAGTTTGGTGCAGAGTGCTTTATAATTTTATTGCTTTAATAATATTTAGCTCATACAGTCCATTTATTATTGTGGACGGTTTATGGTACGTTACACTTTTTAATAATGATCCGACCATCAGCACAGGCAAAATATTTTAAACACAGTATTGACTGTTTCCCACAAAACAGCGGCTGGTGTAACAACCAAGTAAAAATTGCCTGTTTACAATTCTCTCCTTTCTTCTCAATGCTGATGACACTCCAGCAAAACTCGCAGTTATGACAGAACACATCAGCTTCATTTTTTTTTTCCAGAAAACTAAGAATTGTTTGGCATTCTTCCAAAAGAAAAATCACCATTGCCGACATGTTACATTATACTTACTAAAGTTTAAATATAGCACAAACAATAATCTTTTCTTTACATAGGTCCTATACTATCTCACTTACATTAATTTTTTTCTTTAATATGTCTGAGAACAAAATGCATTTCTGCCCGAAGACCAGCACACAGCGAGGGCAGGTGTATCACTTCTATGCTCGAAGTATGACTCAAAGTGAGATATGATCTAGATGGGAACAAACAATCAACTGACAGCAGGTAAATAGGGGAATCTGAAGATGAAAAGATACAGTTTGGGGTCTGTTCAGGCTTTACACTTCTCAGTTTTGCTACCGCCTTCAGGCAGCTTTGATTTTGTGTGTGTTTGTTGCGCGAAGATGTGCGAGTGTGTGTGCGCAATATACAGATTAAAGAAGTAAGGGGGTGAAGAAGACTGCTCTGACATTTAGAGGCTTCAACAGGCTCTGGCGCCCACCTGTTCATAGACAAAGACTGAGGAGGAACAAACACCAGTCATTACACTGCAAACTAAGGCAAGCCTCTAAGGCTGTACAGTATGCTGCGGCGGGTCTGAGTGCACACTTCATTTTTTGAAATGATTCTTTACTTAGAAATTTTATGAGGGGGAAATGATATGTTTAGCACCCCACATCCTCCAATTTACCTGTTAGTGGACTAATAATTAACCAGCCAAATGATGGCATTATGTTTGATTTATTATTTTTTCCTTTTTAGGGATAAATAGCAATGAATTGCATAGAGCTCAATGTTTTCTTAACGTTTTCTGAAACATTAAAGGTCTTAAGTTTAGACAGTTATTTAGGTCACCTAATTATCTACACAATTAACGTAATAATGAAAAACATCGTACATTTAAAGTATTACAAAAAACGTATCGCTGGATCTCTGTGCCAGCAGTGGTTAACATGACTGATTGCTATCTGACCTTACATAAAATGAACACCATCTTGCTCTATCAGCAGAGTGACACTCAGTGTAACCCCTGCACTTCACAATCAGGGTTTAATTGTCCAATTCAAATGATCTTTTTCTTTTCACGATCCACACATAGGGAATTGGCCATTACATGACTAATTCATGTAAATCAATATAATTCATGTAAATTACATGTTATTTTTTTTAACACTGTATAGGCCTTTTTGTAATTTCAAAGAGTCTTTCATTAAGCTGAACAGGGAAAAGAAAAAAAAACCCTCCATGGACAGTATACTATTCTGTTATTTTCAAATAAAATACATTGGGACGGAATCTCTAACACATTCTACGAGTCCACAGAGTTAAAAATTCGCCTGATGATCAGTTCTCCGCTTAATTCTTGTTCGGGGATTTCAATATCACACTGAAAATTACTGGGATGATGTAACTGAAATTCGTCTGGGGGTGATTACACTCAAAATGTTATAATGAGCAGAAATCCAATCCAAACAGTGGCAGTGAAAAGTGTGAAAAATATCTCTTCTAAACCTCTTGCATGACCTTAGAGTCTTGCAAATCATTCGAGATACATCACAGCAGATTTCAACACTGCCTTTTTTTTTCTCACAACATAATCTTTTAATTGCAGGAAAGGTACAGTTTGAATGTTTTGAAGAAAACAATACAACAATCGGTCTGACTTCCAGTCTCAAAATCCACAAAGCAGACACGGCAGTAAAACCATTTCTTTAATAGAGAGAAACTCATGCCTTAAAATATACATTGTACTCTTCACAGCAGTGTGTCTTCATGTAAGGTCATTGATGTAAAAAAAAACAAAAAACTGAACAGGGCTGAACAGTTCTCCAGCTTCCTTCACCACATTCAGTGTTAAACTGTTTTAAGTCAAGAGAAACTACCAAAGGAATTCAATTACTGTGCATCTTTTTTTGATAAATAAGTCACATATCTTAGGACATAAAAATACACAACCTAAGCAAATACCTGAGAGCCCTCACATCAGAATGTTGGTATCAGAGTTGATCGATCAGCACACTTTACTGGATAATTTCAACATTCAGTGCCAAAATGTACACTGTTCGTATATTATTTCTTAAAAAATACAATGCACCCGGTACCCTGCCATTTACATTTTTTGTAAACAATTTTTAAACTTAAAAAACAAAACAAAACACACACACACACACACACACACAAGGTTCACAAAACCATTTGCATTAACATTTCAGCAGAAAAATAGACATTTAGCACACTCACATTCAGAATTTACAAAAAAAAAAATAAAAATAAATCCCCACAATCTGTAACAATAGCAATGATTTAGATATTCAAGTAAAGTCCTCACTTACAGGGAGGGCTGACAGAAGACCCTTCATTCTTTTTTCTTTTTTTGTTCATATGGCTGCTTCAGATAAAGATTCTATTCATAAGTAAGGCTGTCCTTTTCGATGCATTACTATGAGAACAGAAATCTATCTATCTATCTATCTATCTATCTATCTATCTATCTATCTATCTATCTATCTATCTATCTATCTATCTATCTATCTATCTATCTATCTATTTATATAGCTGAGAATTAATAAAAAGTGAGAAAATACCACTAATATACTGTCCCAAATTAAAGTTAAGTTCTGTTCTGTTTATCACTGTTGCCTCTGAAAGGGGATAAAGAAAAAAACAACTTACATTTTAACACAAGATAAATGAAAGGATATGCCGTTTTAGGAGGACCCCAGTCTAAACAAATAAGGCTTTTCAGAAAACAAATATATACAGGAGTAATATGAGAGAGGACTGTATATCACAGCTGCAAGGTGTAAACAACTTCCAATGCCAACACGTTACAGACGGTAAGTTTTTATGCTCGCTGGGCACCAGTTGCGCATAAAAGAAGCAACATGTAAACAGAGAAAAAAGCTGCCTTTTTGATTACGAATAGATATTGGACATAAAAGAAGAGATCACTGAGTTGAACTTCAGAGCATGACCAGCTATTTATGATGATGGAAAACCGATGCAGCAAAGTAATAATGCCAAAGTTCTTGTAAATTTCAATAACATAAAATAAAACAAAAAAACAACAATGCTCATCAGACAGTATAGAAAAACCTACATTATTATACATATCATTTCCAATGTGCTGCTTCAAGATTGTTCTTTCAAACAAAGGATTATCCTGTGCTCTTGTCAATGATTGTTCTCCATTGTACCTATACTTTAATACAAAAGAAAAAAAACTACAAAGTCACATAAAGTGCATGACCAACTGTACCAAGCACAGTCTTATCAGAGTCCTTCCAAAGGGGACACAGTAACTATGAAAAAACTGGCCTTATGGATCTAAAATCTGTTATCCTTCAACATCCTATATGAGTTTTTTTTTTTTTTTATTCTATATACATGAGCCTTAATTGTAAGAGGTTAATAGAGATGATTTGCAATGCTACAGTTCTGGGAAGTGCCTTCAGAGCAGCACTGCACGGTAACCACACTCCCTGAACTATTCTCTCGCTCATGCTGTTTCTACCTTGATCCCTTTTGTCAAAGGTCATACATGAATGTGGTGACATTATAGCAATGCAAAGAGCACGATTCAGAGCGTAAGGAGGAGCAGCAGACATTAGTGTGTATGTGCTTGCGCATGAGGCGGCGGTTGCGTGGAGCAGAGAGAGAGCAGCCTGATTCAGACAAGTTCAGGTTAATAATACCACAAGAAGCCAACATGACAGCATTTTAGGAGTTTGGCTTCAGCAACATGTGAATGTTTCCCTGTACTGGTTCTAATTTACAGACAGGATGAAAGACATAAGAAGCATGTATTTACTGTGCAAGAAAACACCGCTTGAAAGAAACACATGAAGCAGAAAGTGAGGTACATCAGTGAGCACCCTGCACCATCTCCATATCCCTTTGGTATCCACTGCCATGAAGAATCACACTGCAGCCAGGTTATTAAACGACTTCTAGAGTCATCAACAAGGAAAACAGTTTCTTTCCTCATCTTCCATCTTTTTAAGTTGCCCATGTCATCTGACTCTTTCAAACAAAGCGTGACGCTCAAAGTTCAGGGATGCTCGGACTGCAAGCAGCACAACCCGTGAGCCAACAGGACGGAATAGTTTTCTGTAGGTGCAACAAAGGAACCGAACAGATCGCCAGTTATTTGTGT
Source organism: Dascyllus trimaculatus (assembly GCA_024666655.1). Taxonomy (NCBI): domain Eukaryota; kingdom Metazoa; phylum Chordata; class Actinopteri; family Pomacentridae; genus Dascyllus; species Dascyllus trimaculatus. Next base: position 22,175,386 of record CM045456.1, on the reverse strand, counting down.
GAATTACCCTGGAAGCTTTGAACAGGATAGATGAGAGAGAGAAGGCCATGGCTGTACTTTTTAAGGTCACAGGGCTGACAAGAACGATTAGGCGACACTTTGTGTGCTTTCTTGTTTACCTTCCAGTGTGCTTTCGCTTTATGATCAATAGTTCTACCTTGTAAGTGCAAAAGTGAATGGAGGCCGAGAGAAACGAGTCTCAATACAAGCAACAAATTCAGTTTTATGAAAAATAGATAGAAAGATTTACAAATGTATGACAATTTTAAATATATATATTTAAATATATATATATATATATATATATATATATATATATATATATATATATATATATATATATATATATATATGTGTGTGGTGTGCTAAACCTACTAGATTAATAAATTCCACATTCATTATATTTATTCAGCTTGAAGTTACTTGAAATACTCCTTGTGCATATAAAGATCAAAATATAGATTATTTGGATTTATTTCCTTGCATTTGGATTTGATTGTAATAGTGGTGGAAATTTTAAATTACATTTCCTTAAGCCATTTTTTGTTTAGAAACATTCCAAATAAGGCAGCGTGTTTAAAAATATATGCTTAACATGAGAACAACCTAAAGTCAAACGGGTTTGATTTTTCCAAAACTGGTTTTAATTTTTTTTTTGTTGTTTTTTGTTTGTTCTGAAAGAGACTTTAAAATTTTAACATATGCAAACCACCAATAGGAAGTTGGTTATTTTCATTTTCTGTGCCAGCGGTTCTTAAGTGCTTAACCAGCCACTGAGAACTGTAAAAACATGGCTGGTGTAAGTAAAAACTAAGCAACTAAAACATGCACCGTTTGTGCAAATATAAAGTAGCATAGTACAACGATCTAATATCAGTCGGTGCGTTGAAAATTATTCACAAGGACTGCAGAATCAGCACAATCTTACAAAGTGTTTGTTAAGAGGTAGTCGTCTGGTATCAGATAGTCATGTAGCCTATGCAGCATTTGCTTGGCAGTGTAACTAAACTAGCTTAAACTTAACAAACTTCACTAATAAATTTGTTTCTAGGAAAACACATTCATGATTAGCATAATTTACCAATGATTATGCAATCATTTACCATAAATTGCAAATTTACAAATTGTGATATACATCTGTAAATCTAGTTTTGGTTTCTGGTTATTTACATTCGTTTGTCACCCGTATTGACACTTCACCTCACAGATTACATTCATAGCCTCAAAGTTCTCGAAACCAACATTCATGGGTTATCAAGAAAGATTGTCTCAAAAAGTTGTAAGTTGTTGTATCCATTGTTGGCGGTTAACAGCACTGTCGGAAGTAACCTCTAATAGTTCACTTATATTTATGACAGTTTGGACAGTGATGTACTGGTACTGGTAATGAAGTCAAAGTTCTTATAGTACATTTAATATGTTTGAATTTTTGGAGTATACACTGAAGCCATGACATTCTATCTGGTTCAACTGAAACGTAGGAATAGCTTCTATTCTACTATATTAGGAATGAAAGCATTTGTTAATAAAAGCTTGAGGAAGAGAAAAACAGAAAATGAAAACCTAGTCAAAGCCATCTGACAGCTGCTCTATTATACAGTTCAAAAACAATTTGTGAGAAAAAAGAAAAAAATACATCTTACCTTCCTTCCTCTACATTAACTGTAATTAAATAAGTAGAAAATGTGTCTTTGGCCCATACCTTCATGTGTATTGTTCAACTGTTCAGATTCACAATAAGTAGCTTAGAAATAAGTCTGTGATTGTGCTACACTTGTCTACAGTGACGTTCAACTATGCAGTCTCCGAGGGGATACGGACGGACATCAGGCTATTGCTCCTTTCACTTCTTTGTCTTGCCCTTCATTCCTACTTGTCCTCTTACTGGAAGGTGTGCTCACCGCGGACTATGTGAGAGGAAAACTCGTAGCGGTCCTTGCTCCGGTGGCCACAGATGTTGCACTCGAGTGGTTCTCTGTATCCGTGGCAACCCATGTGAATGGTGTACATGACATGGTCCAGGAAGAGCACTCGACAGTGCTCGCACTGGAAGGCTCGCAGCTCCTGTCCTTCCCGTGCAAACACCCTCACCCCTTCCTGGCTCATAGGTCTCTCTGTGGTCACCCTTGTCATCCCGGTCACCACTCCTGCCCCGCTCCTGGGGGATGCATCTCTAACCCGCTCGCCTGAATACACCACTGCTGGACTGGCTCGAGACCTGAGACCAGCAGGGGCGTTGCTGCCGTGGTAGCCATGCCTGTCCTGGGGGCTGCTGCGAGCTGAGTCAGCCGAGTCAATGCCGCTGTTGCTGGGTGATTCCTCTTGCCCCGGCTGGGGTGGCTTGCCGGGCCTGATTATAGCAGAGGGGCCATTTGAGGTGGGATGGCTGGGGAATTCATGGGGTTGCAGTGGCAGTGTGTCACAGTTTCCTGGTCGCTCCGCTCGCTGGCCAAGAGGCAGGACGTGGTGGAAAAGGGGGTTTACAATGGGCACCACGTCAGCCATTGACAGAGGACCTGGATGATGGTGGAGCATGGGGCGCAGGGTGTCTGATCCCAGGTATGGGAGGGTGTTGTTGATGGCCTGGTCCATTATGTGGGGTGGCATCAGCTCAGCCTGCTTCTCATACTTTAAGCCCATCTCATAGCTTAGATCAGGATAGCTGTAGCGAACCACCTTTTCACCTGCAAATATCAAAGTAGCACTATGACTGTGTGCAGTTAACAAGATCATTTTAAACCAGAGGACACAAGTATGATAAATATAGATACAGGAGCATGATTGCATGGAAATACTCAACAAACAAGAGGGACAGATGACATGCAGAAATCTTCAAATTTCCTTTCTCGTCAGTCAAACTTATATCTTGCTGATATTTTAACCCTTGTTTTTCACATTTTGTACTTGATGCTTGCGTCTAATGGGGTGGAAAGCCCCATCCATCTACTACTGCACTGTTTAACCCCTCTAGAACAGGGATGCGGTAAGCTGTTTTCTCTCGATAAGAGCAATGGCAAAGTTACAGGTGTACCTAACCACAGAGTGAAAAACATTTCCTTGTCTCTCTCTCATCTGCTTGCTGTTGCTCGCTCAATCTATTTTTCTAATAGTGTGGCAAATAAAAAAAGAAAACTGAAAAAAAAATCTGTGCTCATAAGTAGGGCAGGGTTATTGTGTGACATTATATAATACTGTATGATGCAACACTGCAAAGGAAGGGGGAAAGTAATTCCAACTAGGTAAGTCAATAACACAGTTCCATTCTGTTAGCATAAAAGTGAAAACAGTAGCAGAGTTTATTGTGTGACAAGAATTTAATAAATGAATTCTAAGACTCCAAAAAAAATAAATGATTAAGCTCAAATTACCCAATGCCTGCTTGGACAAATGATACATTTCTTTCATTTACTCAAATGCTGCAAAAATGACACTGAAGTGGAGGTAAAACCTACAAGCAGCATAAAAAGTACACTGTGTGGTCGTCTATCGGTGCAGAGCATGACATGAGCAATCTTTTCAACAGCTACCTCAACTTCAGATTCAAAGCAAATGCAATTTAAAAAAAACTAAACAAAAAAACACTTACTCTTCCTCATGGCCTCAATTTCCATAGTGACTAAAGGAAATAATGTTGTTGCCGGTCTACGATTGAAATACTCACCCACAAATTTCTGAGGCGTGGTGCTCTTCCTCTTGCCCACGTTACTGTGGAGCCTTTCAATAATAGGCGGCCGGTCAAAGTTAGCCATGGTGTTGGCCTCTGCCATGGACCTTGGCTCTTTCGGAACCTCACCTTGAAAAGTTTAGGAGATAATTACAAAGATTAACATAGATTTTGATGTTAAAAAAGAGGGAGGTACTGGCAAGTCAAAAATGAACAGATCACTTTGATATTAAAAATCCGAACATATCTTTCAGCATGAATGCAGTTTTATTTTTTTTTCTCCAACCCTAACCTGTGCTTGTCCTTGCCTCTTGAACCCTATGAATCTCATAGGACATGTTGTTACTCAGTAGTTTCCTTTTAAGAAGGAATAATTGAAATAATGGGCTATTTAGGTAGTTAAGTGGTTGCAAAGGCAGCCCAAATTAATAAATTGATGTGGAAAAACTCAAAAATAAATTGAGTAAATGATAGAAAACTTTCTGGATGAATGTGCATTGTCTAAATGACTTTCATAATGCATCAATGTATTCATTACAATTAACTTATAATTTAACCATGTGTGTGTGTGCAGGTTAAAATGACTTTACTCTGCTTGATCCAACGTTTATGCAGCATCTCTTGTACTGTGTTATGGCTATCGTGCTGTTTGTGGTTTCAGTTTTAGTATGACTGTTTACCTGTGTAAGGGCCGGTGTTGGCAGCAGGATCCAAGCCGATGCCCTGCAGGTAACTATGGCAGCGCTCTTTGTGTTCCTCTAGGGATGTTCGCTGTTTGTAACTCCGGCCGCAGTAGTTACACTTGTGAGGTTTGCCGACTAAAAGCAAGGAGATTCGAAGAGAGAGCCTATTAATTTCATTCATCGCTGCACAGACAGAGAGTGGGTAGCATCCAATGCCGCAGTATTCAGGCAGTGCGTAGTAAATACTGAGAACAGTTAGTAGTACAAACAAACCAAAAGCAAGCTTCTGAGATCACGGAGGTTCCACTACTAGTGTGAGGATTCCACACAACTGTTGCCAGACAGAACGATAAGTTGTGGGCGACAGCGATAGTGGCCCCATGAAGTCTGCATTTCAAAATGCTTTGGTCTGTGAAACATACAGCACACTCCCACTGACTGTGGCACAGCATGAGTGAACGGCGGAGCTGATCGTGCATCCCTTAGTGACGGTAGGAAACTAACTCCAAGTTAAACTGCTATGGAGGTGGAGTGTGATTCATTGTGGCATTTCTAGTTTATTGTATTCATTCCTACCTAGAGAAATGGAAAGATGAAGACATATCCTTTATATCTATGTCAGTCAAGCCATCGGCCCATCTATCCTTCCATCCGACGTGTTTCAGCATGTAATTAGTGGATCAATACATTAAAAGATGAGCATGTTTGGAAAACTGTTTTTTTAAATGTATTTTTAGCTCCTGTCAAATTTTTATTCATTGTGGGCTCCTTTTCCACTAGAAAACAAAGTCCTGTGCTTCTATGGAAACAGCATAGTCATCTAGAATTAGAGAGAACTCAAATTTCTTTTGTGCAGTATTAAAATATCACAAAAAAGCAAAATAAAAAAAGTTGAATTTCTTGGATTAGTTATTTCATACACATTTTAAAAACCTGAAATCTACCTATACAACATTTTCCCAGTGCCCGCAGGTGTTACCAATACTGGGGGGGAAATGATGGCTTTTCATAGTATAGGTAATTTGCTATGTAGGTGTTTCATTTGTTTCCCTACTTGTCTCTTAACTGCACTGCTAAAACACAGCCTGCAGTTCAGCCAAGTACCTGAAGTACCTCGTCATGTGACTGCTGGCCACGGTGAAGTTTGTCATGGTCTCTCAGTTACAATAAAGAGAGCAATTTTTTAAAGTTTTTACAGAATCAAGTTTTTAAAAAGTATTTATTGAGACACGTAGGGAAAAAGTGATTTTGCTAAAATACTATGATTTTCTAAACTACATGTTACACACGATTATTTCAAGGACCGCTGGAAAGCAAAAAAGTCAGTCGATTATTTCTGTTTTCACAGAGTCTGGCTCTGATAAATGATGTCACCTGTTGGCCGGTTTCAAGGTTCAGAGAAAGAAAAGACAAACTCTCCAACATTTTACAGAAGTTTACCCTGAAGACTGTTAAGTGTAACTTTCGGCAACTTTCTACTGTTCTTTCTTTCTAATGTTACTTTGTGGTTTGAAGTCATTATTCTACAGGAAGACACACTGCACGTGAGCCATTTCAACATTGAGGTAAAAGCTGAACTTTTTTTTTTTAATCTATGCACTATACTGTATTAAATGAGATCCCACTGAAGCGTGTGCTGCTGAGGCAATAGGTCTGTGTCCTGTGTCAGGGTATTCTCAAGAAATGCAATGACTCACAAAGGCATCCAGTGACTGAACTGGGGGCCACATGCGTGCATCAACGTGATCCAGACAGCCCCATTAGCAATGCGACGTAGTAAGACGTTCATTGGCATAATGGTGACAGGTATTACTAGAAGAAGAGGTGCAGATAATCCAATGCTCTTGTCTCTTGAGAACAGAGAAACCAAACATGTTTCAGTCTGAGACACGAAGGCTGTGACACACATACACACACACACACACACACACACACTCAGAGGGAGGTGATAGTTCACACGTGAACATAAGTAGTTTTTCTCTCACAGAAAGAATTGTTGAGTTAGAGGCGGGTAAAACAGTAACTCAGAACTGAGTTTGCCTTGAACTCGGAATGTTCAATTGCCTTTCATGGATTATCTTTTTTTAATAATGATTTGTGTGAGTGAAATAAAACCCATTCGTCACACAATGACATGAACAGTCATGGCCAGACTAACAACAGCAGGCACTTTTTTTAGTGAATCTTGTGAAATGATGATCGGTTTTCTGCTGCATATGTCATTCAGTACTTCTGTGGTCTATGAATGACATTATGTCAGGTGAACTCGAAACTGGGAGTTATTATCTTGTTTTTTTTTTTTTTTTAATTTCTGGGTATGAACAGACAAAAAAAGTGGTGGCTAATGACAAAAGGTTTCAATATTATTAAAGTGTGGGCGGGTGTACCTGCAGGGTCACCATTGCAATATTCATTCTGGGGAATGAAAGACTTGCTTCAAAATGAAACGTCATCATGGAAAATAATTCTCTTTGCTGCTTTCCAGCCGTGAAACTCCGTGAAAGTGGAGTAGGCAGTATTCAATCAAGTATCACTGCCTTGTTCTCAGGGGCTCACATCTACACACTATCTCTCTCTCTCTCTCTCTCTCTCTCTCTCTCTCTCTCTCTCTCTCTCACTCACACACACACACACACACACACAACACGACTTCATTACTTTTTCATATTTGCCACCCACACATAACCTTGTGCAGATGTTGGATGGACCTGAAGAATCCACCTTTCAGCTGCTATTCTTATTCATGCAAATGATCCACACTGTGAACACAGACTCACTTGACTGATTGCATTTGGCTAATAAATGGGAACTTGCTCGGAATTTAGATCTTAAAATATGTAAAATTGATCTCCTCTCAAGTCATGATTTTTTGCTGCATTATCAGTTCGCCAATCAACTGTGCATCAGTGAGAAATGTCAACTTGCAGTGTGACATTCAATCTAGCCTTCTGTTCTTCTTCCCTGTCTCTCACAGTAGTCTTAGACTTTCCCTCATTCAACCTCTCTTTCTATGCATTTCTTTTCTCTTTCAGCTACACCTGTTCTTCCTGGCAAGGCACCAGACCACAACTGCCAGGTTTGCAGCACTCAGAGACAAGAGGCAAGAGGAGTGAATCCCTGGACATAGAGTCGGGGTGGCACAACTTGGCAACACAAAGTTTCTCATATTTCCCACTAAATGATCAGAAGAACATCCAAATTTCGTGATTTTAAAGTAAAAAGAAAAGCTTTAGGAGATGTGACAAACATCAATTAAGGAAATATAAGCTTGGTGGTGGAGATGTGCATAAAAAAAGCATTTGAGTGAGAGAAATTCAAGATATCTAAACAGACACAAATTGTACACAAACATACGGATGCACACCTAACACAAAAGTTACCTCGATGTAAAAAAGAGAACTAAGTATGAGTAACTCCCGTGGGGGCATCACAGGCAGAAATGACGGTATTGTCTGACCTTGATTACAAAGGCGCAACAGAGGGGAGAGCACATCCTCTGATAGGAAATTGGGTTACAGTTGAGAGAGACAGCCAGCTCTCCCCATGTGTTTCTAAACAGACAGTTTCCTCCTTAGCGAGTCAAGCGACTAAGGAACAGCACGTCCTTGGTACCTAACCACAAGGCACTCACAGCGCTGTCTATAACACATATGTTAAAAAAACAACCAAAAAAACATCTATCTGAAAACAATATGAAATACAGCGACACCAAGTAGCGTGTGCGCTGTGCCTCTAGCATTAGACAGCCAGCCACAAGAAATATCTCAAGAGAACGAGGCAATTGCAAAGCCTGTAGATAGTTCTTATTTGAAACATTTAAAACCAAAAAATGTCAAACATTACGTCAAAGACAGACCACAGTGATTAAGTGCAAACACAGAGCAGTGGAAGAGAGTGTAGACATGCAACACAAGCATATTATTTTGAAAATAAAATATAGATATGTTTTAGCATGGGTCTGTCTAATTATTGAATTACCTCTAAAAATTAAATCCCCACATTAAAAACATTGTCTTTTATTTTTTTTATTTTACAGATCACTGAGATACTTGTGTGCGTGAAAGCAACCAAGTCTCTTCTGGGTAACTGATGTGAATGAGTAAAAAGAGGAAGCAAAGTGGGTGAGAAGGAGGCTTACCAGCATGAGTGCGCAAATGGCCGGTGAGGGCATCGCGCCGCCGGCAGGCGTAGCTGCAGAAGGGGCATTTGAAGGGTTTTTCACCTGTGTGCAGCTTGATGTGTCGCAGCAGGTTTCCCTTCTGGGTGAACGACACACCACACTGGTTGCACTGGAACGGCCTGTCACCTGATAGAGGCAAGCACAGGATGTCAATACCACTAATTGTGGAAGATGGTTTTCAGAATGCATCAACAAGCCTAAAAAGAGATTTTTTTTTTCTCACTGACTGGGCTAATTTACCTTCTCTGTGTCTAGAACTGACAGTTGACCTTGTTCCCCCATGTGTAGTAACTACTGACAGCTGCTTTATGGTCTAAAAATGAAACATGTATGTCAAATTGTCCTCAAATGACATACAGTCTCTTGAATTACTTCTGAGACTGGCCACCAAGAAACCAAACAGCTGTTCAATGCAGTCTCTCATTAGGCCAAAGAAATCCCTTTTCCATGTCCATACTTGTTATGGGAAAAACTTGAAAATATAATTGTAAATCGCACAAAAATATGTTATATATTGTTATAGCATTGAAGAATACCATCTTTGGAAATGAGAAGGAAAGTAATAAGAAAAAAATGGCCTGAAGTAAACTCATGTCAACTGTCCAATTTTGAATTAAACCGAATAAGACATTTTAGTTCTGTTTGGCTGCTATGATTTGATGTAAACTGAATTTACTGGGACTTCCTAAAACTAAAACTTAATTTCACTGAACATGCTTTCACTCTCTATTTTGCCTGCATTAAAACACATGCATGTGAGGTGAAATCAGACCACTGCTGATATGTTTGTGAAGATGTTTGTTGTGGAGCGACTAATGCATACACTGTTTACTGAGAATGTAATTATGCTGCATATCACTGGAGGTGTGGGTTTGTGTCTTGCACTGGGTGTAAATGGTGAGTGCTCTGCCATGTCGACTGCTGTCCTCTGTTCTTCTAATGGCAAATCTTTTGATCTGCAGCCAGTTGGAAAAGAGAAATATGATCCTAATGCTGTGACAACCACAGCAGTCATGGCATCAGTTGAAACAGGTTGCGGGGGATTCCAAGGATATTTTTTTCCTTGATAATAATTCCGAGACTAAACTATTGTCTTTCAACAAGAAAAAAACAAAACAAAAAAAAAACAGAGAGCACTCCACACCCACTGTTGAGGAAAACAATTGAGTTCTGACTCACTCCAAAGATGGGGGAACATGTGCACCGCCTTGATTTTAATGGGTGGAAAAGGGAAACTGCGTGGATTGCTAATGGCCAAATATGTTCAGAAAAAAAAAGTGTCAACTGTACCAGGAATACAGTTTGATGGCATCAGCAAACAAATAATCAGTACCATTGGGTTGTCGATTTCCTGCATCAGCTGTCACATTTGGGCCTGATAATCCGTCTTGTATGTTACTCGGGCTGCCAGTAATGCATTCCTCCAATACTGCTCCTTCGTCCCCTGTTTGGCCTGATTCTTCAGGTGCTGGGCTTCTGTTGTCAGTCTCTTCCGTGGTTACTTCCTCTTGCTTAATTGTCATTTCTGTAAAAGAAAAAACAATCCTGAGATGCTCACTTTACAGCATCGAATGCAGGTTTTATGAGACTGCTGCAAATGAATATACTTTTACCATACAAATGCTCACAGCAGCAAACATGAACCAGACCCCATTACAATAAACTCATCCATGCTGATTTGTAATGGATAGAGTTGAAGTGGGTAGGATTAGGGTTAGGGCAAGAGACTAGTAGCTTCTGTAGTACTGAACTGGACTGCAAAGGCCTGAGATCATCTGTGTTGGTCTAACTATGTACTGGCTTGACTTTGGGTAAAATTGGCATAGGGTTTGATGTGCAAAACATCATTAAATGTGGAGAGGGCATCGTTTTAATTTAGCAGCTCAAGTCACAGACGACATTAGGATGGATTGACACGATGACAGGAAGAGACAGAGAAAAAAAAAAAGAAACAGGCTCATCTGGTTTCGGGCTGTCCCTGGGGAGAAAAGGAGTGTCAGAGGCCCTTCGCTGGCTGCTACTGACTAGCAATGGGAGACCGGCTGGATGACAAGGGCAAAAGATTGTGTAATATCGTGTGTGTGTGTGTGTGTGTGCACATGTGTGTGCATGTGTGTGTGTGCAAGTATGTGTGGAGGTGAGAGGTGGCAGGAAACTATTTTCCTCCTGCAGTCTATAGTTATCAGTCACCACTGATTAGTAATACTTGTACACAAAAATAATCATTCAGAAAAAAGTAATGCGTGTGCAACAGACACAGCTATGCCTAATTTTATTCCACTCTGGCTTGTCCCAGTAATCAGGTGGATTCTACATACTATTACATGAATAAAAGTTGAATTCGCAGCTGCCACATTATCATGTATTTTTTATTATAAATATTCTGTTTACTGACTCACCACCCACCTAAAACTAAGGAAAGAAAAAGAAAAGTGATTACAATAGATGACACTGTGCTTGAGCGACGTTTGAGAATTTACCTTATTGCCAGCCATTTAAACACAAATACTGCACCATCTTACAAAAATACACACTGTGATCAAGCAGAATATTGTATTTCATCTTTACAGTTTCTTGTGCTTGATGTGTGTGGTGTTTTTAAATCTGTCTTACACAACAATATCAAAAACGTGTATGCTTAGCAAAGGGGTTTGATGTTTAGAAAGTCCTCCGGGGCGAGCTATTATGCTCTGTGTAATAAAACATGACTTAATTTGGTGCCTTATGGTAGATCTGACTTTGTTCCCACTGTGACAGAAGATTTTCAAGAAACATACTGCAATGAACCAGCAATTTATGCCTACAGTAAAAACACTGTTAACGCGTTACGACACATTTGAAAGGGGCTTTATGTGTAGTGCAGAAAAAACACGTGGACACTATCCAAATACACCTCACTCATCCTGATTATCCTGTTTTGGGATTTACAGGGGCAATAATCATACTGTGAGCGTATGTGGCTGTTTTGCTAACGCCTCCCATTAGACTGCATCCATCAACTGTCCCCTTAGGCTTTGGAGCTGCATCCATTTAACTCTCAGAGGCCAGTAAAAAAAAAAGTATAAATTCAGTCATTCTCTTTTTACAGGCTGTAGAGATAAATCTCGATTAAAAAAAACACTGTATTCCACAGTTTGTACAGAAGAACACTTATCCCAATACCCAAGTTGCAATCGAGCCTTGTCTTCGACAGCTGTATCCTGGCAACACGGAGCAGACCTGAACGTCCTTGCTATTCAGCTCCTTGCATCTTTACATCTGTCTCTCCACTGTGGCAGAGTGGAATGCATAGAGTGGTCAGATGAGGATACACTTGAAACGGTTGCCACGACAAAAGCAGCAAGAAAAATTATCTGGATACTGTTTCCGTGTATTTCCACCCCTCTCCCAGATATGGTGGAGTACAGTCTGTGATTTATTTGAGTTTCCCACAGTCCATAGAAAATCAGTAATGAAGATCTCTATTGATTGAGGGGGCTGACTGAAAATAACATAACATTATGAAGAGGACACTGGTCACCCTTACCAACCAATCTGTCATCCAGTCCAAAGGATGTAATTCTACCCTTCTACTGTTTATTAGAGTGCACAATACCAACATAACTGCTACACAGTTTCTGTTCAGACTTGCTAGTTTAAGAGTTTGGTGCTACAGTGTTCATGCTCATTCACAGCACCGATGATGTGATGCAGCCCTTCTTTTGTAAGAAAACCTCACATAGCAAATCGTGTTAGGCAACTTCCAGAATGACAACAGCTCTTATCGGTGAAGAGTATCTCCCCATGAAAACCATTGCCTGGAACGCCTCCCTGTATCTCTCAACTTGTGGGAAACAAACGTCCCTTTTTCTCACTCAGCTCATCTCTCACTTTGTTTCCCCTTTTTCTTTGCTGCTTCATAGTGACGTTGAGATAATCTTAGATACAGGTCAATAGACTGAAAGGAACCAAGCAACACTTTAGACCAAGTGCAATATAGGACAAGAAGGTGCAATATGGCACAGTGTTTTGTGCACCATGTGCTGCTGTGTGTGCTCACTGTAACACTGTATTCATCCTCGGTTATTTTGTATATTACTTATTGTAAACTCACACATTCTTCGTTTGAGACAAGACTTTATTTTTAGCTTCTAGCTTTAGGCTGGATTCTTATATTTTATTTGCCTTCATTTTCCTGTTGCAACTAATTCAAACTTGTATTTCACATTAAAAGCTGAGAAGCAGTTTAAGGGGAAAACATCAATCCCTCCTTCGTCAGAGAGCTTTTATTGTGAATGAGTTTCTTAAAGACAAAGCACAATTCAGTGTTGAGAGTGAACTCAGTGAACTGTGTTTTTTTTTTTTTTTTAAAGAAAGATAAACCGAATGCCTGCATGCTGCAGTTGTCCTTGGCAGAGTGCAGAAATGTGTATCTATTAATTGAGCACTCACCACTGGGGGAATTAGGACCCTGAGGAACTGTCTGTCCATTAGGTGCTGACATATCCGCCAACATTCTCGAGTTCTCCTTACCAGGAGAGTATTGGCCGTTACCTGGGAGACACAGAAACACAGCAATCTTCATTGTGCGATACAATACAGTAGTTGTTCAACAAATACCACTGTTATGTGAAAAAAAATCCAGTTTTGTGGTTGGTATTGTTAAATATGCAATTGAATAATGAGGGTTTATGGAACAGATTTAAAAGATAAAATAAGCATACCCAGCTATTGAAAATACTGCATTTTGAAGACATATCTTTATAGAATAACATCCTTATAGACTGTGATCACACAATCCACACTTAACTTGAGATGTATTTGTGGCCTCTTTACCTCAATACGGGCAAAGATTGTGGCAAAGAATAGAAGTAAATTAAATGGCAGTCGAGCAAACATTTCATCTAATCTACAGGGTGAGATACAGAAGCCTTGTGAAATGCCTTTGCTTCTCAGATTAAAAATGATTCATTATTCTCAGATTTCCCTTTAAGCCTAACCTGAATGGTCAGTATGGAGGTCAACATGCAGAATACAGAAAGCAACAAACTAAAACCGCCTTTATGCACCTATGGGATCCTAAAGTCCAGCAAATGTAGATCAGATTGCATCCTCTCAGCAGTCTGTACAGAACCCAGGCTATGGATAGCCCAGTGTCCACTCAGAGGGAGAGCAAACCAATCCCTTATCCCCTTACACCCCGGCCCCATCAGGGTCACTAGAACAATGCAGTGGCAACAGGCAAACACTCGTTCTGACCCAGGTGTCAGATCCCTCAGGAACCACAGTGAGTCATCATTTACTACCAGCAATAAAAAGGTTACGAAAGTTTTCCTCAAACATACGGGCAACCATGAAAAACCGAAAAACATTGCAGATTCCCTCATGCAACAATAACCTTAACTAAGGAAGAACCTACAAAAATCAAAGGGAAGCAACACATGCTACATCTGGAACCACTATAAGGATTCCTTGTTCCAATTTGTCGGTGCTGAATATGTCTGAAACGATCCCTCATGCATAAAAAAGAAATCTGTGTCAGATCTCGTCTCGCTGTGACAGCTCATTTTTAATTTGACAACCTCTTCTGTGGTATTGTTCCTTTGTAGCGGCAGCCTCACTGAGTGGGGCTTACTGGGAGACGCTGTCCATGACACAATCCCTGGGCCGGGGCTCGGGTTGCACAGGTTGGGGTTGGAGGAAATCTCAGGTGACCAACGCTGGCTATCCCTTGGCAATGCTGTCCTGGAGACAGGAGTGGCCCAGATTTGTCATGAAGGATTTTCCATTACTGTAACAGATGCTGACAGATGCCTAGCAGCACCGTGGCTGGACAGTCTCAAGAATAAACTTGTAGTCTTGGACCAGCCGAATGCTAAAACAAGTGCCCTCCATTAAACTGACTGAATCAACAGTTTGCGTTGGCGGCCGCATTTGCTGAGTCAAAGCTGTATGAACATTAAGATCAGGATCTCAAACAGTGGAGGCTTGCCGAGGAAAAGGTTCTTTGAGTAATACACCAAATTGGGATGATTTAATGTGCTGGCAAATGGAAAGGAACAAATGTGTATACATGAAACTTGTGGGTGCAATAATTGCTGACTTCATCACCGACACCAAATGAATACATAACTTCGAAAGTACAGTCATCCTCTCAGGAATCTAACAAGGGCGAATGCTACTTCTGGTCTTACAACTTATTTAAAAGAAAGCATAAAGTAATTACCAATGTATGTAGGATGTGGAACAGTACACTATGAATATACATCATAATAAACCACAGTTCGTCCAGACTCAGGCCCAGCAGACAAAAGATCTACAAACAGAACATGAGATCTCCTTATTCAAGAAACACAGAAACACTTGCTGTTGCTTAAAACATCTAGAGATCACTGGTGTGTATGTATGGAAAACCCAGTAAGTAGGGAAACCTGCTACAGTTCACCACTATAGACAACTAAATAGTAATAGAGCAAAGTTGTCAATAATTTATTTATCTCTAGAGATTGGAGGGATGATTTTACGTCATAAGTCATACCTCCTATTATTGTTGGCCTTTGTCCATGACGTTATGATGCACTATCATAATGGACCACGAAACTAGATGTCAAATTATTTCACCAAAAGTTGAAAACAGGAAAGTTGTGAAAGACAGAATTGCATGACACCATGTAATACATTCTGTGTAAGTGATAGAGTAGAAGAGTAAAGTACAATGGTGTGTGACAAAAAAAGTAAACCACTGTATGTGTGAGAAGATGATAACAGATGATGGAATGACTGTGACAAAGAGACTGCATGCGACTAAGTATGACAGTGTAAGAAGTATAAAAATAAATCAAACAGCCTTCTTGAAGGTAAGTCTTGCACCTGCTGCAATCAGCCTATTGGCTACCAGCATTCAGATCTAGCCACGGTCCATTGAAGGTCAGCATGTTTTGTCAGTGCAATAACACGATTCTGGAGTTTCTTTTCTTAAAACTTCCTCTTGTTTTTTTTCTGGGTATGCAGTTGTAAGTCGATCAAAAATTGAAACCAAAAATAGTCAGTCTCATGCAACCATATACACTACCAGGCAGCATGTCTCATAGTGCTACTCTGACTCACAGGTACTGATATGCTGTCTTATGTGTAGAACATATCGTTCGACACACATGGACTTTCTTCCTTGCTGATTTTTCCCCCTAGTATTTTCTTTATTTGTCCCAAATATCCAGTTTAACAGCTGTATAGACATTAGCTATACACTAGCTAGCAAGGTATCTGCCAGCAATTAGTGGAGAGCCGCTCAGTTCATTTAAGACATCCAAGGGATGTCATCAATGGGTGCAGACACAATTAGATAGATTTACAACCAGTCAGAACAACAGAACATATGATGTAGCGCTCAATTACAAAAGTGCCTCAGCAGCACTCCTCTGTGCAGTTATCACATCAAACCGCTCCATATTAGAACGATAGATGAAATAAATGTGTTGTGGTTGGTCCTCGGTAAGGCCCGGTGGAGATCTGAACAGAGCTTTCACATTCATCTGGTTCCCAGGCTGTGCTGTATAGCAGTGATGAAATGTGAGTACACTTATTTAGGTATTGCACTGTAACCTATTATACTCGAGTATTTTATTTTAATGCAATTTTATATATCTTGTGGGCTATGTTTTTGAGGAAACTATATCACTTTTTATTTTTACTACATGATTTTCAACAGGTTTAGTTAATGTGTTCACACAATTACGATTTTTCCAAACCGAATCAGTGTTTTGAAAATATGGTGCATCAGATGCAACAGCTCAATAATATTCACAATTAAACCTGATATGATTAGTCAGTACATTACTGACAAAATATTAACGGGTAATTATTATGACAATTGATGCCAAAATGCCAAATGCACTGAATTTTACGACCATTGCTTTTCAGATGTGAGGATTTCCAGCCTCTCTCTCTGTTTTAATTTACTGGACTATTGGTTTAACAAAACAAGTCGTGTGATTTTGTCATTTTTGGCTCTGTGCCATGAAGGCATTTGTCATTATCTTCTGAAAATAACCACAATTTTGCAAATTAGCTAAAACTATGTCACCTCAACCAAGTACAAGAGATGAACATTAAAACATCACATTATATAACAATGATCTAATAGCAGGAGTCCTCTGTCTGCATGGAGAACTTGATATTTTTAAGATACCTGCCAAATTATACTTTGCTTACTCTACTGAAGTAACATTTTAAAATCGTATAGTATTTCTCTTGAGTAGTAGTATTACTTTTACTTAAGTAAAAGATCTAAGTACTTCCTCTACCATCGATATGTACTGTTGTCGTATGTGTGTCAGTTCAATTCAGCCCCGAAATGATCTGAGAGTTTACAAAAAAATTCAGTTCATTTTGTTAATGTCTTCCAGAGTCATCTTCTGTTTTTGTCTTGATGTGTTCATGAATTGGACTCACAAACAGTGCTGCCAAATGTGACTGATATCAAGTAGCCCAATCAGAGCCAGGAACTCGCCCAGTCATCATGAAAGTTGCCCAATTTCTATTTCCATTTAAAAGAGGAGCTTTCTGTCGATCCGACATATAAAGTTAACAAACATGTGCACATATATACATGATTTTAAAATGAAAAGTAGTTCAACTAAATGGAAAACTGGCCAATGTGGAGATACTGCTCAAAAAGACTTGGATAAGCCCGATCACTTCCGCTCAATTTGAAGCTTTTTTCATCTCGTCCATATGCATCATCGCCTCAAATTGTGCCACCTCCAAGGGTGAAATTTGGCCCAATCATGTCTTTGCATTGACTTCAGAATATGAATGCCTGCTACCTCTAAAATAACTTAAAATGTACAGTTTGAACCAAGTCTGACATTCCCTGCTGCATGTATTTCTCTTTTACATATTATTTTTGACACATACCACATATAGCATTTTCCCTATTAAAAATACCATCACTGTGTATGTATGAGTGTATGACAGAGTGACTACTGCCACAGGACACTAGGGCTCTGTGTATAATAACACAAGAATATGTTTGCATAGAAGAGGGGGTGTAGTGTGGTGGAGTTTAATATTGTGCATGTGGGAGAGTAAAGTGGTGTGTTTGCAAGATTATGATAACAGATATAATGTTTGACCTAAATGCGCTCCCACAGTCAGCTGTGCCTTACCAACGCACTGAGGTTATAGTAAAATACACGTAAGCCATGTGGAACCATCGCAGTCCACACAGATTTCTATTTCCTGCAGTTCCGTGCTCACAAAACATACTAATATTTGTTCCGAAAGCATCATCTCAGAAGCGACCCACACAAGGAAAAGACAGGAGAGAGGAAGAGCCTCCATCTCTTATTCCACCACCACCCCTGTCCCGCCTGTCAAGTGTTCCTACAAGCACAAACCCCCAATGGAGACCTAAAAGTCCCCACTGATGTCATCAACACCAAGCTACCTGTTATGAAATATGCACACCAAAGCGAAATACAAGGGGTGGGGGGGGCAGGGAAGATATTCAAGAGACCTGCCCAAAGGAAACCAGCAAAGGGCAATGGAGCACCACAAAGTGCATATCCAGTATCTGCTGCATTCAACAGGATGTTGCTAATGCATCGTTTTCTCTACTTTTAAGGGGTGAACAGGAAAAAGGCTGCACTCAGGGGAAAATCCCTTTAAATGTTTATTGTGTTGTGATTGCAAAAGGTTTCTTTTTTGTTGTTATTGTTGTTTTTTTTGGTATCAGCATTGTATCAAAATGTTGTAAGAGTTGTGAAAGCCCAAATAAGTTGTTTGAGTCAGAAATGTATGCAAAGTCAGAAATGTAGTAACCAACGGACATCATCACCGTTATTATTACCCCGTCATCTGCACAATAAAGCACACATTCCGGTGTATCACTGTAACGATAAAGTACAGTTCAGAGAGTGCCAGAGAGCACTGAATGTAAAGTGTAAGTGATATTAGGACTTACTAGCACAGTATTCCTCGGGAGCCTCCATTTCGAGCACTTTGGGAGTTCTGCAAGATCAAAAGAAAACATATCACTGCAACATTTATAAGACTGCAACACAAAGAACTTCTGCACTTATGGATTTGTCCAAGTTCTTTCATTTGTTAAACCAGAAATGTGTCTTGAAAATGCTTCACAGCCTGAGCTATGCATCTGAATAAATACCTTGATGTAATTGACCTTGGTCAAGTATTCACGTAAATGTCATGATCCTGTCGACTATTAATTGCTTCAGAATCCTACTGATACCAAAATGAACAGCTGCCAAATAGGTTCACATGTCTGAATGTTAAGAGTTGCACGGCAATGGGTCTGTGCTGCTTTCTTTTTTAGAGAAATATTCATGTATATTTAGCCAGCGACTCTCTGAACTATTTCAAAAGCGTGACCAGCCGTGTTTTAGTTTCACATTCTTTATAAGCAAGATGGTCTTGTCTAAATAGACGTTACATTATTGCCGTTTTCTGAAAAATCCCTTGTATGAAAATTACATAAATAATGGAAATGTTCTACATCGCAGCCGCCTTTAACTGAAGTGAAATGATGACACTGATTATTTAAGCATAAGCGATCGATTACTAAACAGATAAACTAAATGTATCCTCAGCTATGACAGAGTGATAGCAGAGCTGCATTGGAATTTTTTAAAAAAAGAAATCAGTTCAAATGAGTAACATTAATTGAGTTACATTTTTCTTTGTACAAAACTGGGTTCTATCAGATCAATACAACAAATTACATTCACTTCAAGCAAACCACGAGGCGTTCCACTGTGCAGAGATACACTTTAACTCACCTCTTGTTTTCAAACTTTAATATATTAATATTCATGTTAATAATAAATGGTGACCACAGACTCTTGTAAATGTACAAATAGGTTATAAATTACTTATAAATCGCTGGATGTTTTTAGGAGTTGCAAGCTGAAGTTTGGCTTCATCTTTCTCGACTCACTTTTAATGGTTTTAATGGTTAAAGATTTTTCTTGAAGTCTGAGAAATATCAAGCGAGCGTATTATGATTTAACTTGACTTAGCATTTCATCAGATCAAGTTTTTAACACCGAGTAGAGCCACATAACTAATTTGTACTGTGTCACAGGACAGCTGCTGGCTTCCTCAAAGATCATTAAAACTTAACCCTTTAATTATAGAACGCAAAACATGCAGAATGACCCACATCCTTTTTCAGTTTCTCCTGATTAGATTTTTATATGTTAACAGCAGATGTGAAACAAAGATAGAAACTAAGAACCAGTTGCAATTTTCTTAATTGTCTGACTTCTAACATGAGCCTTCCTGTGAAGCAACAGGGGAGAACCTCTGGCGAGTCACAGCAAGATGGCAAACCATTTCAGATTCTGGTTATTCCTTCATGCTAAAGTTTCTCAGCCAGCAAAATTAAAAGTGAAACGTGAAAGCAAAACAAAGAAAGCAACATGCAATAAAGACAAAAAAAGTTGGATTCATATAATTACCTTCAAGTGTCTCCCCTGTGCAAAAATTAGTTGGTAATTTCAGTCAAGGACAGAGGGAGTGGGTGGCAAGCTGTCTCCACCTCCCTTTAAAGACACAAACCAAAAAAAAAAAAAAAATCACCTATTCCGTCCAGTGATGCTTCACTATGAAGGAAAAATACTTTTTTTAGATCAACATGTTTCAGTTGTAGTCCAGTGAAACTGAAAAACACCTAAAAATTCATGTGCGCAAGTTGTGAAAGGCAAAGAAAAGTTTGGGGAGGTGCGCATCTACAGGTGACTGGCTGTCTGAGCTTCTTCTTGCGCGCGTCCCGTCGAGATTCCCCCACTTTAAAAGGGACGTCCCATCCACTCTTACACTTAAATCCAACTTAGAATATGTCACTAGAAGTCACACAACTGCTGGCTGAGTCTTGCATGGCGAACTTTTGCTACAGGAACGAAGAGGGGGGAAAGACTTGACGAGTTGGTGAAGGGAAAGAAAGAGAGGAGGGATGGATCAAACTGGATCCACCGGTTCCTAAGGAATTAGCCATAGCGACAGGGAGCAGCCAAGCTATTTTCAACAACCAAAGGGACTGGAAATCTGTGGGTAGGCAGTATTGAAAAGCCACTGTGAGAAATGTGACTCAAGGTCGAACCGGTAGAGCTTTACGCGTTGGAACTGGCGCTGCGCAGAATGGGAATAATGTGATGTGGTGCCAAACAAACTCATGAAGCATGGCACCTTTAAAACACATGAAAGCAGAGAGCTGTCCCGTCAGAAATAGATGATCAGGGATTTAAACTGGTACGAATGTGTTGTTAAATGCACAGGCCTGACACTTTTTTTTGCCACTACTTCCTAGTTATGTCTACACAATGACTTTAGGAAAATAATATTTATGTCAACAGCAAACCCGTCGGGAGATTTTAATATTATTATTATTATTGGCAGATGTTCAGTCAAGTTAAGCAGTAAAGGATGAGGTGCATTTACCTGGCGGGCAACAGCTCATCTCTGGGAAATAACCATCAGCTGCAAAAAAAAAAAAAACCGTGAAGCGAGTTTTGTTGTATTTTTGTGGCAGCGCGCTGTGTTGTTTTGTTTTATTCTCATGTTAAGTGATTTTTGCCGGCTGTGCCGCCTGCATGGCTCGAAAGCTGACTGACAGCTGCAATTCAACAGGTTATCCGATCACCGCAGTCTACCAGCACAGAGAGCCCCGTCTGGCTTTTCCATTCATCAGACAGACGCTCCTTGTCTGCCTTTGCTGCAGACATGCGCCTCTGAAAGCGTCTGTGGCCAAACTGACAGTCGAACGACACTGAATGTCTCTATCAAAAGCAGTTGATCTGGGTAAAAACACTGGATCCGGATCCGCGCACTCGGGTTTTTTCTGTCTCTCACGCTGTCTTTTGTTTTATTTACCTTAAACACGTAGGAGTTTATATAATCCCGTGAACTTGCACACTGAATCCAGACTGAACGTCTCGGCTCGGAATAGAATTCATTCTTGTCCGACATGCGCCATGCAGCGCGGACTGAAAGGTAGTTTGGTTCCGTAGCAGCAGCAGCAGCAGCAACAGCAGCAACAGTTGTTAGATCCACCAGTGACTTCCTCCTCCATCTCCTCCGAGCGGGGCAGAGCAGCAGACAACCCGCACGAGTTGCTATTCTGGGAACTTGGTCTGGCACAGAGAAACGGATCACAGAGTGTGGACCCAGGCTGCCTCTCTGCTCGGCAATCGATTAGGTTACAAGGGGCCTCTTATTTCTGTGGCTGCAGACAGGTTATATCCCTGTGGCGTCAAAAAGAAAAGAAAAAAAAAACATAAGTGGCATAGCCCATTCTAATGGAGATAGCAGTGTGCATCACAGCAGCATGTATAAAAGGCATATAAGTGACCATATGTGTATGTGTGTAGTTATCATTGGATTGCTACACTTATATTACAGTTAACTGGAAAAATAAATGTGAGAAAATAATTTTATTATTAAACTGCAAACTGCTGTCTTGTCAAGAATGCATATTATTATCACTATTATAATAAGACAGAGGATTTTTGATGACATCTTATCATATAGCGAGCTCTAACTAGCATTTTCAAAGGGCTATTTTTTGGCGCCACTTTTTGGTCACTTTCGCTGAAAACTTTCAGCATCTTTCTATTGCAATTTATTAGCTAATATACACTCACAAAGTCTCCGTAAAAGCCCACAATTTGCAGATAATCCTGGCCCTCATGTATTGGTCAGTCTTTGGATCTACAACTGTTAGGATGATGATGATGCTGAAGATCACAGTTAATGCTCTTCAGCTGCACATTGTAATACAGTGAGATAAACACTGCAGTAGTGATTGTATTTGTCAAAAAAGGCAGCTGAAATGCAAAGGTTTATTTTTAGCATGAAGCTGTAAATGGTATGAGTCAGACCATGTCCCAACTTCCTCCACCTCATTTCTGAGGCACGTCCAAAGTAAATGATTGACATTATTCAGCAGGAACCAAAACGAGAGATGTTGTCTTTAGTTGGGTGAACAAGAATAATTACTGATTTGAAATGTAGCTTCATTATTTAAAGGTCCCACATTGTGCCCTTTTTACCAAATTTGTAACCAAAGTCTCACATGTCTTCACATTGTCTCACTTTCAGCTCAAAATACTGTAAAGATAGTTAATTTCAACATGGTTCTATAACCCCTGGTTTTGGGCTGTTCTAAACAATGAGTTGCTGCTGTTCCCGCCCCCTTCAGGAAGAAAACACTCACCAGAAAGACTCAGAGGCTAACTAATTGTGGTGGGGCTATGGAACGGCAGAAGTAAACATCTTCATATTCTAACAAACACAATAAAACCTTTTTTTTTTACCATATGGGACATGTAATAGACAAGTCAAGTAAACACACCAAAACCTCAAATGTTGCATTGACTTAAAGTACCCAGTATGTTCTGACTGTGTGCACTGGTGCCACACCAGACACAATCAAAAAAGATGCTAAAAATATCTATAATTTGGCCCAAAGAACAATTGCAAAATTGGAAATGTGTAAGCACATCCTCCAAATATATATTAGAAAAAACTATATTAAATTAGGTTGTGTGATCTGCTAGTCAGCGATATTAGTTTTGTAAATGTCAGTGTGTGTGAATAATCAAATACAAACCAGTGTTTAGTTTGTCCATTGTGGGCTACTGTAGAAAAATGGTGCACAATCTGCTCCCTATGTAAATATGAAGGGTTTAGTCTAAGCCAACAAGAAAAAGCAACAAGTCATAATTACAATTGATTAGATGCTGATGTAAACATAGATATAAAAATTGATTTACATCTTTTCCTAATGGATTCCCCTTTATTCTTCACAGTGGACCTTTAAGTGTAAAATCAAAAATAAAAGCCAAACCAAAACAAAAAATGCAGTTTTCAGGCACAGGGTCACTGGGGCAGTAGTGGTAGCTCAACAGGTTACATACTTGTTGCACTCCACTAGCCATAAAGTTTATTACAAGATGATAATTTACGATAATTAAAAATTCTAAATAAATCACTTTTCAAAGTCAAATAATGAAGCACCCTTAAATCTATTAAAATGGGACTCATGAATAGCCAATCAAGATCTCACAACAAAAGTTGTCCTGGTATATTTTGTGCTATCAATAACTAAGGCTTATTGCCAGAGAAGAGAAACTTTGCTGCTCATTTCCACACATTTATGAAATAAAGGTATCAAAATAGGTCT
Source organism: Dascyllus trimaculatus (assembly GCA_024666655.1). Taxonomy (NCBI): domain Eukaryota; kingdom Metazoa; phylum Chordata; class Actinopteri; family Pomacentridae; genus Dascyllus; species Dascyllus trimaculatus. Next base: position 22,151,678 of record CM045456.1, on the reverse strand, counting down.
AATGTATGTGTTGTCAAAATGAGGGGCTACGCATTGAAGTACTCTGAGCTTGGACTTTATTGAAGTTCCGTCTGTTTACATCATACAGTAGCCTTGGATTAGTCATTTCCAGCTGATCTTATGGTGACAAATATCAATAACATGAAAAAGGATGACAAGATGACTGATAGACTAAACTAAGCTGATGCCAGCCTTTATCTGCACTGCTGCATATTTTTACTGTTGTAACGAACACAGAGGCAGTAGGACTTCCATTAGTATACAGAAAAGAAGAATATGATGAGTATAAAATCAATGCACTGGAGCAACGTGGTGACACTTTCTGCTGTTCACCGAAATATAATGACACGATCAGTTGTTAGCTTCATAATGTAAAGCATTCCATTACTAGTAATATTTATAACACAGCAGAACAGTAGGTAGATGTAGAAATGGTTGTACTGTAGCCTAATGTACGTAGAACAAGAGTCTGTTGCAGTGAAAATAATGAAAAAAAATACTTTAGCTGTTATAAAAAGTCACATAATTTTATCTTATCAAAATGCAAGGAAGTGGTAACATCTCATCAGCTCAGTTTTCACTTTGAAATTTTTGCCTGGAAACAACCACTTGAGATTTGAATCAGCCCTGTCAGATAGATACCACTCACATCAGCAACAAGAAGAGAGAAAAAAAAAACCAAACTACATTACTGCTGATTTCTCTCCTCACATATTTAGACAGTTTGCTGGATATCTTTGGAATACTGATGTTATTATAATTTGTAAGTTTATTAGTAGAAGCTGCAGTAAAAATAATGTCTGAAAAATTAAATTAAAGCATTAAAATGATTTTTTTTTTTAATCCATAGGTCATTTGCGCAAGAAGCTTACAATAACTTTATCCTTACATTTCATCGTGACAGTGTCCTCCAGTGGCCATAGTGATCATGATGGGAATAAAGGAGGTCAAGTGCAGTCGAAGATCCACAAACTGTGCATAAAGAGGAGGTTGGGGTGGATGGCTCCGTCAACAAAACATTAGACCTGAAGACACAAGGCAGCTGTTTGTTTCTCGTTTGAAATTGATAAACATTACTTTTAACCACAACTTTTACATAAGCTTAACTAATAAAAAAATGATGGTCTCCTAATTTAAGCTCAAACAAACCATATCAGTCATATTCAGAGGGAAGAGAAAGATAACATGTTAGTTGTTCAGGTTGGAGGCCTTGTTGGATAGATATACAGCATCATTACAGTAGATTATAGGTACATTACTATACCCTGATGGATAGGTACTTCACTGTTGTGGCTGGTTACTTTTAACTACTTCAGAGTAAGTTTAGTCACCCAACCAACGGGTCTGTGCCCCTTTGAGGGGTCACAAGATGACTCTGAGTGGTTGTGATTGTCAACATAAGAAACAAGAAACAATAAAGTCCTGCTTCACAAAGGTTTAGGAACTAGAATTGCTCAATAGATACCTGAAATATAGTGGGTTTTTTTTTGTGGTATTATTACAAATTCAATCTTGTACTATATTTAATGAGCATGCATGTAAGCTCAATGCTTTGTTTGTACAGTAAACCTACATTAACCTAACCTCATCCATGAGCTGACTTGTCACCACATTCGCTGCACTCTCTGCAGCCTCTGCCATACGGAGGCAGCTAACAGCACAGTTAAAGTAAAAGGGCTGTAGCCCATCAAATGAAAGCTACCCTGAGCTAAAACTAAAATTTTGTTTAGTTATTGATTTTCTCTACGATGTTTGCCATAAATTTAAAAAAAAAAAGTATCAAGTTGATGACAGTTTAATTCATAACGGCAGGAAAAACTATTTTAAAAACTCCCTGCAAGTTGCAAGCTTTGCAGAGCTCAGTCACTGCAATCTCATTTGTTGACACTTGTACATTTTGTGAGGTGACTGAGCTTTGTTTAAATCACATACTTTAACATAAGGAATTATAAATCGATTTGCTATATTGATTTAAATGTAAATGTCAGTCGTGGTCTATCAATAGTGGTCAGATAGACAAATGATTGATTTGACTTCTTGTGACAAACTGTTATCAAAAAGTAATTTATACTTTTTTTCTTTTTGATTAACTTCACCTCTTTTGCATTTGGGTTACTGTTCTCTGCATCGTCGTTCTCCATAAGAAGCTCCTAAAATTCTAAAATCAAAAAAACAGGCCTGGACAGGTAATCCACTGAAGAAGAGGCGGGAAAGCTACAACAGGTATAGCGCAACTGACAGTCTGGCAGAGGGTGGGTTAAACTGGTATAAGTAGTGGGAAGCTGGGAAACAATAGTTGTCTAAGCATGTGTGGGGAATTAGGTGTGTGGGAATGGTGGGAAACGTTCAAGTAACTGCAGGACAGGTGGGTGTGGCTGGGTTTGGAGTGAAATAAACGATAGTGGCGCTGGAAAAGGCTGGGGAAAATGACATGTACTGAATGAAAAATGAACTTTAAGTGTTCCTACATCTGTTGTCATCATTTTATCTGTATTGCTTGATCCTGCCATGATGAAGGGGCTAGGTAGGGTTTTTTGAAGTGGGATTGTACAAGGTGCTTATCAATATATGTGTATTACATACATTAGATGGCTCTCAACATGCCACCAGTTTGGAGAAGTGAGGCAGAAGTATGGAAGGTAAGGAATGAACTGATGAGGACATCTATTTAAGCCACCTAAAAAATCCCACCTAGAAATAAGGTTAAAAAATCCACAACAGTTTAAGTGTAACGCTATATTTAAAATATTGTCACCACTTATCTTGCCATGGGGAACTGAAGCAATCAGGCTGCGGTCTTCAAAGTCAGCAGACTTCTTTAAAACAGTAATTTTATTGTTTGCAGATCTACATCGATTGGTTAGTTTGGTAGTTGTTTTGTGAATTTGGTGTCTTATGATGTTTGTTCAGAGTCAAACTAAACCTTTACTGATCTTGTGGCTTTATGGAAGAGGATCCCTTGGTTACAGCTGGATCAAACTACCAAACTTTGGAAAAAGCTAGTTAAATCCAGCTCTGCATGCCACAACCAGCTACCTAAGTAAAATGGTGCTTGTTTATCAATCACAGGGTTTGATTTTCTATAATAATTGCAATAATAACATATCTTTACCACTTAAATATGACTTCAAATGCAGGTCTGTCACTTGTAATGGATTGCTTCCACACTGAGATATAGGTACTTCTCTGAAGTGAAGGTTCACCGCGCTTCCGCAATGACTGCAGTAAAAACACTATAGTAGCAATAACTGGCTATATACATTTATTAGCAGCAGTTTCAGTAGTCGTTGTGACGTCGTGGCATTTGTGGCAATAAAAACTGTAGAAAGAGGATAGCTGTAGTGTTAGTAAAAGCAGAAGCAGAGCTACAGATCTGTGTAGAAGTGCAGTGGTATTTGAAGTGGTGGTAATTGTTCACAGTAGGCCCATGGGCTGCGAAGAAGAGACTCAGTAAGACGTTTTGCTAAACCTTTGTTTATCTGAATAGTAAGAACCCATTCATTTCAATTACTGATATTTTTATGTTTCATTTCTTGTATTTTTCCATTGTTGTCCAAGTAGTGCTGCACATTGCAGCAGATCCCCTCTCTTTTACTGCAGCTCCCTCCTGTGGTAAGTTCAGGATAACAACAGCTGACTGCTGTTAAAGCCAACTATGCAATCATATTTTGCTGGTTAACTGGCAAGCTGCAGAAAATCAAACAAAACTGTCCTTGTCTCTGGATGCTCTGCAAACATTTAATTTTTGGGCTTATATATTATCTTAAAACTTCCTCTCATGTAATAATTTTTACATTTTTCTTTCTATTATTGTGGTGAATATTTCACTATATTGTGAGAATTCCTTTTCACATGTACAATGACAAATAAAGATATGCTAGAAGACATCTCTAAGATTTATTCATATGAGACCTTCTTTTAAATTTCCTCTGTGTAACCAAATTACACAGCCGGTAAGTGGTTGGATGGTTCCCCCTGGTGTCTGTGTGCTGAATTATTTAAGACACTCTGGCAACAATACAAATGAAAAATACAGAATAAACCCATTACATAAAGCTGCAGATACTCACATTGGTTGTTTTTGTCATCTTGAGCAGTAAATGAATGCCTCATCCAAACCGAAGACAGTATGAGACTTCTGAAGCAGTCATGACGCTGTTTCAATACCTGAAAAAGTTTTACTACAGGCGAAACCAGTGCTAAAACTGCTGCTCTCTGTGTGTTCTACTCTCTCATACCCTCCCACACACACCACAAGTAGTAACACTGAGAAAAGCCTTTCCATTTTGCACATTTTCTGAAGCTTTATGTTTCAAGGACAGATGTAAGGCAGCATGGTGAGGCATGTGGAGGACAAACATTACACTGGCAAAAGTGAGCTGCTTGCTTTCCCATTTCAAACTGGCCAATCGGGTCAGAGCTCTGAGACAGGTGACAAAGTAAACAGAAAATACACATGATTTTGGGAAAGTTTTTTCCAACAACAACCCCTCCCCTCATAGATACACAATTGGTGATTAATATTAAACTTTTGAAACCGGCAAACATTTGCGCTTTCTTCAGCATTTATCCTAATTACTGCGAATTTCATCACACATCTATTGTCCAATCAAATCTGAGTCCCCAGCTACTCATTTACCACATAAAAGGCGTGGCTTTGCTAAAAGCTCTAGCATAAGATGGCCTCCACAAGGGCCAGGCTTTGACATGTGATTTCTTTTTAGAACTTAATGCCACTTTATTGTTTTATGTCTTAATCAAACCAATTCACCAGGGGTGTAAACTCATTTTAGTTCAGGGGCCACATACGGCCCAATTTGATCTCAAGTGGGCTGGATCAGTAAAATCATAGCATAATAACCTATAAATAACAACAACTCAAAATTTTTTACCTTTGCTTTAGAGCAAAAAAGTACATTCTGAAAATGTTCACATTTAATGTACTGTCTTTGTACAAAACATTATGAACAACCTGATTTTTTTAAAGTAAAATTAGTGCATTTTCAACAATATTATGCCTCAGCTTATCATTTACACATGTGCATTACAACTTACAGATCACAGTTTGTCTACAAAGGCACCAAACATTTAGTCACAGGTATTTGGGTCTGAACAATAAACTATTTTACTTTATGATCAACTTGTCAAAATCTAGAAAATTTGTTTTTATTCATTTTAATATTTAAAATTTACAGTTTTAAATTTTAAATAATTTGCAGTTAATGCATTCTCTGTAATTTCTATATTTTGCAAAGTTATCCAGCAGACCGGACTGGGCCCTCTAATGGGCTGGTTTTGGTATGTTTGACACTCCTGCAATACATTTTAAGGAGAACTGCAGTTCTTCCTGTAACTGCTGGAATTCTTCAAATCAGACAGAAAACAAAATGATGTGTGTTTAATGTCTACTTACAAGAGCTTCCATGTAGTCAGGGAGGGAGCTGACCCCTCCTTTTTTCTCAAAAAACTAATAAATTAACATCTCAGTGAACATGGACACAGATAAGGCCCTAGAAATGCTAAACATAAACACAATGCAGCCACTGTTCATGTTAGCTACACTTGAGGCTTTCCTGCCACGGCATGTTAAAATGTCTGGTATGAAAAAAGATCTATACACAAGCAAAACACAGTTCAGTGCAGCCATTGTTACTGTTCCATATGCACTGGACCTGTCAAAATGTCCATGATGATAAAGATCTGTTAAAAGGACTGTTTGCTAAAGGTTTAACAATTATCTGCATGTTTTAAATGTTTTGCCAACAATGTAATTTACATGCTATGTTCACTTTGTTTCCACATTAAATTTAACCTGCCCATACACTTTCCACAAAGTCACTTGACATTCGTTTATGTCAAGACTGTCACTCCCTAAGATACAACTCCTTAACTGAACAATAGTACAACAACCTAGGGAAACTTTTATTCATTTTTTTGTTCTTCTAAAGAATAGATTTGGCCCAATGTCTCAGTTACAAATCAGACAGTATTTCTAGTAATATAAACTTACATTAGTCAAAAATAAGCACATGGCAGTAGATGAGGCAGACCCAGACTGGAAAATGCCTAGCGTGTTCTCAAACAGATAAAGATATTATCAAATCTGAAGCAGAGCGCTTGGTTCATTTCCACAATGAAATTTCAGTTTCACACACATGCACAGACAACGGTCTCAAGACCCTTTCACCTCAAATGAGCCCACTGCATTCACACCCACACACAGAGTTTGGTTATTACACGACTCTGTGGTAACTCATCACATCCTCATATCTGCAACTGCAAATCCCTTAGCAGGAAATATTTTTCATTGCAATCAACTAAAGTAATGCATTTCTTTGTTCTTGTTCAAATTCTACATTTAAAGAAAGTCACATAAAAGAAATAACACATTTGAAAAAATCTGTAATGTCTTGGTTGAGGCTGACAGAGGGCACTGGTGGTCTATGAAATGCTCAGCACATGGAGCCATTTAACTGTGCAGAACTAATACAACACGCATCCTGACTGCTGGAATGACAACCAACAACAACAAAGTATAAAACATGTTTGACCGTGAACCATTTTTCCCCACTGAACTTGCAATATAGAGCAATGAAAGCAATCTCTTTGTTCAGGCCTGTAGTACCAGTGGAGTATGATGTGAACACCACGGTTCATTTTCACATTGTTCAGTCACCGTCATGGTGCAGTCCTCTCCAAAAGGATTTTTTTTTTTTTTTTTTTTGCCAAATTCTGAATCTATAGCAACATGACAGTGACTTTGATTCAAAAACCTCACATCATTTTGGATGGAAAATTGCCTGGCACGGCTGCAGTGTGCATGCACTACAAATCAGATAATGGAGAGGAATCAGCACTGATATAGATCTTAACTTTCCATCACTACATTTTAACACTGTGTGTGGCAGTGCTAATCATGGTAAGTGGGGGAGTGTTTGATTGTGTGCGTGCTTGTGTGAGCAGGCGGAGGGTGGGTGGTTGTTTAAGCTGCCCATACAGACATTTTATGCCCGTATTTAACGATGCAGCCAGTAATATTGTCGCTTATAAGGCTGGACAGTCGTCTGTTGACTCAGTGACTGCCGAGAATCTCCTAACAGGCTGTTTAGTTCTGTTTTGTTGTGATTGCTCTAATCGTCCAAACCTCCTGAACTTCCTGCTGTGCTTTTTTTTGTGCATTTAGTTTTGAAAGACAGAGCTCTATATATTAAAAGTGAAAATAATGGTGCAGAGTTGGCATATTATTTGCATGTTTTTTTTCTTGATGCATAGCAAAACTTATTGCAGTAAGAGGCGAAACGTCCAGCTGTGATGACTTACATATTATCTTTTATGTTAGGTAATACATACCTAAATGAAATCTTGATGATAAGGCACACTTATTAATAACTAATAAAAAACCATGACACTACTTCACCAGTGAAGGTTTGAGGATTTGTTAAGCAGTGTTATCAAATGCAGCCTCATGGCTTATCTCTGCAGTTATCTTACAAGTGGTAAGTATATATTTTAACATGAAATCTGTTTAGAGAATTTTTTTGTTTCTTTTCTTCTAAGTCTCCAGCTCTGTGTAGCTAAACCTAACCAGGCAGTAGCACGGATAAAAATGATGGGTTGCAGTGTTGCAGTTTTCCATGCCTGCAACTATGCCGCTACAGCCCTACTGCAGTAACTTTTTTTTCTCAACTTCACAACTTCTGTAGTTAGGTTACTGCTCTCTGCCCTCGAAAGGCAGCTTAGGGAGCCTCTGCAAGAGGCACCTAAAAAGTCAAAACTTGAAAATGTCAGACATGGACAGGTGATCCAGTGAAGGAAAGGCTGGGAAGCTACAACAGGTACAGCACAACTGACAGTTTGGCAGAGAGAGGGTGAAACTCGGGTCATTGAAGCACTGGCAAGCTTATTAGGGGAATAGTTGAGCAGATGTTTGTGGGGAATTATGTATTTGGGAATTGTGGGAAACTGCAGGGCAGGTGGGCGTGACTGGATTTGGAATGAAATGAAAGATAGTGGTAATGGATGCTTGCAACTATGTCGCCATATCTCAGTGATATTGCAGAGGCTTTAATATCTTATACTCTGTCATTTAACGTTGCCCCTGTGTGCTCCCTCCATTTTGTCCGACAGACAGCTGTTCAACTGAAGGAAAAACTATTTTTTTATAGCTGAAAAATTGCCCAGTTTGAAAAATTGCAGTTTGAGCAGACAGCAGGATCCTGAGAACAGTGTGTTTTTATCACTGCTATGGACTCTTTGGATGCCTTTGTGTTTGGCGTCACAATCCGAATGAAGTAAAAACCTAACAGAATCTTTGTGATGTTTGCATTTACAATGCAGAAGCAACAAAGGTGCATTTTCAAACTCAGCGGCATATTTGAAACATCAGAAATACAGCTTGTGCAAGTCTTGCAACATGGCAATAAATATGGTTGCAGTACATAGATCCATTATGATAGCTGATGTTACAGATGAGAAAGAGTGAGAAATGTCCGCGGCTGGTGCTAAAATTTTCTGAGGGGGAAGTCCAAGGTGCAGAGAATACATATCAGAGCTTGGTGTATCGGCCTATTTCACAATATGAACAACCAAATGTAGGGAGAACACTTCTTTAGTCTCTGGTGTCAGACTCAGGCTGAAATTAGCTTATTATCACCAAACCCCTAAGAATAGTGCCTGCCTGTGTAGCCCGGTGGCCAGACTCTTTTTTTACAACTTCTCCATTCATCATGTGATGCACACTGGCCCAAAAGTATTTTTCATACCCAGGATCATTTGAAAAGAAGTAACTATTTAAGCATTACAAACCCCACAAAACAACTCTTTAAATAATCAGAATATTTAGTCCGATAACATCAAGAAGAGCTTCATGATTTTATTTTATCCTGTTCAGGCAGCTAACAGGAAGAAAATCTGTTTTGCTGGGCATACTGTGCATGGGCTTGAGGATGCTATTGTGTGTCCTCTATGGGCCCAAAATCAAAAAAGCATGTGGGGCACCCAGATACCTCATCCAGGAAGTTTGGGGAACCTTTGATTTCACAGAATCTTGTGCCATCTTGGAATCCAGCTCTTCTAAATGCATCCATGATTCACACAGAAAAATTACCAATGAATACAATTTTAAAACTATTTTTAATAAATACCGACATGCCTAAAATGTACATAGTACCACTGAACAGTTTCTTCACAAAATTGTTTTTCAATTTATAACTTATTTGTCCTTCTCATTTCCTTTTTAGCCTGTCTTCCTTGGATGATTGAAAGTGCCATCACCCCAGCTTCCCACACTTCCCAGCCATGGTAAGAAAGATGCTTCTGTTAACCATTCACAACAACTGGGTCCTCCATGAGGGCTTAGTCCCAGCAGCAACACCTGCATGGGTGACAGACTAAGAGCTCCCAGTCACTGACAGCCACTCAACCCCATATAACACCAATACCTTTCAAAACCCCTCCAGGGTTTTCACTGAATCTATTAACTGAAAACAAGAGGTCGATGTACAGTAGTGTGTTCAACAGACCATTTCGGTAGAATAACAGCTCAGCTACATCTGTTATTTTAGAAACACACACAACATATTGTACACAGAAGCCGGCTGTGATTTATGTTTATATTGCATCTGATTCAACTGGAATTCAATATCGAGTCAGGGTTTTTACTTCCTATAAACACATAAATTCCCCATGCATGCAAAATGCCAATGGAAATAACCCCAAATGTCAGTTTGATCAATACAAAGATAGTATATTAAGGTGCTGTTTATTTATCTTAACACGTCTTTATACATCTCTGGTCACAGACAAGCAGGGGAGCTATGTATAATATATGTGTGTGCACGTGGTACATTCAGATTCTGTCCACAAACAGACCCTCACTGAGACTGCATTATAGATGGTGTCCCACACTTAAGGGTGCTTTTTATTGTCATAAACTTCTTCAGGAGGAATTAATAAAAACTGTTCTGTTTTTTAAGATCTTGAGACAACTGAGGGGGGGAAATAACATTACGAGTTATTTGTACACTTACTGTTGATTTTGTACTGAACCTGTCCATCTCCTGCTACTTCTGGAATAGAAAAGCTGGTCCTTTGATGGTGTTTATTAGGTGCTCTTTGATTTTTTTTTTAAATAACGCAATAGCTCCTCATTTTAAAGTTGGATGCAGACAAAGTAAGGTCAGTAGACTGTTTAATTTATTCTCAACGTGTCTGCAGACCCTGAGCTGTGAAATTGCAGAACTGAAACACCGGCAATACAGAGACTTTGAAAACATTGAGTACATCTGCCTGCAGAGTATACCAGCATCACTTCTGCCCCCTTTTATTTATGCAGTTTGTTGTTGTGCATGTGTGCACCAAAATGTGTGACTTTGTGCTTTGTGTGTGCGCTCTGTTTTGTGCCAGAGCTCCTGCTGCACATGCACAGACATCAGTCAGTCATCCTTGACCTTGTGAAAAATGCTTTACAGATTAGAGAAAGGAACTTTGAAGGAATGACGTATCACCTAACTCTGCACTACATCAGACTCCAATCACACGTGGCCTCGTAGGACTGCCCTCTGGATTTGTTATGGCATTTTGATGCTCACTGTTTACACAGGATTTATAATCATGACTTCAGTGCCCCACAAGGGCTCAGCAGATCCAGCCAGAAGGCTTAGATGGCAAACACACTGAATTACCGAATGCAGAGGCATCTGGCAGACAGTTCATCATGGCCAAGGTGAAAGAGTTCTCCAGTTTTTTTTAAAAAAAATATGAAGATGTGTGCCTGCTCCTTCCTTGGCATGGTCGCTTTCAATGTCGTCTTTTTGTTTGCTGGTGGCACTTTAGAGTCCAGCCACTGGTATCACATAACCCCTCTGTCAGGCAGTTCTACCAGTGTTCATTACTTTGTCTAGGGCTGATCTGAGCTCTCCTATGACAGGACAACCATTTCATTTCTGTTGATCACTGCTTTTCCACCCCAGAGAGCATGGGCTGTAATGGCCCTCCAGCAGCATAGCACTCTGCTGTTATGCTTCACTATGTCAAAGTCCTGCAGTAGCTGAAGACACAGTTATAGCACTGTACTGCCTGTCACAATAATAAGAGAAGACTTCTACCCATGACAAATTAACCACTACAACGTAAAAATGTATAAACTGAAGGTATTGTGTTGTAAACCGAAACATGCATTAAAATACTGTATCCGGTTTGTACAGCGGGCCTTTGTTCTATTAAAAAGACATTTCACTTTCGTTCCATCAAGGGTTTGACAAAATGTGCTTCTACAATGTTATCAGATTTAGGTCAATGTGGAGGGAAAATGTATTTCAAAAGGTTTGAGAGAAATCTCATTTGGCACGCACAAGTCAGCCACAGTAGCTGAAGGGTACAGGATGAGCGATGCCATTACACTGGCATTGTGAATCTGATTGGTCACAGCTCGCATGTGGCAGAACGACCTCAGAGTGCTCCACTGGTTTATAGTAGGGCTAAATGAGATCAATGAGTTCTTTAATTGAGCACATTACTAGGGGGATAACATACACGTCTTATGTAAGAGGTTTGCGGAATATTAATGACGGTGCATGCATGATGTACCGTAGAGCTGTGTTTGTTTACATCAGTGGAAAAAACAAAGCAATAGCAAAACCAATTTTCTGCGTTATGCACTTGCACTGTATTTGTGAATATAGCTGTAATTTAAAGGGTAAACACTAACAAATTGGGCCTTCAAATTACAGTATAAAAAAGGATTTTTCTTGACCTAAGAAATGTGTCCAGAAGGGCTGAACATGTTTCTGTGAAGAAACTGACAAATCAGCAGAACACCTGTGTGTGTCTGGGATGAATAACAAGACAGGGTATTTGAATGTAATTAACTGAAAAATAATTCCTCAGCGTCTTTGCAAAGGTTAAAATAACAAAACTGTGTTTCTACGGCTACGCTCAAAGCTCTGCGTGACTCCACTTAGACAAAATGTTGCTCTGAGGCTTTGAGCTGGAAAAGTCAGCAGGCTTAAATGTTCACGCTGACAATGTTAGAACTGGTAGCAGATACAATGTTTACCATAGTAACAGGTAACGCATTAGCTTGGTATCTGATCATAGGACAAAATGTTGGACACACTGAAAGCTTAACTGAGGCTCTGTATGAAAGGTTTGTAGCTATTATGGCCAAATTGCCATCAACACATTTAAATGTATTTAATGATGATTAATAAGCAATCATGCCTGCCGACTGACTTCAAAAGACATCTTGACTGACAGCCATGTCACTAAAAAGCTACACAAAGCATCCTTTGATAGCTGTTTCCCATCAAAACATGGCAAAAGATAATGAGAGCAGTTCAAATTACTGTGTAAAATGTGACAGTGAGTCACTTAGATGCAAATCTAAGGTGTTATTCAAAGTCCTAAAAATGACTAACAAATTATATCACTCATTCTTTTGTCAAACTAGTCTCCTCTAAGTTCTGTTTTGAGTCCACATAATCACCAGTGTACCCTGTATGCACCAGAGGCAACACATAGGTGTAAAGATCAGAGTTAGAAAAGGTGGTTACACCTCTGCGTGTTTATACTTGTTAATCACACTTACACTTACGCGTTCAATAACCACTGACACCATGCTGGAAAATTTGTCAAGTGGGGGTGGTGTTTACAATCCATGGACCCCCATTTCCCATACAGTAAATGACTAGTTTCACCACAGCAGAACTGGAAGGATACACAATGATGACAAGTGAAACCTTCTCACATTCTGTCGACTCCCCCTGCAAACCCACAGTGGGTTCACATCACGACAAGTTTATCTAAAAATCTGATATAAACTGCACCTGACATGAAAGAGATTTTGTGGTCTGCAAGCAGTTGCATTAGCGTATGGAGGCGGTTGAAACGGATGAACAGAGATGCTTTTTTTTTTTTTTTAGTTTATCTCTTCAGCTGCCTTTCTAAAGAAACATAGTGATAATTGGAAACAAAGGAAAACACATGTATTGTAATCTTTTTAGATGAAAAAATTAGTAGGTTAGGTCACAGTCTTTTGCACAGTATTTAAAAACCATCCTTCAAACACTGCACCTCACCGTAGTGTATTTAATTAAACTACTTTGAATAAAAGGGCTCATTTTACCATTAAATTACATCACAACTCATTTTCATCGTGTTGTGAAAGCCTTACAGGAGTCATGGCAAGTGATGCCATTTGCATATTTACCTGCTTAGCAATGGGAGGTCTCAAAGAATATCAAAATAATAAAGAGACATTTTACTGTGTGTGACTTTAAGATGGGTATTTTCTGTGCTGTGCTGCACCTGGCTTGAGCATGGATTAGCAGAGAAATAATGATTTGTACATGGATAATCTCATTAATGGTTTCAAAAAAATCCAGGTGCACAGGTAATCTTTTCATTACATTCAACTAATCTTAATCCTGGTGAGATAATACCTGGACGGCCGCATGCTAGTCTGATCTTTATCACCACTTTTTTTTTTCTTAAAATGAAGACATTTCTTATGCAGGTAATTAAAGTAGCTCTGCTTAAGGTTTTTATATAAAGTATCAATATTGTATATACTGAAATTCAGGCAGGCATTGTGGTTCAGGTTAGTGATAGGAAGGTTTGACTCTTTGCCATTATGTGTGAAGTGTTTCCTAGACATCTAACCAAACTGCTGCATCTCACTCAAGAAAGCTACAGAAGCAGTATCAACTCCTATACTTACCCTGATCGCTTGCTAAAGTATGCAAATAATGGAAACCTATGCTTATATTTGTCATTTAAACCAACATATCCCATTGCTGGTTACTGACTGTGTAATACTGGGACTCAGCTTATCAGACCCCAAATAATGGTAGAATAAAATGTCCCCATACAGTTAGGTGAAGGCCCTACATTTGTTAGCAGCTACAAGCACATCAGTGATCCATGAAGTCAGACAACTCACCCCGTGACCCAAAAAGTGGATGGACTGTCTTGAGGATGTCTATGATGACTCCCCTGACAGAAGCTAATAGACAGCTGCTAACAGACAACACTGTACCTGTCTTCTCCTGTATCTGAAGTACAAGCTAGACTAAGATTTGTCTATGTGAAACAAGTATTGATTGTTTTTTTACTGTGTGTCTGTGCACAGTGTTGCTTGTATTGCAACATGGTCACATTACAGTTAAGATGAAAAAAAAGTCTATTATTGGTACAGCAGACGAGAGCCGGTCATTAGAGAATTGTGTTAATGAGCGGTTTGTCTCTCAGTGCTATGTTTGAATAGAACATAATACAAAACAGAGTAGCACACAGTCATCCATCTTGGACAAATTACAAAGCCCACATGGAACAAATGCATGGCTACAGCACACAAGTGGAGTGGAACCTAGTGACAAAACTAAAGAAGAAGAAATATGGATGATTTATTTTGGAATTCTGACTTTCTTACTACCTCATAATTCAAAGAAAATATGCCAGAATTAAATTGAGCTTATTCATAATAATACTTTTTTTTTTTTTGGCAGAACTATGATCTGAGTCAAAATCATGCAATCAATCACTGGCAATTTCAGAAGTGTCCTTTTTCTATGATTTCTATTTGGGTTTATGGATGTGGACTTTTAATTATGACATACATCATGACATGATATCATACGAGTTAGATCTTGTTCATCTAATGTTGAAATCAGTCAAATGTTTTTAGTTGCACAAATATGAATAATAAAATAAAGCCCATAAATGTTTTTTTCTCCTTAATGAATGCAATGGACTTCTGCAGTGACCAGAATATGTTTTGTATTAATGAGGAAATGTTTTTAATTCAAATATTTGGCGAGCTGCATGCATATTGATACTGAATGAATATGTTTACTAACAATATGTTTCTTTCCACCAAAATCTCCACTCAGTCATTAAAACATCTACTTGTTGTGACGACGGCATTATTCAGATTTTTATGGTTAAATTGAAGCACTTACAGAACTTTGGTTTGGTAGCAAAAAAAAAGTCCACAGTGACCTCAGGCACAATGTTAGTTCAAATTTAACAAAAAAAGCAAAATAATATTCTTCCCTAAAGGTGGAGTATATAATTTTCATCCAATACACTTCAGTGTATTCAGTGAGTGTGGGGGCAATGGGGTTGAAGAATGAGTATCTGGCACATGCTAACTGTCTAACTATACTAACTAGCTAAATATCAACAGTCTTTCTTCATACTTCGTACCTTTGCCCTTAATTAAACTGGCTTTGCTGCCTACCACAGATCTGACATTTGTCTCTAGTGTGGGAGTCAAGCTCTTTGTACGCCACCCTCACCACTCACTGCCAATTCTGATGCAGGTGATAAAGGTGCTGCTTTATATTTTCAGATAAAGACAAGATATGCAAATCAGCATTGCACCTAAATGTAACTGAAAAAAAAAACTTAACAATAACAATAGAGCTTTGCAATGTTTAATAAAGACTCATTACCATTTCAGTATTGTGCTACAGTAAACTGTACACACATGTTGATCAGCAACATGCTTGACTATTAGAACAAATAAGTGAAGCACGAACGGCATTCAGGTAACGTATGGAAAGGACAGACAGTGGGATAAGATGACTAGTGAAAGTGAAGCCTCACATTCATGTTTTTGTCTGAGCGCATGGAAGAGATCTCGTGAATTGAATTTTGTCAGTTGTGATGGGAGAAAAATTAATTCCTGGGATCATCTTTGATTAAAACATTGCTGCTGTTTAGTCACTGACACACTAATTTATTTATAAGCCAGGGGAGCATCAGCAATGAGATATACTTTTCAATTGCATTAAATATTTACTTATTGTCACCTGCAACCGAAACACACAGAAGCTGTCAAGTAACGTATGGGAAAACATTTGCAACAAACAGAATAAGCAATTTTAGATTAGTGTACTGGCTCACAATATGAACTAACTGGATTCACTGACAGACCACAGATTGTCAGCTTTTCCCTTCATTGTGCTTCATGCCTGACCCCTACACACGAGTAAGAAATATGCCACAGCTGTTACTGTGCGGTGAGAAATGTAGCATGTTGGTCTCACATTAGCACAGATCCTCTGTCTCCTTTATACTGCTCAGACGGATCAGTACAGTGTGTCTGGTGTACCTTTCTCTCCGCTGCACTGTCAGCTCTGGTAATTGACTCTTGCAGTCTCCACTGAGCTGTCCACTACATGGCCTCTCAGGCTCCACACCCAATTACAGGCTGCAGCTCCCTGATGGGATGAAGTGGATGACTAGGGGGGAAGCAAGATTAGTCTTTGATGTGGAACCGAAGGTCAGGTGGATATGCATGAGCAAACCTACATACAGTGACAAACCCCTTGTAAAACTATTAACTTATTAAGTTGGTAAAGGTGACACAGCGTTGGCACAGGCTTTTTGATTTGACAGATTTAACTGTTACACCAGGATAAATTGCCGGCTCGCCTGTTTAATCAATTAACTGGCTCACTGTTGTATAGATTTAACATGAAGGTGGCAACTGCTCCATTTGTCTGCTGTATGAGGCCACACATCACTCTTCAGCCTGCATCGCACACAGAGAGGTGTTTCTTTTTTAGCCACCAAGCACAACTACAATAGCCAATGATTGAGCACCACTGGTCAATGGCAGTCTGTCGCAGACAATAAGCATCACTGGGTTCACTATGTTTACCAGAGGGAATGTCTGGGTAATGGTCTTTGTGTTTTGTATGCATATGTCTCACTCCTTCCAAAAACCCTTTTATTTCCTTTTTAGTCAAAAATCATCTTGAAGAAATCTGGATTTATAATACATGTATGTCCTTTTTTGGTCAAGGTCATTGCCTCTAATAAATTTTGTTAAAAGTGTGCTCATTAAAGTGATCTAGGAACATGGCAACATTATCACAGCAATCTTCAATACGGCAAGTGATTAAGGTCAGATGGTAACAAAGCAATAGGTTAAAGTACTGTAGAAATAATGACATGAATGCAAAAGAAAAGTTTTCAAAAGACACTGCAAGCCCACAAGCTGGCTATCTTGTTTATTGTCTTGTTCTACTTCTTGAGTCATTTTGCTCTAATTTGTTGTGTATATATTTACATAATTTGGTTTTTACTGAGAGGAATCTTGGCTAAAATTACAGAAATGACAGTAAGTTTCCGTAAAACCAGAATTTACCCATACATTGTGTTGTGCATATATTTACATAATTTGGTTTTTACTGAGAGGAATCATGGCTAAAATTATAGAAATGACAGTAAGTTTCCGTAAAACCAGAATTTACTCATACATTGTCTAAGAAAGGTTTTGGTTTTCCCCACTTGAGTTAAAGGCCCCCTTCAATGAGGACCAAGTTTTTTGACCTCATGAAATTTTTTATATTCTATAAGATACATTATGAAGCAATGGCCTTAGCATTTCCACCTTGGAATTCAAAGTATCGAAAGCAGTCTCTTAAACATGGATTCAGATAGGCAGGGTTTCATACCAAACAAACCCAAGGAACCTATCCCGTCAACAAGTGGTGTGGGGTTTTCTTCTGTATCGATTTATTTTCATGACATGCATAGCAGAATTATTTAATATCAGAACTTGCCATTGCGTAAAGAAGAGTAGTTCTGATCATGTAGCTGCCAAAGCTACACTGTAGCACCTTACAAAAAAAATGTAGGCTTATCGGGCTACGTGACAGCTAAGGCCGCAACGTGAACCAAGGAGACCATAAGAAACATTTTGTCAGTGTGGGCCACTTGTGTTTTCTCCCTGAAGCTTCCAATAATGGAAATTGTTGTGGTATACATTAAGGAAAATCACTAGTCTGGCTCCTTTTCAGTAAAACAGATTTAGCAAAGCCATTTCCACAGCAAACTTTCAGCTGACTGCAATCAGAGGACTCTATCACAGTGAATCAAAGAAGACAAGGATTGCACAGCAGCCGTTTCCTAAGTAACAAGACGGGGCAAAATAGGAAGAAAAAATAGATGCAGCTCAATCCTGACCCTCTATTTCACAAAGTAAATGAAAGACTGTAAACAGTTACTGTAGTGTAGTGTAGTGTAGTGTAGGCATGATACAGACACATCCCCGTTGACGTGGCGCTATTAATGGGCGAAATCTTATATCGTAAAATAAATCAAAACCCACACCGCGTGTATCTACATTAAGACTTATCCCTGACATCAACTAAATATCCAGCTTTGCTATAATATACAGCCACTCACAACCAACCCACAATCACAGTACTAAATCCCCTGTTAGATCAGGAAAAGAAAAAAAGGCCAGAAGATTAGAGAGCCAAACGTTTTAGCTTTGCGACATATGTGAGCCACAGATTGCACTGGATGTGATTACTTCTCACTGGACCACTATAACGCCTCCATCAGCCACCCTCAAAGAGTGAGAGAGGGAGGCTGAGAGGGAGAAAGAAAGAAATGTTTTTAGTTTAGTTTTGAGGCCTAATGCACCATTCAAGATGTGCACAAACCAATTAGCCCAGCTGACCTCAGTGATGGCGTGTCAGCCTGTCAATCTCGAGGAAACGGGAGCAAAAGGCAACTCTTATCGCAGTCGGACTGTTAAAGGGGGCAGATGAGTAGATGAAGGGGACGGAGGCAGCAATGGGAAGATGTTATTGATGGCAGAGTCTGGCAGAGTGAAATGGTCAATTAGGAAAAACACCAGGGGCCTCGACCCCCAAAGGAAAGAAAAAGATCGAGTAAGGACTATTGTATCAGCATGTAGGGGAGGAAGATCACTATTATCTCCCACAGTACTACTATTATTGTTCCTGGGATGGAAGTTCTTCCTATCATAGTAATTCCTATCATTACCACCACCTCAGCGCTGACTGCTGGCAAATTTTACATCACTTTCAGATATTCTATGCCGAACGCAGGGTTATAAAGGGCTTAAGACGATAAGCTACATAAGTCGTTTTTATAATTCTGCCTTTAACAACTTTTTCTCTTTCAGACCTTTATGTCATTTCAGCAGGTCAATAATCCAGAAGTTTAAAAAAAGGTTCTTCTAAGAGTCTTTAGTGAGGGTAGTGAGTCCTTGCAGTGTGTATTCCATTTGTCAAACTGGAAACCTCATTTAAAAGACCCACATGTTGTATACTTCTCTGCTAAAAGTTTCAACAATCTGGTGTGTAGGGTGTTTTATTTTTTGCTGATTTTCCCCATGGTTTCAGGCAGAGGTATGTGCAAAGAAATCTAACTGCCTCTGTCAGATGGTAGCTGGAGGCGTACTCCCTTTGTTTAAAGAGAAAGTGTAGATACAGGCCCTCAGTCTCTTGATTTTTGTTTAGCATAGCATCAAACCGTCTGTTATTGACATAATGCCCCCAAGCTGGACTTTCTGAAAGAATTGCATTGTTTTAGCTCAGTGGTGCAGAAGGCTTGATTCACAGATAATCCTGCCTCCACAATGTGCCCACAGGACACCCAAGTCAACAAATACTCCTATCTTGGGATTTTTCAGCCACAAATGAATTGTCCTATACAAAGAGGATAATATCACTAATAGGAAATTAGTTGATTCTTCAAAGAACATCACAACTCACTATTATTAGATGATGCCTATTCATTTTCACTTTAAGGTATGGATTACTTTCTGGACATTATCATTAAGGTACTAATCACAACAAAACACTATTAAAGTCTCTTATTCAGGTGAAAAAACAATTAAAACTAGAATCTTATAGTTTATTTACACTCTATAGTATTTCAAAAATCTGAAAAACATTTTGTGATAAAATTGTCAAGGTCAAATTGTT
The DNA here is from genome assembly GCA_024666655.1 of Dascyllus trimaculatus. Lineage (NCBI taxonomy): Eukaryota > Metazoa > Chordata > Actinopteri > Pomacentridae > Dascyllus > Dascyllus trimaculatus. The sequence continues at coordinate 22,131,924 of CM045456.1, read as the reverse complement.
GATATGCCATTTAGGCAAGTTGCATTTCCAGGCAGTTAAAATCCTTATTAAATATATGGCTGACACCACTTCCTGACATGATGATGTTGTCTGGTGATTGCTTTTTCTTCCTCTGGGAGAACTGTGTGATGCTATTTATTATTTATTTGGTGGCTGACACTGATAGTCCCATTTACAATAAAACAAAAACACTGACATAGTCAGAATTCAATCAACTATTACCAGCGAGTCTAACTCAAACCATCCTTCCTCAAGCTCAGTGAAGAATAGCATTTTCAGATGGGATATGATTGCTTTCGTCCCCCTCCTCTCTCATTCTTCCAGGTGCAGACTGTCCCTGAGGACCCCATATAGACTCTTTACTCCTTGATCATGACTCTTGTCAAAGCTAGAAGCGGAGATAGATCATTGTTAAGACCAGGCTGTGGCAGAGTCATCTTCTCTGTCCTGGTTGTTATCGCATGATTTATCACTGTTGTCCTGCTCTTCCTGGATCCGGTGCTGCATGTGGACCTTCATGGTTAAAGTCATGAACTCCAAACCAGCAGCAACATCACACTGTCATTAATATGTTGTCAAATTTGTGCACCAAGGACACACCACAGCAGAAACACTGATAGTTTATATGTAATTCCTCTAAAAGATCAAGACACAAGACAAACTGTTGTACCTGCTATCTTCAAAAAATGTCTAAAATAACATTATTACTTTAAAACATAGATCATAATCAAAATCTTTTATTCCATTGCTCATTCTCTTTCATACTACAGAGGACGAGCAATAAATATAATAAAGTATAAGATGGTTCATTGATCATATTCTGGTCCTTTAGTCTTTTATATAGTAGCTCTGTGTCCAATGACGAACATGTTATTATCCTCAAGCCTCCTTATGGAACACTGTCCTGATATGTTCCATGTCACCCAGGCCACTGGAACTCAAAGCAACTCTTCAGGACACAGCATTGACCATGCTTATAAAGAAATACATAATCAAGGAAAAATAAATAAATATAAACCAGAACTTCTGGCTCATTTTAAATGTAGAAACATTATTGATTGTATATTTGAAGGCATAGCTGAAAAAAAAACAAAACTGTAGAGTAAGTGTTGGACATGAGCATGTTTCCACTGTGTCAGTAGGGGGCAAAATTGGTCCAGCATCTCAGCATCACTGACCTCACTTCAGCTGTGAGAAATACCCCGTCATGTGGAGGGCGTACAGAGAATGTCATAGTGAAAAGGAGAAAATCATTCCTCACTGAGGACTAATGAGTGACATTTAACCCTTGATTGTCCCATTCCTCATTCTCATCAAAGTGTTTTGTTCACTTAACTGGAGGTCACTTTTTGCTTTGTGCAGTTGGAGAAGGTTTAAAAACAGGCTCCTGAACTGTCTAACAATATCGTTGTAGCACTAATGAATACCAACAGCAACTTTGTTATTCCTGTGGAAAAAACACCTGCTCAGGGAGGTTTTGTAATGCAGACATTTTTTTTTTGTTAAAATTTAGTAGTTCAACCAACAAGCACAGCATACTGCACAGAATTACAATGAAGAGGTCGCAGCCCACTGAGCAATTTTGACCATGACAGGGGGAAAAAGCATTGCAGAGATATGGCTCTCTTCCTGTTTGTGTTTGTGATGCCAACTTTGTCAAAGGCAAGAGGGGCAATAAATGGTGCAATCTTTCTTGAGCAGCGCTGAAACTATATGTCCTCTCATATGTGCTATTTATATGATGATGTTTGAATACATGTGTGGGAATTGGGTGTAGAGCAAGCATTCAGTTTCAGAAAACATAACTTACAAGGTAGTTGCAAGCAAAGTATTTGTTTGTTTGACCGACAAGTGTGGTTTTGAAATACAAAGATGATAGGAGTATCTTTCAAACTCTGATGCATGAAATTTAGTTGATGTCAGCACATGGGTACATTAATTGAAAAAAAAAAAAAACTAAAACATTTGGCTATTTTTAACAGTCTTTTTCAGACGTCCAGTGCACTCTCATTTTATTATTTCAGTGGGTTATGAATCAACTGTAATGGAAGCACTAATCCCTTAATTGCATCTCAAAGGAGATAACGATCATTGTCTTGGAACCGTGAATATCTGTGCCAAAGTCTGTGGCAATCCATCTTGCAAATGGCAAATTTGTTAAAACTATGTTAAAACCAAAGTCATTACAATTAATCCTTTGGACTCCAGTCGTTGTGTTTTCTAGATATTTCTCTGCTGGGACTAAACAAAAGTCGGGGCATTGCCAAAGAAGGCAGGATGCATCCTCTGTGGACCATGAATGTCTGTGCCTAGAATTTACGTTTGTGCCTACACAACCAAACTAGAATGGCAAATAATTTTTTTAGGAAATTTAACCGTGATAAGATTATTTTTCTGTAGACATACTGTGAATTAACTAATTGTGTGTTAACATATTTAAGAAACTGCAAATAGACTGCTTAATGGATCAGTAATATCCTAACTGGCATTTTTTTTTGAGCCAGAATATCCACTCTTGCAGCCCAATATCCATTTGAAGTAATACCGACTTTACTCAACTTTTATATGGTCATGTCATAGCACTAGGTTAGGGTTAGATATAGATTTTGGTCTGGTTCAATACAGAGATCAGACACGTTTTACTACATCAGTTAAAACCACAACTTTTTTTAAGTCATGAGTAGCCAGAATATTCTCTAGTGTTGACAGTGCTGTGTGGAATGGTCTGGCTACGCCTCATCAATCTGCTGTAGGATAACAAAGCTCTGGTGTGTTTATATTTCTTTAAACCATCATCTTTGGCAGGGCTAAGAACGGGATTGTGGTCACTCAAAATAATGACAGGGAAATAATTTTGAAACATTTGTATGCAGGGGGATGAGCCTGTCCTCAAAATTCATAATACAATGCAAACAAACAAGCAAACAAAAACTAGCAGGGCTGCTTTATCGCACAATCCAAACCTTCAGGAAAAACTTAAAATTTTCAGATTGTAGGTAGGTTGTTAATTGCTGCAAGGAAGGGGATTGCTAATGGTTGCTAATTGCTAATGGCACCACATAGCAGCAGAAGTGGTGGACAAAACTTCATAAAATGTGTGACCAGTGGCAGAATAGCACCCACGATCAAATATAATCAAAGGCAGGACTTTAGATCCAAACCCTAGAGTCTGCTATGAGAGTCATGTGCTATGTGCCCCTGCCATCCACCCCATTTTCCTCCTGCTGACTTTGATGCAGATTATAACACTTAAAAAATAAAATAAAAATAATAACAAAAGATAAATCAAAGGTTGTTTCTGCATACAATCCAGCCAGTGATTATGTTACTATGTATTTACACAGCTACATCATTTGGAGGAGACTTGTTTGACAAGCTTTTACAGCAATCCACTCTGAGATATTTCACCAACATGTGTACCAACAAGTCAATCAACAGTACAATTCCTTAAGGGACCAGCCCTACTGTGGCTAAAGAAATTTGTTCCAAGATATTTTAAAACCCCCTGTATCCTTGCACATTCTTTTCTGTGTATGGGAGTCTGGCAGCAACCCAGATCTCAGCCCTATTCTTTGAGTTATCATGCTTTTTTTCCTCAGAAAGAATCCATGACTCATGCTAAATGCCTGATATTAAGTTAACGATGTGTGGTGCTGTGTTGAACATTCGTTGACACCTGGTTGGACTGATAATCGGAACTGCAGATTATCATGGTGCACATGGCTGTCTCTGCTTTACCTCCTTCTTCATTCATTCATTCAGCGTCTTCATTTTGCATTTGTGAAGCGCTGGAGAGTGAGCAACCATTTTCCAGGAGATAGCACTCAGTGGTGCCAGCTCCTCTGACACCTGAAAAAAACTTTTAGCATATCTTACCATGACTTGCTGCAGCTCACCTTGGCCTCTATAGGCTGAAGAGATGGGAACAGGAGAGTTATTCCCCTCTGCAGGACCTTTAGAGACCTAGTAATGTAAGGCAAAAAGACACAGCAAGACATGTACTACTGAAAAAGAATGTAGTCAGGGTGACCCAAGCAGCAAATGCCCTGAATAGTGATTTCTGGGTTTGATTACTGGCTGGGAACCATTTGCTGCATGTCATTTCCCTACTCTCTTTCCCTACATTTTTTTTCTTTCTCCCTGCACTGCTACTACGAAATGAAGGCATAAAAGTGTCCAAAAAATAATCTAAAAAAGAAAAAGCATATAGTTGTGACTGTCTGCAGTAATGCAGACTGACTTTATTTATAACAAGAATAAGGGAACACGTAAGAATGCTCAAAGCTTGAGATGTCAAATCTTAGCACTGAAATAAATATATAATCAAAAGCTTAAAGTGAATAACTCAGTTCAAGTTAAGTCCTGAATAACTAACTCTTTTAATATCTTATTTTTTGAAGAGAGTGTCTTTTAGAAAACACATATTTAGAATGACTGTGAAGTTGGCCAGGGTATGTAACTGAATTCCTGCCCCCTGGCTGTTTATCGCTTTTGTGTGAGACATGGACAGCCTCCAAACTGAATGGAGACCAATTCACCGCATTTTAAAGGCAAAGATATACTGCTGTTGGAGCGCAACCAGAAAAAGCTCATAAAATATGGTGGTATTGCAACCCCTATAATCAGCTTGCAGGCGAGAATACACTGCAAATGGGCAACTTCAGATTTCATTCAGTGAATATTTTAGTCTCTGATGTATGCATCATAGGTCCAAAAAAATCCAACAAATTCTCAAATGCCTCGCCCAATTATATGTACAGTTTACTGCAGTTATCCTTGGTTGTTGGACCTGATTGTTGCTGCAGCTGCCTGGACAAGATATCAAAGGAGACATCTGGAGCTGGATGAATTGACGGTTTCCATCATTTGCATGCCATGTAATAGTCCAAATCATAAACCAGCAGTCATCAAGACTTCACAAAGGTTGAGGCATGTCCAGTTTACTGTCAGTAGCTACATTTCCATATAATTGCCAAGCAAATTTAAAATGTTGCAACACAAAACAAAACCAAAGAAAAGGCTTGTTTCCATTAAGTGAAGAAACAAGGCTGCCTGGTGTTGTCAGAAAATGATGTTATAGGCAGCATTGCATACGGCTGTAATAACCAGAATAGAAAAAGCTTAAAACAAAAGAAACTGTTGTCAGCAAAACATTGGCCATCAATGAGACAAAAATGGACAGAAGTCTTCAGGAACTGTTTTAATCAGGAAAAATGCAATTATTCTTTTATGTCAGCTGATATTGGCCATTATCCATGCTGCCAGGAGACAGAAACACAACAAAATAAAGGGAGCGAATACAGGTGATCGGTGATGCGACTACAATGCTTGCTATGTCTGAACTCATTTGCAAAAGGTGTTTTCATCACCCAATATTAACTCTCTAACACCTCAAATCAGACCAGAAAAAAAAGAAAAAACTTTTTCCGAAATTGGAGATGCCTTTTCAAATCCTGCCGTTTCCATTATCTATTTTTAATGCAATACTTCAAAATTTACAGAAGAATCAATGTGGAAACATGACTAGTGACTGTGTTCTTTGTCTCCTCTGTCTGTTGTTCTGGAGTCCCCCTGCTGTGTGTCTAACTTTTTACTCTCACCACCTCCAGGAACACAAGCTGAAGGTTAGACTTTGATCCTGGAGTAAAAATGTGTTCACCAATTTCTTTACTATACTTGATGAAATGGAACAACTACAGGACAAGAATATAGTCCAACATCTTCAGTGCAAGGACAGAAATGTGGGGCTTATTTTCACACCAACACAGAACCGAATTCATGTGACTTTGATGATGTGACTGTAGTCATTTGGGCAATCCTCCAATTCAGATTAATCAACAAAGCTGGTGACACCTTTTTGGAAGAGTAAAAACTAAGACTTAAAAAAGCAAGTACAGTTAGAGTGTCTGTGTACAGCTAGTAACGGTGTGGCTTTGGTCTCAGCCATACACCCTCCTGCTAGGATTTACTGGGGCTGAAGAATTACAAAGCCCTTCTTGATCGGCACACTTGATATTCATTTCTGTTTGTTAGAGTCACAATCCTGGAGGATTAAAATGGCAGAGGAGAACAGATAATGGCACTCAAGCTCTCTGGATCGGTAAAAGACAACTGTAAGGTGCAAATTTTCCCTAGGATCAAAACATTATGTGGCCTTGTCAAAGAAGATAAGGTAATCAAAGATTAAAATACCAGCTTCCTGCTGCACAAACAGGAGAACAGGAAGTATTAGTACACCTGTAAACCTCAGATTACAATAAATCTTTACTGTCCATATTAAATCCAGTTTTACCCTGCAAGTCCCCTCATTGCATAAGTATAATTTATAATTTTTACCTCCAGCTTCCCTCATAAAGGTTACAGTACACACCAAGTTCCCCAGTATATTAGTATAGCCTATAGGGCTGTACTGCAATTTTGCATGGCACATTCAATCCACTCTGTAACCAAAGAGAGTAGGGGTTTGGGAAACAAATAGCAGGAGAATATTCAGAAAAGGCAAGGATAGAGGAAGATTATTGGCACAAACTAAAGAAAACCAACAAAGTGTTGCAGTAAGGTGTTTGGCTACCAAGAGTCTTAAGGAGGTTTCACACTCCTTGGCAAAGATTCTTTCAGTCTCTGGAACACTACTGAAGGGATTGAGCACCATTGTCCCATGAAATATTCACTAATTTGTTGTTTTGATGATGTGACAGAATCTGCTGTCAAATATGTTGGTACAAAATCTCCTGCTGGTGTTTAGTTGGGTTGAGATCTGGCATAGGAATACCAACTATGGAAATCATAGTATGCTATCATTACATATTTTGTAGCACCCAATCAACTCGGATTTTGATGGCATTTTCATTTGATTTGATTTTTTTTTTTTATTTTTTTTTTTTAAGTTATTCAGGTTTCATGGTGCAGTGGTTGCAACTTTCACATGAAACTTTGGGAGAGTGCTGGCCAGCTGGGGCCTTTCCATGTCAAGCTTTCATGTTTTCCCTGCACCTGCACAGGTTCCTCCATGTGCTCCAACTCCAGGACATGCACTGGAGGTTAATTGCTGTTTCTAAATTACTCATAGGTGTGATTGTGAGCGTTGCTGGTTTTGTTAGCCCTGTTTGGTAGTCTGGCAACATGTTGAGACAGCTGAGATAGGCTCTAGCCCCCCTCAAGTCTCTACAGGGTAAAGCAAAATGAATAAAGCTAATGGATAGATGAATGGATGCATATGTTCATTTGTTGATGCAGAGCTTTTAAATTCAATGCCAGACAGTGCATTCCACAAATGGACTCTATTTCACTTCATTTCGCATATGTTTCAGGTACAAGCAGCCTATACAACAAATACTTTCAAAGGACAACAAAGAGCTTCACTTCCCTTCAAAACCAGTACAACCGGTTGTCATCTCCTGCCCTCTTGAGGTCTAAATGTGCATGATTCCAAACAGTTGCAAACCTAAAAATCTTTAAAGTTTGATTTATTCAGTTATCTGCACCAATCTGAATAAATGCACTGGACTATGAAGCTACCAAAGATTCAAACTTTCAGGAACTACTTAAGTTGCCAGCTAGTTGCCAAAATCTTAACAATACTCAACTGGCCAGTCAGTCAGTACCTCTTGAGCCAATTACTTGAGTGCACTGACATGAGGTGGGAATACTGTTTCTGTGGGGACCTGCTCCTACACAGAACCACAATTTTGTGGGTTAGTTCACCTATCCCTGCTGAGGGGCTGCTGTCCAAATACAAATGATTAACACCACAGTGCAAAACTGGGTCAGTGGGAAAAGGTCGTTGGAGACCAGCCGAATGTACTCCTGGGAGGTTGCAGTTTCTTCTGCCAAGGTATGGAAACATCACTGAACATGGTCTGGATGAAAGACATGGCTTTAACAGAGGTTTCTGACATTTTAAGTAGTCTGTTGCTCCAAATCTCACTTGCTAAGAACATGCAGTAACAAATAATTAGCAAGGTGACTTGCATAGGGTGAATAATGGTACTTTTTTATTTATCCAGCTCTATGAACCAATACCATTTTAGCATTTTCCAGTACAGTTGGAGTAGCTGAAGACAAAATTGATTGCTAGTCATTCTTATTGGAAAAGTACATGTTAATTACCCATAGAGCAACCATATCAACTGCCAAAATACTGCTCCCTCAGCCTGTGATATTTCAAATGTTCAGTGAGAAGTCTTATTAAGTCTCTGTTTGTTGGAGACACGTCCAGGATGGGATTCTGAGAGAACAGAAAAAGGTCAATACATGTTTTCCTGTTTGAATATAGTGTGGGCTTTATGATATATTGCGTGTTCAGTACAATCACATGGTTAGTCCCCGTGTCTTAACCTTTACCACAATTTGCCTGTAAAATGCAAAGCAAATGTCATCCTCTTGTGTACATTTTTTCAAAGACCCAAAACAGCTTATTTGTTCTTGCGTGACCGGAAAATCTATCCACTCCAGCAGTTTCAAATTCTGCTTATTCAGTTTAGGGGTTTGGATGCTTCCCATAGGGGATTTGAAAGGAAGATACAAAAGGTCATGTGTGTAAGTCTTATGCCAAACAGATAACTCCGGCTCATCAGAAGTCTGTTTAGTGATCGGATACTGCAGCTAAATTTGACAGAATGTGCTACATTAAAAACAGCTCCAGCACAACCAACAGCAAACCACACATAACTCATCTGCACTTCTTCTTTTAGTAATTAAATCTAATCAACAACTCGGTTCACTCCACCTGTCTAGAGTCACTTGTTTTCTGATTTAGCATCTTATTAAAATTAATGAAACACTATAGTTCATCATGTTAGTTATGATTACTTCTTTCCCCCACCCCCAACCCCAGTTGCAATTAGGTTACTACATTAAATCAACACATTATGAGACAGTCTCATCACAATCTGAATTCTTGATCACAGTTTCTTGGTAAGTTTGATTGCATAAACTAGTATTAGCTAAATAGCGATAGCAAAAGTGTCTGTCAAATGAATCAACAGGAAGTAAATGACTTGGTTAGCAACAATATAAAACTAACTCAGCACAGTAGCATCTTACAATTTTTAGCTGTTTGCAGAGGCTTAAGAAAACTAATATTACTTCAGAATCTGCTGGCTGTGTCTTTAGAGGCAAGAAGATGATACCTCATCTTTTTGAAATATGAATATGTTGCACCTACATTCATCATAATGCCATGTAGTGTTTTTCTTCACAGTTAAGACCCAAATCCTTGTTCCAGCCTTCATATTATGATCACCTGTTCTATGCAATCATATTCAATGCAGTAGCCTTGCAACAAGTGCCTTTTGTTGTTATTTAGTCAGTCATTGAAGTGAATGGCTTTGTGAAACGACAATAATAACATCTGAAATCCATATTCACGCTGTAACAGATTTGTTTCATTTGATATGTTAATCCCGTGTTGCAGTTACAGTCACAGAAATACATCAGTCTTGCATGCATCTTGTAGTCACAGTGTTTTTGTCCTCCAGTTGCCGTGTAGAAGCGGATGATTTTTTATCTGTGGCATTTTATTTAAATATGTTGCATATTACTAAAGGACAATGTTTACAAGGAAAATAATACTGGCATTAATCATTAATGCTGAGCAATCCCAGCAGCAGACAAATACGGTTGTTACAGCTGCAGTGACACCACATGAAAGAAAAAAGTATGTCAGCTGCCTCCTCCAACCGCCCATCCCATGCTGGGTGGTTGTTATAATGACGTGCTGGTAAATAGCAGGGCCAAAGGACAATCCCCCACTGCCAGAATTTTATTTAAGAAAGAGTTTCAAACATCAGTTGCTCGTCCACCTTCAAGACAAAGATGCATTCTTAGCGCTTCAAATCTCTCAGTCTACTGTCTTTTTTGTGGGCTTAGTGAAGCGTATCACCTCCAAGCAGCCACTCAAAGCTCACAGGTCACCTACTTTTTGTTGTGAACTATAACAATCAGCCAAAGCCTGCAGTGCCACCTTAAGCTTGTCAGTGCCACACATGGGAATATACTGTACAGCTGCACAAATGTTTTTTTCAGCTTCATTTACATGTCTGCAAAGTTATATAAAAAAAAATAGACACACAGAAATGGTAACAGTCTCATTACCTGATTGGCTACAGTGACATGTTAAAACATAATTCATCCTCACAGGGAGTTACCCTTATTGCCAACCAGTTTCTACATGTGTTTGAACAGACTTACATCATTTTTTCAACTCCCACTTAAATGCAAGGTTAGCAATTTCGGATCCATGATTTATTATAAATCAGCTGTCAAAGGAGACCACAATGTAATTTTAGAAGGAAATGATGCGGGGGCCAGTTTCACTCAAAGCAGCATTCACTTTTTGCTTTTTTCACTGTGCTGTTAGGTGCTGGGAATACAGCAAACAGTGTGTTTATTAGAGTCTATTTTCTTTAGAAAACAGCTGTCTGGTGAAACAAAACTGAAGTTTTCCTTTTTTCTTGCAACCAATAGACGATATGCACACAGTATGAGAGATCACTGAGTTGGTGAATGGCATTGTATCGCCTAAGAACCATCCGGGAAGCTGTGCATGCTCAATAAGATCAATCCAATGGGAGGAAGCTGCTGATGAGTCTCTCTAATGCTGAGTGCATTCTCAAAATAACAGCAGATTTACCCAGATGGCAAAGCACAATGCTCGCCATTGAAATGAAAATTATATATTGCCTCTCAACCCCTTTTTGTTTTAGTTTGGTAAAAGCTAAACTATTTAACTTTCAGTTTAGTGACTAAGAGCAAAACGCTTGGGGTGAAAAATAGTTCGTGAGCAATTAGTAATTATTCCACCTGTATGTTGTGTGCATATCAAAAGGGAGCTTTTAACTTTTAAATACCCTTACTTAAATATGTGTGTGCTAATGTCTTTAGTACCCCTGCACCCAATTGCATGCTCTTAATTCATCATAGAATAATAATTAAAAGCTCATTATCAAGCGTATCTTCACGATGTGTGTCATTGGGAAGGACATGCCAAGGGCCAACTAGCAGAAACAAGAAAATAAACAATTGCTTGAATGATACTGGTTGTCTTGTGTTAGGAAAAGCCTAGAGTGCAAAAGAAAAGAACAACTGTGGACCCACCCTTTGGTGAAGCAAAGGATGTTGTCTCTGTTGGTTGTCAGAAAAGTGCTTTTGGGTCCTATTGGTCTTTATATCAGGATGTCTTGAGGTGTCCAATGTGCACTATCGGCTGTAGTTAACGATGATGCATTAGACAGTATAAAACAATCAAATGTCATGCGCATTTACAGTACTTTCAGTTTAGGCTATTTTCTTGATGATATTATGTGAAATGAAGCATACAAATCTGTGATACGTGAGTTGTGGTGATATTTCAAGTAAACTGTTGTTGTGTCTCAATTAGTATCACAGGAGTCTCACAATCAGTCATGCAGCTTGTTTAAATAGAGAAAACTTTATCACTGAACATGGACAAGATAAAGTAAGGAAAAGTTGTCTGAGGAGGTAAGCAAGTAAAAAAATAGGTGGCAAACACAGTCAAGGTAAAGACCGTAGAACAACACAATCTCCAAACAGCTCCACTGCTACTAATACTAGACTGCAAAAAGTTTAAGGTCTGTGGGAAATGTAGACAACCTTGCTGGACATGGCTGAAGGAGAAAAAAAAATGACTCTAGACTTCACAGAATGATGATTCAAAGGATGGCCAAAGAATCAAGTCAGCCTTCAAAACAGATACAATCTGACCTCAAAGATCAAAATAAATGAGTGTCTGATTTCACAATAGTTTGCTTTCTGAATGGAAGTGGACAGAGGAAGGCCTCAGCTTTGAAAGAGAAACATTAAGGAGCAAAACTGATCCTAAATAATCTCTAAATGATCTTAATATAATAATTGTCTGATTTAAGGGTTTCTTTCACCTCATGCATTTAATTGTTTGGAATACTTCATTAAGCTGTAACCTTGTGCAATACCTTTCAGTTATCAGATCTCTCTAGGGCTATATATTCTTAATTTTCTTTATCATGAATTGTAAAAAAAAAATATTCTAAATAGCTTCCATCTTAATATCTCAAGGTGCTATTGAGAATCTATGCATGACTCAGCTTCAGCAATGCTGCCTTGAAAGTAAAGCAAAACACCTGTGTCTGCAAGTTGCCAACAAGAAAATCCCTGTCTAATGACTGAATATTCATGATATCTCAAAGTGGAGTGAGTGTTTTAGAGAAGCATCATATCCTTTTTGGAGAAAGAGTAGGAGAGGTCATGAAATCTTGAAGCACAGTGCAGTAAAAAGGTGACTATAAGGGAGTGATTGAATCATTTTTAAAACCTACATTGACCACCCTGCTTGATATGACATCACGCTCAGAGCATTAGATTTTCTTCTGCTTTGTTCTTCGTGGATTCCAGGGGGTCTACTGCTTTTTCTATGCACACCTCCAGGCAATTATTTACCAGGAAAACCATTAATCAAACAATCATCAAGCGTGCAGCAGCTCAAACCAGTGGCCAGCAAAATAATAGTAAACAAGTTGGTTATTCAGCCAGAAATGGAGACACATCATTCGTCATCTGGATAGCAAACCAGATATATATTCCTATCATCCTGATGTTTTTTTAAAAGCCGTGCACACTGTAAATTACCCATGAAAACAGTAAACCAGTGAAACAAGCATGTAGCAAGAAAACATAATAACTTCAATACGAGCTTAAATTCCTTGTCTCACAGTTCGAAAGAAACTGATGCAGATCTGCACCAGAATTAAAGTTTTCTTCCTTTGCCCAAACTCCACCAAGTTTTCACATGAAGTTGCTGATAGACAGACAAATAAAACGACAGACAAAGGGCAATGAAAACATATCTGTGCCTGTGTTCCTATCTGGTAATTCAAACAGTTGGTTATCCATCAGAGATGCCAGTTATTGAACTAATTATACATCCAGCCAGCCAGGTGTCCAGGCAGACAGCCAACGAGCTACAAAGCAGCCAATAATCCAGTGTTTACTACAGTAGTGAGAGTTTTTGACACGTCTCTGGGGTTTCGATTTTTGTTGGCACTTGATGACCTCCCCTGTACGATCTTTCTTCCTAAAAATGGAAGAAATCCCCTGATATTTTGGCTGGTTAATCACATTTTTCAGCCTCATATTGACTTGATTTATAGGTCTGGTAAAGATGGTTGGTAGTCATCTTGAAAGACAACAATGACAGACTCCAAATGCCAGATGTTACAAGGCAAAATCAACCCAATTTCATGCACAGAAGAACTTTGTGCATCAAAACAAAACATACTACCCCAAGAAACATTTAAGCGACCAACCATCCATGTGGGCGGCTAAACTCACTAAAGCAGGAAAACGTTCATGCAAAACTCCATGTATCAGAGAATAAGATGTTGAAAGTAGAAGAGAAATAACAGTTGTCACATAATTACATAAATCTAAGATACTACAAAGTGTAACTTACCTAACTCAGAAATGTGTGAAAGTAGACTTACCAGTTTAACATGTAAAGATAACATTAATTAGCACCTATCTACCTATGCCGGCCAACCAGATGCTCCTCATTAGCTCCATCCTAACTGATCGAGGAAAATTTCATTTAGTTTCCCCAGCTGCTTTCTTTATGAAGACAAAGAAGGGTACAGGGCAGTGACAGCTTGCATGAGGAGGGCTTGCTGAAATCTCCCTGGGAGGAGAGATAAAAGGGGAAAGTAAAGTGTTGGATGCTCTTTGGGTTAATTGCATCTGACATCCATCCTTTCCTTGTGTACTTTTCTTCTGAGGTTGCACTCTGTGTGATAGGACAAAGTGTAGGATTGGGTGCAGATGAACAGAGGGGATGTTGAAGTATGTGTGAGGGAAAGGGTAGTATAAGGATACATAGGTTTCACTTTGATCACGTTGAATGTTCAGCAGACGCATCTGCTTTATGGTTTCCAAGTGGAGGAGTGGGTTAATATTTGAAGTCTTATATTTTAACTGGATGGAGGGAAGAGTTGAGTCTGTTGTACCAGTAAGCTGCATGATTTTTGCTGTCAACATGAACATTAACTGTCATGTTGTACTCAGCAATAGGCAGATTTAATATTATTGTTTAGAAGCATTTTGCAATATTTTACACAATTTAATTTTTTGTCCACATTAAAGCAACAGAGCTGTTACACTGATACTTGAAAACAGTGTGAATACCAGAGATCATCTTGCAGTAGAATCACATCAGTCATGACACCCATCAACATGTAGACATTCAAACCCAGGAGTGCACAGTAGTCATTACTATATTATTAGATAAGTACTGAGTATTCATGGGTCAGAATATACCCATCTTCCAACTTGACCTTTGTTTTGATCTCAATTACATACTTGTAAATCTTCATGACTGGATCTTTTACAGTGGTGATGCTATCGTGTTGACAAAATCTTTCCACAGACATCCAAGACACAAATTTACAAGCCTGCCAGAGTTCTCAAAACTGCTCATCAGGCATAACATTATGACCACCTGCCTTATATTGTTTTGGTCCCCCTTATGTGGTCAGGACATTGGCAGTGGATCCTTTGGGTACTCTGGCTTGTGCAGTGGGGCGTCTGTCAATCAAACTTGTTCCACTGCATCCTGTTGATGCTTAATCAAAATGGGGTGTAGGAAGTTTGGACGCCAAATCAACATCTTGGGCCATTGTCATGTTCCTCAACATGTTCCTGATTGTTTGAGTTTTTTTCCATGTGGTGGGGTGCATTTTCCCTGCAGGGCTAAGCCAGTGACATTTGGGATTTCCATTTGCATGAGGGAGTGTGCTTGTTGTAGGACAATGTTTGTTTGAGTGTTTAAGTCTCATCAACACGGATGGTAAAATCCAAGGTTTTCCAGCAGAACACCACATAGTACCAATACGATCAATATTATTCACTTCACTTGTCAGTGATCTTAATGTTGTGGCTGACTGGTGTAAGTCAGCTTCACTGTTGTGAATGTCAACAGGTGCATGAGGTTAAGGCACACATTTTTTGTATCACATTCACATAACTAGGATACTTTCTGCTACCTTCCCTTCACAGGAAATAATTTAACTGAATGTATTTTCACAATATAGTGATTCAATGCACCATGTACTTAACTAAATGCTTCTGTAGATAATGTGTTGTACTGTATGTTCCAAGAGGAACATTTTGAACTGTAGGGACTACAGCAAAATGAGAGTGCATTAAGAACTGAAAATTGAGAGCTAAAGAGAGATGCAGGGAAGGGGATATAGAACACATCACAGGAAAAGAAATGTCCCTTAACATTCTCTACCATTCCCCCATTTTAAATCAATACAAAGACCTTGCATTTTCCCTCCAACCCCAAAATGCGATTTAATGGTTCTGTATAAATTCCCCCCTCGGCCAAGAATAGTAAAGGCACAGCTCTTGTGGTGATGCTTTGCCATCTTTCATTATTCTGTCACCTATATTCTACATGAGCCTACTGTCCTAGTCATTTATGAGGGTTCATTTGCATTAAAATGATATTGGCAGCCATGCCCGGACAGCTGGACACTGCTGTTACCCACAAATCCCTGCTATAACCTGTTTGGGAGCAATAATACTTTTGGTTTCCTTAGAATAATTTCCAGACAGAATTAGTCTGACTCCCTCAAGCTAGACACATGCCAGAGTAGACTGTAAATGAGACTGGATAGTGCTCTGTTCTTCCCGGAGCTGAGAGGCAGAGATGTGAATGCTTAATGTTGTTGTTTTTACATGGGAATTAGGATCTACATATGGTCTGAGTCATCCAGCAATTCATTGAAGTCAATCAGTGAGTCAGCCATATGAAATTTCAACGTCTATCGCTCAAATCCATTTATTAGCCCAGTCTTCTTCCCTCGCTCGTTCCTCCACACACCCACCACCTCATTTAATGTCTCACTTGCACTCTCGCTCACTCGGTCCCACCCACACTCCATTAATTGCTGTCTCTCTTATTCAGAGCAACGCATTCACTGATTCATAACCCTCATCATTTACTTACTCATTCACACATATACTTTCACTCCCTCACTCCTACCTTTACACAGCCAGGACAAGGGTTCTGCAAGATTTCTCATATATCTTATTCATTATAGCTACATTTCACCACATTTAAAAAATAAATCATAAATGAACAGCGACATTTACATTAACTAAATTTTGTGACGCATTTCTTAAACATGTCAAGACCGGAAACAAAGAAGAATATCAAATTCATTGTATTTGAAACTGTTTACTATGCAGTTATGCTGCAGCTAATGACATGAAAACTTATAGTTGAAAGCTGTCAAAGTAACACTGCATGCCCTCTGGCTCGGGAGTTTTTCGGTAGCTCAGCCGTTGGACAAATAGTGACCATCAGAGCGAGCAATGGCCATATTTGACAGACTGAGCTCGGAAGAAATGCTTGTTTATCTCAGCCGTCAGCACACAGTGAGACAAGTGAATCTGAGTCGACTAACAAAATGAAAATGGCCTACAGCTTGCTGGATAGGCATTTGGCTGTTTGTGGATCATCACTGCCTGCAGTATTGTACATTTTCTATATCATATATATGATCTTGCTTTTTCTCATCATACATTGTCAGTAACCCAGACAAAAAATGCCTGCAACCATTTTTTTTGGAGTGTTTAGTTTTGCTTTTCTGTACATGTACACCTTAAATAACAGTAATTTTTAATTCTCAAAGATATACAAATACTGTATGCATTGTTTGTTTTAGGTATAACATGTATCTGTCAATCTGCAGAACATCTGTTGGCTTTATTCTGACGATGAGCCAATGTTAATGAACTTGAATAAAATAGAATCTGTGACTTAAAGGTGTGCTGTGGTCTGGGTTTTGAAACCACATGCAGCATCTCATGCATCTTGTACAGTAGGATATCAAGTAGCCAGTGGTGGCCTTGCATTGTCTCTCATTTAGATAATTGTGAAACTATTTCATCAGACTGCATTATGACTTGGTTATGTTCACAATATTGTAGAACACTAGATCCTTGCCAACTGATTAAACTGTGACACTAAAATACACAGATTAATAGGTTTTGTGTGTTTTTTGTGCGTCAATCTGGACACCATTTGATGTGATTGGGTGTGAAAGATTCCATGTGTTGATATAACAGCATGCAACTACAATGAAAACCACCTTACTAAAAGTTCTACAGTCATAAAATCTCATTAACACTCTACAAACACATCAGCAGCATTTCACAAAAAAACTTGATTTAGTCGCTTATGAAATTAATGCAACAAACACTCTCAATGTAACACATTGTGGCTCACATGTCTCCCCACACAGTAATGAATTAAATCACGGAATAAAACACTTCATTAGAGTGACACACCATACGTAAATCTTTATAAATCTTTATGTAAAACAAATCTTGCTTTGTACATAGCTTAAGGCATGGTCTTTTTATTTTATTTTTTTCCTCAAAGCAGAGTAAGCAGAATCCGAACAGATGTGCATCTATTAAAAGATCTTCTTTTTAAAAATAAAATAAAATTTAATTAAAAAATAAAATAAAAATAAAAACAGTTATTAACTTTTTGTCCAGAATGCAATACTAATTCGTAAGGAGCATAAATTGGAGCTATACACCAGCCTGATTCTGATTGAGCAGGCTTTTGATAAAACTGCAAAATAAAAAGGATAAATCCATAGGTGGTGCCAGGACGTCATGTTTGATTGTGATTGAAATGAAGCGACTGGCATGTTTGGGGGCAAAATGCATGATCAATAAGCAGTCTTTACTCTATTCTGTCTCATACTGTAAAACGTCAACTCAAGAAGCTGCAAATGAGGGAAGGCGGTGACGACACACTGTGGTAATGTGCCAGAACACAGGCTTCTGACCCACAACTCGGATATCTATTCAGGTGTGGGGTTATTTTGTTGCAACCTGGTGTCATGTGCACATGATTTAGTAAACGTACAAAATGAACGGTCACATGCAATGGCACTGCACTCTGCCACTGTTATGTTTTTATCCAAAAGAGGACCCAAATGCAGGAGGCAGCTTCAGTAGCAAAAGCTGGGGGTCAACCCAGGGTTTCAGAACCCAGCTAGTGGTTCACATGAACAGAGAGGTGTAGGTAACCAGTTGCAAAAAATGTGGCAGATCTAGAGCTGCATATTTCTTCCAAACAGAACAGACAATAATACTAAACCAATATAAAGAATTGGAAAATTCAGTACAGGCCAATAGCAATGCAGCTACTGCAGCCAAGTCAGGAAGGAAAGCTGGCAAATGCTGACTGTGCTAATGCATACGTTAACAGGCTTATCAATATCACTGCCCCATCATGAAGGCACAAGTAAATCTGGGCTATAATTACAATAGCATTATTGTATTAAATGCGTTGCTTAGATATAGCCTGTTGTTGTGCTGTATACAACAGTTTTAGCCTCATTTTTTCAGCTGCAACCAAGGCAGCGTTTAACAGTCTTGGGAACAAATAAAGAACAAATATAAAAACATCATTTAAACCAGTAAGAAGGCTTCCTGCAAATCTTATACAGTCAAGGCTTTCCTGCCTTAATCGGTCTCTGTTTTAGGATTATCTCACTTTGCCAAGCCCTATACAAAAATAAAATTGCTTTCTAATTGCTTCCAGTTGACAGTAGAAAACTGAAGTTTCCCCACGGATAGTCTATATTTCATGTATATGTTCATCAGGCAAACACAAGGGTTTGCTAAAATCTTTCTCCTCCTAAAATACCCCCTCACTAGCCACACTGAGCTCCATGTGGTGCTTCTACATAAGTTGTTGTATTATCTTTAACATAACCTGCTCTGGATAGGTTAGATGTTTACTTTAAGTTTCCATGGCGATGTTTACTGGTAAAGACTCAACACAAAACACCCACTGCTAAACCTGACGTTACTTTGCTAACCCCAAAACCTGCTCCTCATTACAGGCCTCTGATGCACCAAAACCAAAGTCCAAGTAACAAAATGAACACACTAAACAGAAAAAAAATCCAGGCAGGCACAGTGAATAAACCAAGGCAGAAGCCAAGGCTGGGTAAAAAGTGCAACAAAAAGATTTCAGAAACTAAACAAGGTACAAACCGTGAATGCCGGAGAAATGACACAAGGAATACGAGCAAGAGACTCAGGCAGGAAACAGACAGACAGCTAAAGATATATCAGCATATGAGTTCTGCTGCCTTCTGATGGCTGCAGGGGTTCACTCGGCTGAAGAAAAGGTTTTTCACACAGTGTAAAGCAGTTATGGACAACAGGTACTGTGAAAATATTTATGAAAGATAAACACACACTGATATACTGATGTTCCTGTTTTACCCACATTATACAGGATACTGATATAAACACATCCACTGGCTGAACAATGATTAATAAATCAGTGGACTTACCTTTTTAACATGTGTCCATTATTTCTACACAGGTTTACTTTTGCTGATAAAGGCACCAAAGAGGCAACAGACTGCATCAGAAACATATGTGAGATGTTGGTTCACGCAAGACACTGGTGTATCACTCCCTTCCAATTATCCAAAGAAGAAAGGCTACCTAAACATATTAAACATGTATGAATGATGTTGGAAAAGAATTCTAACATTTTTAAAAACTAACCTATTGTGCACTGAGTGTGTATGTTGGCAGCTGACCAGAGGCTGCTATTTAATTGGTGCTTCAGAATGTCCAAAGGGTGCAGCTCTCTGGAGAAAAGCCCTGCAGCTAAATATTGCAGAATTACAGATATGCTCAGGAGTAAGAGTCATGGTTAGTGTTAAAAAAGAAAAAAAAACAGCTAGCAGGTCTGCCCTTAGCAAGTCATAATATAGCAACTACCTTACTGAGTTGATTCCATGATTTGAAATCCTAAATGGCATTAACACTTGATCGTCAAACAATCGAGAAAGAAGAAAAAAGCATTTGCATGGAAAAGTTACTTAAAATAAAACCCTGAATACTTGTCTGTCAGGTGGAGGAACCTTGTGATCATTAACAGAAAGCCGCTTGGAGAGCTAAGGAATTTTAAAATATTTTGCATTGATTTTTAACTAAGACAACATGCATATTGCACTATGTACATGTATATTTGCACATGTCACCCCGAGGGTCCATCTTTAGGAACCAAAACATTTCCTTCCATTGCTTTGCTGATGATGTGCAGATTTACTTACCTTTAAAAAATGAGCAGTATAGATCATTTACAGCCTTTGCTCAGCTGCTTAAAAGATATAAAAACCTGGATGGATCTTAACTTTCTTAACTTAAATGAAAACAAGATGGAGCTGATTTTGTTTGGATGTCCTGATCTGGTTAAGGATCTTACTGGCATTCTTGGCCCTCCTGCATCCTATAATAGATCTTATATAAAGAATCTTGGTGTCATGTTAGACAATGCTTTTAAATTTCATAAACTAATAAGCTCTGTTGTTGAAACCAGTTTTTATCAGCTCAGACTCCTGGCCAAGGTCAAGCCCTATCTGTGTCTGAGTGACTTTGGGAGAGTTATCCATGCTTTTATTGCTGCACGTCTTGATTACTGTAACTCGCTCTATTTGGGTATTGAACAGTCAGCTTTAAACCATCTCCAGTTAGTCCAAAATGCAGCTGCTCATCTTCTAACTGGTACAAGGAAACATGAGCATATAACTCTCGTTTATAAGGCTTTAAATGGGTTGGCCCCAGATTATTTATCTGAACTTATTCATGTACACCAGCCTTCAAGAGCTCCGAGGTCAGCGAATCTGATGATCTTGGATGTTTCCAGATCCAAGTTAAAAAATAGAGGTGACCGAGCGTTTGCTGTAACTGCACCGATTTTGTGGAACTCACTACCTTTGAGCATATGCGCTGCTCGCTTGATTGGAACTTTTGAATCTTTGGTGAAGACTCTCCTCTTCTCCCTGGCTTTTAGCTGATCAGAGACACCTCTTCTGTGTTATTTATTTATTTATTTACTTATATAGTGTCAATTGTTTTATTGTGCTATTTGCTTGATTTTAAGATTAATGTTAAGTTATTTTAAACCTCTCTGTGAAGCACTTTGGTTCAACTGTGGTTGTTTTTTTTAAATGTGCTATATAAATAAATTTGACACTGACATTGACATTGACACTATGCATATTTTGAGAACTAGTAATATGTTTTTATTGTGAGCTGAAGTTACTCAGGTATTTTACAAATTATTTAGGTATAATATCAGTGACTGACAGTTACAAGGTAGAGTTAATTTATTTCAGTATATTTTTAATTGTAAAAACACTGCACTCATAGCAAAGCCTTGAGGCATTTCATCTACCTGTGGTGCAGAGTTATGAATAAAACAAAACACTGATATAGCGATTTGATGAACTGCGGGCAGATTCATGGCTGTTTTGGTCTGTGCAGGTGGAGCAGACTAAGTCCTGCAAAGGGGATGGAGCTGGTGGACCCTTCATCTGGACCCAGGGGGTTTGAATCAATTGATCTTTCTAATGGGGGCAGGATTAATATGGTTGGTCATTAGTGTCACATTCATTACTTTTTTTTTCTTTCTTACTGAGAGACCCTGAATCAACTGCAAAATCTCCATGGGTATTTTTAGAGTCATCATATACACTGATTAATGTGCCATAAAAAAATGATTCTACAGTTTGCATGTCAGTGGTTTTCCACTTTTAAATAATACCCCCACCACCACCACCACCACCACTACCACCACCATCAGCGTATTGTCAATTTGGGAGAGTATACAGTCCACTTTGGGAGTGTCATTAAGCTGACATTGATCAACAGCTTCATTAGAAGTGCTGAATGGCTTCCATATCTGAGGAATTTTCTGAGAAGACTGCGCTGATCCATCCACTGAGCTGCCGATTAGAGATGTCAGGCTATAAACCACAGCTATTTCTCCAGAACTCCCCACAGACACCAGGAAGAAAGCAAATGCACTACATCTGAACAAAAAAAACCCCAAAAACAAAAACAAATGAAAGAAAGAAACATTTTTACTGTTTCAGAACTAAGAACACAAAGACTTCCATTACAAGAAAAGGGTAAGAATTGTTTCGGCAGCTGTTAACAAATCAGTGATTAGAATACTGTGCTGAATTTATTCAGTGCACTTGATATCTTCAGTTTTGTTATATTCAAACAAGTGGGGGGCAATGCCAATAGTACTTAACTCTTGCACTCTGATATCCTTACCAAGTATCTATGCTTGCTGTTAAGTGAATGTGTCTCCAAAGCTTCACAGTGTCACTGATTCTATGTCTAAATGGCATCTGGATAGGCTGAAGGCCTATGTAAGGTCGGAGCCTAAGTTAAAAATGCACAGTAGCTTTGTTGTCACTTTGAAATGATGTATCCCAGTAAAGCCAATTCATGCTTCTCACTGTTTCAGCAAGATTATGCATGAAGTACATTTTGTCTACCCAAGTTCACGAGGATTCCAAACTTTGTATCCTTGCAGACTGTTTGCACTACAAGTACACCAACTGCACACTCACCAGGGAAACAAATGGTTCATAAAACAAATGCTTGTTTTTAGATAAGACTGTACGAAAAGATTCTATATTATCCACACCTTTGTAATTCATCATTAAAAAAGCTGTTATTCATGTAATCTCTGCCAGACTTTGGAGATGCTTGATTTGTACATGCTTTTTCATGCTGCTTCCCAAACATAGCAGGAGGTTCTAATCTCTCCAGAAATGCTGTGCTTTGTCTGTCCACTGTGCTCTGCACATCTCAGGAATAAACACACTGGCATGGTGCTACAGCCCAATCTTGTAACCAGCCGCTATAGTCCATAAAAAGTGCAAAGTCACAGCCAGCCTTTCAGAAACAGCCACAGGAGCACCTGTTTTTCTGTGTTTGATATTAGTGGCAATGTGACTGTGTAGCAGACCGACACATACCTATTACCTATAATTGAATAGAACCTCATGGAAATCCACTGTCACTTTCAAAGTCAGCATCTGTCATGCAGAAACTATGAATTGGTCTTAAGGCTAAAATGCACAAAACATGGCTTAAATCCAAGAAAGCACAAAGGGGGGAAGACAACAGATACCCATAGCTTCTCATTACCATAAAGTGCCTGTGCCTGAGCAGGACATTTCCTTTATAGGCAGGGGGCTGATGTTGTTCTCCCTGTCTGACGTGTGATCAGATGACACTCTGGCTGGGGTTGGCAAAGCTGAAGTGTTGGACACAGTAGCAGTCCTCATCTCTGGCACAGGGGCCATAGAAGTAAGTGGATGGATGTAAGTTTGCTGATTTGCCCTGATCATTAGTGTCTTCATGCAGCTGGGTGGTTTTACTGCTGGTGCACACAGCCCGAGGGAGGCCGGAAAGGTAGGTTTAGTGCAGGTATATTCATGCTGGCTGTATTCCACTCAGGCAAGATTGTACTTTTGTGCATGCTGCTTCACTGTAATGACTCACTGAGACACTTAATGGAACTATGCCATCATTGATTCCTCCTGTGCTAGCCACACTGTTAAGTCAAACTAACTGCAGTGAAAAAGATCTATTGATGGTGGATCTTTGTGGGAGTCAAGGAAGTGAGGGGATGGTTTTGTTTGGATCCGGTCACTCCTTTTGGTGAAGGAAGAAATGAAAATAAAAGTGATGCAACATTTCTCATGAGATTACTTGTAGCCACTGAGGAAGAGGTAACAAGGAGGAGGGAACATTGTCTCTGTGCAGTAGGAAGGCTTAGCCCCAAGGGTCCTTGATTAATATCAAGATGAAGACTTTATGATTCCCAGGAAAATTTGACTTGGGAGTTGCTGCCATACAGAACCTATCCCAGACCTACTGCACATAGCAGCTACCATTTGGAAATGATAAGATAATAAGTACCAAAGTTCACAAAGCACAGAAGTTCTAAACTGGCAAATTACATGTCAAGGACTATTGCAAGGCTTAAAACAGTAAACTTAAACTAAAACATCTAAGTATAATGGAAACAAAAAAACAATCTGATGAGCTCCAGTAGAAGCAATCTACACAGACAGTTAAAAAACAAACAAACAAAAAACCCCTTGTTTCTCAGTTTTGTATCTAAGTGACGCGGTGTTACATAGTATTATTGCTTCCCCGACACCATAGACACTATCTGAGCTGCTGTAACCTGCCTCTTCTCTGTACCTGCTACTGTTATATTGGGCCTTTTTTATTGAATCAAGGACAGTTTTGAGTCAAAAACTGATTCTGAAATGAGTTGTGCCACCTAGAATCCTTGGGAGAAAGAATCCTTTCATCCATTCAAGACAAATTTAGTTGATCTGTTCAGACAGTGAATGTAAATGGCTGGACTTGGTTTGCTTGCCATGGTTAATTGGACGTTATTGCAGGTACAGCATGCTTCTTTCCTACAAAATCTCAAATGTTTTTCATTTACCTTTATCCAGTTGACTCCCTAAGCAAAAAACTGAATTCTGGCCAGTTGCTGAGAAATCGTTCCTTCGTAGTATAGAATATGGAAAATACAGAAGGATAAAGTTTGGCTCTAACAGCTAGTTTCTTAGTTGATGTGGGAGAGGAGGTGGTCTCCCTGCTTAGACTCCTTAGCAAGATGTATAGTGGCATGGCTGTTATTATCCTTTGGGGGTTGCCCCAGCCTGTTCCTCATAACTTCCCTTCTTTCAGAGTCTGTAAATGGCAGACACAGTGCATATGCCTTGGCCTGCATTCACATTGAAAGGTCTCTGAGTGTACGAGTTTCCTGAACTCCATCTCAGCGAATGATTTTCTGCAAGCAGTGCTCAATGAAGGAGTCACAGCAAGCACCAGGTAATTTGCTGAGCAAATTGTTGGCATATGAACTGCATTTCGTCTCAGTCCCATTAAGACTTGCTTATACTCCCCTGTGGACATGGACAGCTGCCGACACCATGGATGTGTAGTTGTTTTTATCATACTTCTTTCTAGTCTGCCTCCTCACTTCAGGTCCTGGTGTTTTTTTGTTTCCAACAAGAACCAACATTTCAGGTTCTGGATGTAGAAACTTAAAATTTAGGTTCATGTACCAGAACTGAAACAGTCCTGCATTGGTTAAAATGCCCTAACACATAATTTTTGACTTCCACATGTGGAAGACTGAGGTCACAAAGTAACTTTTTCAAGATTAACTATGAATTAAATCAAGCCAAGTTTTAAGTGATTGGTTTGATCTTGTTTGGATAAGTGAACTGATATTATTCAAAGCTGTTTAATCTAATTTATAGTTTCAGTAAAAGCAGACTTGCCTTGGAACATATTCTCTTTCTGCTTGGGGATGAGATCGCTATACCTTCACTTCTCTTTGTGTTGCTAGTGATAAATGTGGAGACTCCACTTCTGCTTAAAGTAAAATTAGATTACAGCAGGGTTATGAATCAAAAACACCTCATCACATGGCTTTGACTAATAGGACTCCTCAGTCGGATTGGGATGCATTTGTCAGTTTCTGTGTGGCTGCCTGAAAAAAGAAATAATGAAAATAGAAGTGTGAAATCTGTCTAAAAAAGCATAAGTTTCGGATAGCAGGCTTGTGTTTTCTCATTCATTCATTTGATTTATTTCTACATTAAATCCCATTGTGAGAGAAGAATAAAGGAAGCATAGCAAGGCAATGGACAAGAAGATCTACGGCACATCCAGGTTTCAAGGGTAATCATATTTTCCTTAGTTTTACAGTGCCAAAGAATATTTTATCACACTATAACTTTTTCACTGGTCTCCTTAAAGTGCCACCATATTTCACTTTTGAAAACTATGAAGTGCCTACAGTGCTAGCCATAGGCATTTGTATTTCTCCATCAGCCCTGCAGTTTGTTGGGTTGACCTATCTCTTTATTTTGAAACTTTAAATTCATTTAAAAGAGCTGTTGAATATTTTATGAAGTCTCGCCAAGCAGACAATTTTGTCAGTCAAATTGCCCCTGTTCAAGAGGTGTTCCTCCCACTCTTGGATTTATGCGTAATTGCAGGAAGATTTCATGAGATGCACATTCTCAACACCATATGATTCTCTCACAACATAATGACACGATACTGTGATGCTGGTGCATGGAAAAACAAATATTTAGCTTTGATCAACATAAAACACTGCATCAAACACTTCATGAAATTTCAGATACACATAAAAGACAGTATTTTCCATTACTGTGATCACAAAGTCAAATAAGGGAATATATTTTAGAGGAATGGCTGTACTTTGTGTAAAGTTCCAAAGACTTGTAGAATTTAGACCAGAACTTTAAAACTGCTCTGGATTCTCATGATAGCACTTCAAGAAACTTCCCTGATGAGCCAGAAATTGAGACAGGAAGTACAAAAAATATTTCTTAGTATGAAAACCTTCAAAAGATACAAACTCACATACACATACCAGCTATGCCACATAGCCTACAGCAGTATTATGCATTGTGTGGCTTGCCAACCTTTACTAAGCCCCTTGTTTGAGAGAAAATAACTATATAGTGTACCCAATACACTAAATGCCTAAAATACTCAGAACAGCTGCACTATCGACACTCAAGATTGCAGTATTGGTTACACTGGACCTACCTTAACTGTTAACAATCTGGCAACACTCACAGCATTATTAGTTCAGCAATTTCAGGGTCTCGTAGTAGCTAGCATGCAGTGCACAGGCCCAAATGGAGAAAAATAAGGCAGTGTGGGAAATTCAGAAATTTAAGAGTCAGAGCATGTAGCAGCTGACAATTAAAACAAAGACGGCACAGAGGGGACTACTAGACTGCAGGTGGTCAGAGTAACACAGTGAAAGGTATGATCATAGCAAATTAAATGGGCAGATTAACTTTTATTCTTTCTCCATGGGCCTCTCTTTTGGTTTTTAACCAAACCTGCTCTGGTTTTAAGCAGCATTTCCAAGCAAAATTCAGCACTGAGCAGTTGATGGTGGTAAGAGTGGTTATCATATTGACTGTTATTAGCCAGTTCTGCTCCCATACACCCCCCCCCCCTCAAAAAAAAAAAACAAAAAAAAAAAACTGTGGTTCAGTGGTCTACAGTAAATGAAATAGTAATGGGTGGGGTCTCAACAGTGCCAGGCTCATCTTCATTTAGTCATGACATTGAGGGGTTTTTAGGTGAAAAAGTTATCCAAAGTTCATCGTCAGCTATAAAGGCCTTAAGTAGGGTGGGTTTAGCTCTGGTTGAATCATCCTTGTGAATAATCATCCCCCCATGAATAAGAGATCACTAGGTCACTGAGAGCCAAGCCTCTCCAATTCAAATTCAACAAGGTCACCATCCGGGTGTGCAAGAACTATTTTCAGCAATATATTTTATTTATAACCTGATAGCTAAAATGTCAAATGTATGTATTTCTACTAGGTCACCTCAGTCACAATATTTAATCAGAGATACTGGAGAAATCGAGCTATTAAACTAGAAAAGGAAAAATCTCTTCTTAACCTTGAGTAAAATGTCCCACTGACAGGTGAAGTGAATAACATGGATCATATTGGTACTATGTGGTGTTCTGCTGGAAAACCTTGGATCTTTGCCATCCGTGTTGATGAGATTTAGATGTCCAAATAAACACTGTCCAGACTATATATATTTATATGTATATCGTCCAAATATATATATATAATGAAACTCTGAATATATATAATATAACAAACCTATGAAAGAGTCCAAATGCGTGCTTTTTAGTGACAGAGATGCATATGTTTCAGTTTTAGGAGTCACTGGAAATTGCCATTTTATGTATGGTCTTTACAAGTGTATGTTAACTTTTGTTCACAAACGTTTCTGTTTTTTTTGTAAAAAGAAATGGGTAGGGGTGAAGTACGGCCGATTTTGAATATCCACTGACTAGATTCAGGAGTAATGATGCATTTAGAGAAACAGAGAGAGAGAACAAGAAAGAAATATCAATCTCAACCAGAGTCCAATAGTGCAAAGGTTTCAGAGCAGGCCAAAAAAACAGATGTTCTCATGGGTGGTGCTTCGTGAAAGGCTACAGTGTGCCTGCAATATTCCGAGCATTCTCTTCTATTGCACAGTACCTCGTACTAACTTCCAGTGTATTTCAGGCCTGAGAGAGCCTGCAAATGCCCCCCTGTTCTCAAAGTCAGCTCGAGTGACTGATAAAAGGCTTTTCTGGCTGTGAAGTGTGCCGGCCTTCGCATCAAAACCCAGCCCTCCCAGAGGATTCAGTGCTGTTTTGAAGTGAGGCACAGCTTGTCAATGGTGTCACATCACATTTTTCCTCAGTCACTGAGCCCTGGTCATCATTTTGAACTGGATCGAGAACAACTTTCTAGAAGCTGATCATTACATCTAATATTCCTTTTTTCTGTGTATTACTGTTTAAGATCATTTAGGGGGTTATAGATAGTGTATTCCTACTTAATAAAGGCTTTTTAAAACAGGGATACACATTAAGTTTATTTAAGTATGCCTTTATAGGTAGACCAGCTATAATGTAAACTTTGGCTTCTGCCCATTAGTATCTGTTATGAGGATTTGGACAATATCCTGATGTTCTACAAGGCTTTTTCATCTGTGACTAATGGATTGGCCTG
This sequence comes from Dascyllus trimaculatus, assembly GCA_024666655.1. Taxonomy (NCBI): domain Eukaryota; kingdom Metazoa; phylum Chordata; class Actinopteri; family Pomacentridae; genus Dascyllus; species Dascyllus trimaculatus. The sequence goes on along the minus strand of CM045456.1, from coordinate 22,103,410 downwards.
ACTAATAAACAGCATTATTGATCCATGTATGCCTCTGAAAGGATGTTCAAGCAAGACCTTCCCACATGATAAAAAGATCCCATCAGCCTACAAGCACAAACTGAAGCAAAAGCTTAGACTATAATTATCTGTGCCACCACTCTTACAATGAAAGCCTTAAAACACAATAATCAAACAAATGTTACGTATATCAGGCCTTTTCAAACAAGACAAGACTTCCACAGTTACATAACTTCTCTGTATGGATTAGTAACCATACAGTTTCAAAATGTTAATTCAAGTAACTCATCACTGGTAAAGCTTAGTTCCATCTGCTTCTCTTCCAGGTCACTAACATCCTAAGTCCCAGTGTCCAAGTGCAGCTTTAGAGTCTCACAGGTTGCCTTTTTTTCCATTCAGAATATAAACTATACACAAAACCTAATGAAGCCTCCATTATCTGACCTCCAAAACTGGACTAGCACGCCTTGTATAGATTTTGTTTTACAAAAGTGTGCAGTGAAGGCAAAAAAGAGACATAAACCCAAAAGCAGATTTAGCAGAAAGGTCCAACAGGACTTGGTCATCAGGCACACTAGCAATTACCAGCTTAAGCAGAGTATAGGCAAAGAATTCCAAAGGGTAAATGCACACAGGCAAAATTCCAATGGCAAACAGGTGGTGTTCAAACAAAGGTAAGCAGGCAGAGCAAAGATTAGAGGTTGGATCTACATGGCTATTGGGTGCAGCAGACAATCACACAGAGGACTGTGGCTTCTTAGCTGGTGTAGAGTTTATCAGTAGCTAATGGGGTAATAAGGTAAGTTCATTATGGTTATGGCAGGAATACATTAAGAACTGAAAAGAAGGCTGTAAACAGGTGGACAAGAGTAAATCTTACTTACCTGATTACCATGCAGTGTGAATTTGTGAGATGCCATTGAGGCTAATTTGGAGCAGTTCTGCTTCATGAAAATGCCAGTTTGTCCGAGATGAACACATGCAATAGCCGGCTCTGTTAACTTTCTTGCATCCTGGTAGTCCTATAAACTGTGACATGATTAGTTACAATTTATGCATGGGACTTTGAAAGGCACCTGAGTTATGGTTGACTTTGCCAAAAGTCTAATGAAAGACCCATATATAGAAGCTTCTACTAAGACTGATTGATGCATTGTACATTAGCTGCAGCCTTCAGAGTTTACTTGGGTTCTTCTACTAAAGCTTAAGTGTACCGAACATACAAATTCTGTAAAATCTCTTTGGACTCAAATTTTAAAAAAATCACTGTAAACAAAGATGTATAAATAACATAGCCTTTCTGTCATAGGCAACATATATATTTTAAAATTCTGAAAGATCCATTTTTTCTTATTGCAGATTGCTTTTCTTTTAGGTAGACTTTATTGGGCACTTTTTAAAATTAAACTTACTGAAGGTTGTAGAAGCACCACTCTCTTAGCTGTTTTAGTGTTCTGCCTTGAAACAAGCAGGATACGTTTTAAAAACTTTTGGGGATATGTGATGGGGCATAATTTTCACACTTGCACTATTATGCACTATTGTGTCAATGTGATTTCAGTATTTCTATTGCTCCTTATTCTGGTTGTGACTTTACATAATATTTTACCTTTCATTCACCACAATAAGGTAATTTAGGTATGCTGTATTCGGTACCTTAGAATACAGGTATACAGGTACCAGTGGGCTGGTAATTGTACATAATCCTCTTTAAAGTAAAGTGACAAACCTAGAGTCATCTGAACCAGTGGATAGTGATTTAGTGTAGTACCCAACCAACCATGTGTCACTTTGACAGTGTTACTTTGACAGTGTCTTTTACAATTACTGTCACAGAAAGAAGCATCAGCTAGTAGAAATAAAGCAGGTTTGGGAAGTATATGCACCATCTGCGTGCTACAGTCAAACTGTCCTACAATTTCAAGGTTTAAATATGACTTGAGGGAGCTTTTTTAATGTAATCAGGTGCATTGTCCTTTTATCGCTTAGGACACCTGTCAACAAAATGGCTTCCAGGCATTGCCTCCGCTAAGTACACACTAGTAGATAGAGCCATAACCCTGAGTGCAGCGAGATAGCATCATTCAGCAATACACCATTATCCCTCTTTACCATTCTTTCCCTTGACTCCACTAGACTTTAATCATTTATTAATTTCCCTTGTGGTATGAGGGAAGGCATCATGGTCTGAATTTAAACTGGCAAGATCAGAGGATTGGAGTGTCACTTTCTCATGAGAAAGAATATGGAATGTGCAGCTTTCATCCCAGCAATCAGGCAAATCCACCATGGACACGCATATCAATATGGTGGTGAGTGATTGCTTCAGGGAAGGTATATAAAGAAACACTTAATCACCCTAAATTTGTTGACAGTTTTGCTATACCAGCTTTTCCTAGCAGACTAGCAGGAGTGTTTATAGTGACGATAGTGATATAAAGTCAAGTCATGTCAAGTCACCGTTATTTATATAGTGCATTTAAAACAACATGGGCTGCACGGTGGCTCAGTTGTTAGCACCGTCGTCTCACAGCTAGAAGATCCCTGGTTCGCGTCCTGGTTAGGACGCCTGAGGTCCTTCTGTGTGTAGTTTGCGTGTTCTCCCTGTGCAGCATTGGTTTTCACCGGGTTCTCCAGCTTCCTCTCACAGTCCAAAAACATGCTGAGGTTAACTGATTATTCTAAATTGTCCATAGGTGTGAATGAGAGTGTGCTTGGTTGTCTGTCTCTATGTGTAGCCCTGCGATAGGCTGGCGACCTGTCCAGGGTGTCCCCTGCCTTTGCCCAAATCGGCTGGGATAGGCTCAAGCCCACCCGTGACCCTAAAGAGGATTAAGTGGTGTACAGATAATGGATTGATGGATTTAAAACAGCAAATGTTGACTCAAAGACAAATAAAATGAAGATTACAAATTTACCTGATACATTAGAATGCAAAAGTTTACATAGAAAGTCAAAAAATCCAAAGATTTCCCTTTCAGTAAGCACTTGGCAATAGTGGACAGTGAAGAGAACAGATGAATTTATAATGCTTGCAGCTCTATTAAAAATGTATAGGAAGTAGTCTGTTGTTGATGTGGCTCAGCCATGTGCCCACAGTTACAAGTGGAAGCACCAAAACAGCAGACCGTCCCAAACCTTGGATAGACCACAGTGGTGAAGGTGGTGTGGAGGAAAGCAGTTGAACACCAACAAAGTCCACTGACAGAAAACTCATGTCAGTTCAGGTGTTAAATACTCAAGTATTGTGATATGAGAGACGGAGGGGGAAAGCTAAACCCGATGGAGGGATGACTTCAAAGAAGACTGAGATAAGTGGGTGATGGGAGTCAAGTGTACCAGAACATGCAGGTGTGAAGAGATTGCTGCAATTTATTTGTCACTCCAATCTGTATCCAGTCTGATAGAACTGAGAAGAGAAATAATTTAGTTGTCTCTCACATTACTGATTACCATATGAGTATCTGAAAGCTGAAAAAACCCCACAATGTATTCTAGTCGACACATGCAACATGTACTACGTTTGCTCCCTTGTGTGTAGTCCAACTGGTTTTCCATCTTTATGCTACTGGGATGTTGTGGGTAAATGAATGCCTATCTGTTGGAGACTGGACATTTCAGATGCAGGTCTTTGTTTTTCATAAATGCTGAACTACGTTGGCCGGAGATGCAACAAAGCATTCTTACCACCAAAACATCTTATTTACTGATGTTTTATTCATTTCTGCCATACCTTAGACCAGTGAGGTCCATGTGCACTCTATTTGAATTGCCTTAGGGAACTTTCTGACACTTCAAAAAATTCCATCCAACCAAGACTGCAGATATTAAACTCCCTTCTTGGTGTTGATGGTAATGCTCCATGCAGTTTAACCCTTGCTGATCTCAACTCAGTCCTGCCCCACAGATAGCAGGCAGCCATTCATTCCAATGAATTAGCCTGGAAAAAGTCAAACTATGTTGTAACTTCTACTTAACAATTAGTGCCAGTTGGACAGTTTGATTTAAAGCAAAGGGAAATGTGCATATTTTAGACAACGTGGCAGTGAAGTCAATTCTATTTATCATCCATATGTTAGCTTCCTGTCACTGGCTACAAGTCCAGTTACAATTGTGCTAATAACTACAAGCGTTAACTTCATACAACAGCAAAGGTCTCTTGGATATTCCAAACTCCAAGGAAAGGAAAAGGGTGAAGAAGCTCTACAACAAGAATCTCTGGTTTTGGATACCTTGTTTAATGAAATCAGCTCTCTAGAGACAGTTTCTACAAACAGATATTTTTTATATCGACTAAGTCAAGCCTGCCATTTAGCCACTCTATTCTCATGGGCCCATTTCTATCTTTTGCTTACCTTGTCTTTCTAACCTACGCAGGACATCTGTATGTAAACTGTGATGAGGTTTAAAATATGTAGCCTTCTAAAGATATGACAGTAGATAGGAGTTTACAACTAAATCTGACACATCTGTGTTACCATGCAATCCATTTTTTGCTACTTTTCCAAACCCAGCCAGTGTTTACACATATCCCTAGCCACACATATCACAGCTTCATGCATTATAGGCAGGTAGAACAGCTGCAGCTGGGCTCACAGCCTGTGGCGGTATACTTTCATAGCTCAGCCTTTTGAAAGGAGTAATGAGAAATAAATGCACCATGTAAAGTGTCACATCGTCTCTCCTTGTATCTTCAAAGTGTTTTCCTAAACTGTGTGTTGTAAGTGGACTGGACAGTAATGGTTCATATGGATCAGGAAGAACACAGACCTAAATTTAAAGTACCACAGAACATGTTGGTGGGGGCTTTTTAAGTATTTAAGTTACCAAAGAAAAAAAATCACACCATTATCCTTAGGGGTTTTTGAGAATGCAAAAAGAGAACACAAAACTAAATCTGAGGTCATGGCAAATGTATTGTGACTGAAAGCAAAAAAAAAAAGACTCTTGCTTTCTTTTATCTTCATGAAAACCATGTTTCTTTGACTATGATGATAATTAATGTGGCTCATTTGCTTTAGAATGGACCTTTTTCACTGCAGACATTTTGACTTGTCATAGTAGGGAAAGCACAGGTGGAATTACTAATGGCACAGTTCCATTAAGTGTCCCAGCGAGCATGGTGCAGCCACCATTAATACACCTGTGCTCTGCCCACTGTGACGAGTCAAAATGTCTGCTCTGAAAAAGGTTTGTGGAGCATTATTTAAACATTTATGGAATTCTAACAGCAATAACTGCAGTTAGTTCAAGCACAACCGACATGGCTTAATTTTGCTGTAGAAGAGAGGCTGTTCTTTGATGCCTCTGCTGACTAACTTGTGTGGCAAGCTTATGTTATTTTCACAGATGGTATCTTTTAATTTTTTTATTCCACTCTATTTAAATTCTATCTACTGTGCATTTAGCAATGCGGTCAGCCTTATGGTCTCACAGCCCTATGTTCCCACATTTCTAAGATTTTTTTTCACTGAAAATTTTGAAAATTAGGCCCTATGTTCCCACACGTCTCATATTTCTAAGACCCTGTTTACACAAAGGGAAAACGTAGATATTTCCACGTGGTTTGGCCTCTCATTTACACAAAAACCATGTTTCTATCTTAAGAAAATGATTATTTCTAAAAAATAAAAAAAAAACTCTGGCCAAAGTGGAGATTTTGGAAAACTCCAGTTTAGCAATTGCATGTAAATAGGGAAACCAGGGTTTTTGCATTGTGACACATTGGTCTCTCGTTTGTTTGGAATTTCTGATTGGCCACTTGTTTGCTTGAAGTGTTTGTGACACCCTTCCCCAGCTGTTTTTATCATTGCCGAATTATTTTCACAAATGAAGGAGAGGGAAATCGTCGTTTTTCAGAACACCTTGCTGTGTATAAATATGGTCTAAGGTTTTTCTCAAAATGAAACCCTGTGTTCCCACATTTCCAGCACATTTTCAAAATTAGGTCGTGTGGTTCTACATTTCCCCTTAATGTAAGCCCTATCCTCCCACAAGATTTTTTGGAAGAACTTTATAGTAACTTTATAGGGCTGTGGGAACACAGGGCCTAATTTTGAAAAATAAATGTGGGAATATTGGCCTGTGGGAATATAGGCCTGTGGGAGCATAGACATGCTCCCTTTGTAACAGTCATTACCTTTTAACACAAAATTTTGATTTCAAACAGTTCATTACATATCAGATATTTAATTTCCCCCTTGCTTAAACAGACATTTAAATTATAACTTAAAAGTTGCCACCTGTAAGAAGATCCTTACCTAATTACCTAATTATGTTTAAGTATGCCTTATGACAGTTTATGATTTACTTGATAAGGGAGTTTTTTTTATTAGATCAATGTCTCTACAGCAATGTTTGAAATCTCTCTATTTCTCTTTCATACACAAATGCACATCAAAAACAGCTCTACAGCACCTCCTCTATTTTTTAGGAGTGACAGAGTGAGTGGATGATTTTAAAGGATGTCTTACATCTACATGATTCCATCAGGGAAAGGAGTGTCTGTTCTCAAGCCCTGAAAGAATTAACTTTTCATGAGACCAATGGTTATTGATGAATCCCTGCATGTCCCAAAGTCTTTTAAAGTCGTGCCAAATGGAACCGCAATCGAGCCAAGCAGTTTTCACAACAGGCATGCTCAAACTCACATAGAGCTCTAAGAAAAGTCATCTGTCTTGCTTAGCAATGATTTATATCATTCATCTAGAACCAGAAAGTAAATAAGAATAATAAAAAAAAAAACATTTGTTAGTTTTTTTATCCATTTTTCATGAGTGAGTCATTCATAAATGACTTTGATAATTCACATTTTCATATCTACTTGCATAGAAATCATTCAGTTAATTTGGCTTCTCTTGTTTAAATGTTACCCATCAACTGCTTTGGCCCATCCGAAGCATCCGTGTTATTACACAGAGATCCAGGATTCTCTTTGTGAGCTCACCATGAAAACCATTAAAGAAAGTTCATCCGAACCTTTTAAAGGACGGAAAACAAAAGGCAGACAGCATAGTCCAATGTGTCCCTTGCTAATGGAAAACAAGTCAAATTGCAAAGTTTCTGTTGAGTATACAAGCTTCTTTGTTATTTTTATATTTATATAGTAATAGGAGTGCATTTGTGTGTGACTGTGTACTTGTTTGTGTGTGTTCAGGTATCTATACCGCAATTTCTAGGGCTGATTATCATTTACAGATTGAGATTTCTGTAAAATGTCCGTCCATGTATGTTGAAGTTCCAGCTAAGGACAAAGGAAATGAGAATATAGTAGATATAGATGCAGATGAAGTTGATAAATGATGCCTACCAGCAGGGAGAAGATGGATGTATTCATTTAATGTTTTTTCCCTAATATCAGACCAGCTGACAACAGTATAGTATCAAATAAATTAGCTTAGCCATTCCAAACAATGGAAATTTATCCTTGAAAAATCTTCACTTGCATGTGTCTGCTCTGCTTTTCATACAAAAACCCAGTAGTTTGGAATTCTAATAAGGAGCAAGATTACAAGTGCAATGCTTGGATGGATTTTCTCCAGAATGTGAGATAACTAATTAAATTTACTCCGACACAATGATCTTGTATGAATATTCTTAAGAATGTAGACCAAAGACCACACAAATGAGGACAATGTGTATTCGACGTGCAACCCAGGAATGGAGCAAGTAATAAACTGCTCTGCTGTGTCAGTCAATTTGAGTTTGTCAAGCAGCAGATGTCAGAGAAAACAGGACGTCCTTGATGTTGCATTGTGATTGATGACACAGACTCTGTGAAAGTAAATGTGTCTCTCAGAGACTGAGTGCTTTGGCCTCCATAAATCTGGGGATAAGGCTTAGATGCATGCAAGGACTCCCCCTCTTGCATGTATCCAAGCTTCATCCCCAGATTTATGGTTAGAATAAACAACATTTGCACATCTTACAGTCAATAGTCATTTCTCTTGGACTGTTTGTTTACTTACATGAGGGCAAGTCTTTGCATGTTCATTATATGCATGCTGTAGGGGAAAGTGATGATATGATTGCCCTTGGGTAGCTGAGATTACACTTCTCTCCAGTACTTGCCTCTCACATAGCCATTTCGCTGAAAATAAAGTGTCTGCCTTTAAAAGCTGCAGTACTGATCATTCTCATACTATTATAATGCCTTTAACATGTTTCATTTCCACATCTATCCAGACTGTCAATCCATCTGTGTTTCCTTCCATCAGTCCCACTGCCCTCAAATGGGAAAGTAATTGGACAGGTCCGAGTGGCAGCTGACAAGGCTTGCTTGGCAGATGTGACCAGGAAACATGAACACAGTGGGTCCAATTGAACAGACTAGGGGCCTTTTCACAGGCGCAGATGGAGCCCTATAGAGAAAAAGGAAATGATACGACATAACGGATGAGGAAAAAGATTTCCATTTTACAAATGGCTTCTTGCTTGGACACAATTCAAGAGTGAACGAGTTGAGCTCCCTTCATTTGTTTGAAAAGCTGATGCTTTTGCATGGTGGGATGATGAAAGTTTGCAGCATATCACATTCAGTTGTGGAGAAGTTTTTGAAAATGATGTTCAGTTCCTCATTACATATGACTTGTTGATGAAGTAATTACATTAGCTATTACTCAGCAGAAAAAGTAATGTGTTACTTCATAAGGTATTGTAATTCTACTGGTTACTTAATCACTGTATATAATTGTGCATGGGCAATGCAGCCTTATTCTTTAATCTGGTAAAGCAAATTATATTTTCATGTTTTTTCATTGATACTATATAAATCATTGCAGCAACTCTTAATTATGATGAGAGAAAAACAGCAAATGTTTTACACCATACTGAAAAAACACAAAAACAATTAGAACAAGACCTTTGCAAGACCAAACAAGACCTCTGCATTTGTATGCTTTTAACCTTTGTTTCAAACACTCATTTACTCCTGAGTACCTTCTTCTTGACGGATCATGTAGTTAAAGAAAGTTTTTAGCTGTTTGACTCTTGCTATTTGCCATTTTAGGCAACATTTTGTTCATGTTGCAGCTGTGGCTTGCATTTACCAAATAAACAAACAACTAAAATATAAATAAATCATATGAAGAAAAATTAGGCCCTTTTACAAAAACTTTAGTAGATGATTAAATGAGCACGATAAAGTCAGATGCATCAGAGATGAAGGACAAAAAATGACTTTGTGTTTTCTCAATGCTTTTACTGCTTTAAACAGCAAGTCAGTACACACATAAGAATATATTGTGAAGGTTGTGTGTCCTCAAATTGCCCATTTAAAGTTTTTCTGGTGCAAGTTTGACAAAAAACTCACATGGTTGCTACATAGTCGACAATGAGCCTCCACAGCACAACAAAGCAGCTGGATGCTTTAGGGGTCAAGGGTTCAGGGTTTTCCTTTAATTTGTCACCCATCTGTAGCTTTATCCTTTTGTTGATATGGCGGCAAAGCTTGGAGAGAAACTACATTTTGAATGGCATTTAAAGTGTCGTGTGAAGTGCCTCCCTGAGAGAGCACAGATATAAACTACTTCAGATTTCTCAGCAACATTTAAATCACATTTGAGTCTTCTTTCATAACTGTTTACTCCATAATTTATGAACGCCTGTCCTACTTTACATTTGACTTAAGAGCAGCAAGTTGAATCTCTCTGTATCCTTACTTTACTTCTGGGAGGAAATCTTGCTTTATTTCAGCCTGTTCACCAAAAACGACAATAAAAAGTGTGAATTTCATTAATTTCTTAATCTCGTTTACTGTGTGTACGTATTTATATTTGTTTTAGGCCATGTTCCAACTGAAAATGGCACCACAGTCAAAATGTGCAAGGGGTTGTTCTGGTGTGGAAACTGGTTAGAAACTGAAAAGCAGTCCTTTATGTGGACCTTAGTGAAAATAATGGCAGGGCTGATCTTTTTTCCTTCAGTGCTAGCATGAGACTTAAAGATGCCTCACTTTCCAAAAAAAAAAAAAAGGATTTTGTGCAATTTTAAGAATATTCCTGACTGGCAATTAATATGCAATTAGTATATGTAATATATACTAGTTCCCCAAAATTATCTTCTAATGCTACTTGCATTTTCTCAATTCTGAGGATTATTGAGGACAGATACAAGAAATACTTGATTCATCACATTAGAGCTTCCAGACTTAAGAATATAATTGCTATTAAGCCTCAGCCTCCAATTATTTTTACCCTTTTTAACACTATTGTCTGTCAAATAAACCCTGCATTCTTAATGAATTTGTTACCTCCTACAAAATAGATAGTCTTTGTCTTTTGAGATTTGGCTTAAATCAGGAAACTGTTGCCCCCTAATGGAGTGTACCATTGACAGTTTCAAAAACACAGATAAAGATTTCTGGGGTCTCACGTGTACATAAAACAAAGGAACCAATCCTGTCAACTTGAAAAGTTGGGCTTTTCAAAGCGTTTTTCTTCTTCTTGTTCCCTTTTAGTTTTAAACATGTATGACTGAATAGAATACTTTTACTTTTTTTAAACAGAGCCATTGTTGAGCAGGTGTGCTTGAGCTGCAGTGGAGGTGGAGGGATGGCTGCAGAGACTATAAATCTGCACATTATATAGGAAGCAACAGTGTAGAGTTACATCTAAGCCATTTTTTGGGTGGGGGAGTTTTTTTTTCAAATTTTATTGACGTAGGAGAGAGACAGGGTGAAAGGGGGTATAGAGGAGAGACAGAGAGACATGCAGCAAAAGGTCATGAGCTGGACTTGACCTCATGACCGCTATTGGCGACCTGCACCCACATGGTAATGCCTTAACGCAGCGAGCTATATGGCGGCCCACATCTATGCCATTTTAAGGCAGGAAAGGGTTAATTCTATGGGGAAAAAAAATCTAAATATGAGAATCTGATATGCAGAAATTTGTTTCTTAAGTTTCAGTCAAGGACTGTAAGCGGATTGTATTGTTGAGTGTGACATCTTATTGTGTGGCATCGTTATCCACCAACACCTAGACTGTAAAAAAATGCAAATAATTTCTCTAATATTTTAATTCGATATAATCATTTTTGTGAGTGATTTCAACTGTGGCATCTATGTTCCTTCTATTTCCCTTGCTACAGGATTTTTAAGTACTACAAACTAACTTTACCTAATGCAACATGTTTTTGGCCTCATGTATCATCATCGGCACACCCTTAATCTAGTTTTAATGCATGACCTGATGTTAAACTCCTGGTCTCAGTTCATAAATGTATAATTTTTCACATGTTTCATTTTGTTGACTTCTCAGAAACAAACTATAAGGTCTTGCATATTTGATGAGCACCCTGCTGTTAGGTTTTACAGCTTTCTTCTGGAATGTCCAAGACAACTGATTTTCTGAAGCGCTTCTGTAGAAGGCAAATGAAATTCTCTTTTTGGTTCTTGAGGATGTTTGGACTCTCATCTAGAGGCTTCCTCAGTTCTGATTGGTGGTCATTCCCCAAGCTGAGCAATGTTGCATATGCAGTCCAAAGAAACAAGGAGTGCAAGGATCTATGACTAATAAGCAGCCTACAAGCACATGGCATAGCACATGAGATCTGGGATGTTTATGGGCCACGTGCCATAGGATTTGAATCTAAATGCCTGGGACTCCTCACTAGTCATCTGGAACTGAGGAAGGTTCTTGAAAGAGATGTGAAAAATCTGCAAGAACCACAGTAAGAAGTTCAATTGCCTTCAAATGAGGCACTTAGGATTAGCATGATGTTGATGACTAAAAATCTATAGAGACACGACACGAACAAGAACACAAGTTCTTCTTTCCAATATCAGTGATTCTGTTTGTTGGTTTAATGATTTGTCCTCAGTAGCTCTTCATACTGTGGATCGAAATAAGTCCAAACGAGCCTCAGTTGTAAATCTGTCCTCTTGGATAGATAGATAAATAGATTCCATCTGCAGCCAAAAAAAGATGAAAGAAAGGCTGCATGGAGATGGAAAAAAAAAACAACCTCCATGATCACTGCCTTCACATCAATCAACATTGATATATTTCTCTAGTGAAAAACACCAAGCATAACCACAGTTTTTTTTTTTTTTGGTGTTGTTTTTATACACCATTAACCAACTTCTGAATCCTGATTGCTCTAGTTTTTCTGACCGCCTCCAATTTTTTTTGTTGACAAGATGATTGGTCCCATCCAGGTTAAATTTCAATGCTGGTGTTTATCACTCTGATTGAGTTACCTGCCCTGCTATCTGAGTTCAATTCTGTTTTCATGGAATATCTCTGGGATACCGTGTCTCATATGCATCCATAATCCTACCCTGCTGATATAATTCTTACAAATCTTTCTAAAGTGGTTCTGCCAGTCATTTCCCCTGTCTTCTCTCTATTATCAATCAATCAGTCACCCTCCTCTGGACACATACCCGACTTTTTCAAGGCAGCTAATCCGTAGGTGATTTGTTGTTGTTGGCTTAATGGGTGCACCTTCTGGATCCCACAGCATAAACCCACGCACACATCCATGGGGCCTCATTCGCAATAATATAATTGTGATTATAATTTAGATTTAATAGAACAGCTACTACACTAAGTACATATTTTGTGTAGACCTATGCTGTTTTTTGATACAGACATTAAACATTTAAACATTTAGTATTTTTCAATTTACACTGTAGCCTGTTTACCACATATGTAATATGATAGATATGTAATAAACTCAGGCAGGAAAGACTCCTACAAATAGCAGGGAGCAGCACACAGTCTTCCGGTCCTGTTAACTTTAACTCAGAACCAGACTACATTCACTATTAGTGGGTGTCATTATTCTGACCTTACCTTGTCTTAGTGTTTTCCACCTTCAACCACTGTAACTCTCTTTTTTCTTGCATTATTTAGTCTTCTCTTGTTTCTGTTCAGTATATCCCTTAACTGTCAGCTTCTCCTGTCATCTGATCAAGGTCTTTTAGCTGTTCCTCTTTCCCATTTTAAATCCACAGGTCACTGTACTTTGGCAGTGGTAGCACCTAAACTTTCTAATAGTCGTTCCCATTCCATCAGATCTGCTGATTCTGTGGCTGTTGAAAACTCATTTATCTAGGTTAGCATTCTTATAACCACACTCAGCATGCTTTTAGTTTTAATTGTGTGGCTCACTGTTTTTGAATTCTGTCCATACTGTGCCTATGAAATGTATTTACAGTATTTCCCCTTGGGGGTAGTCTTTCCAAATAAAATCTTTCATATCAAAGTAAAAACTGATTTCTACAAAGTAATGTCAGTTAATTCAAAACAGAAAATGTAGAACAAGATAATGCATAAGTATTTGCCCCCTTCAAAGTGACTCACCTAATTCAACACAGGTGTAGTCAAGTGGTGCTAGAAGTTGCACAATTAGTGAAATGGAGATCATCTGCGTGCAGTGAACGCATCTCAAGTGATTGCAGTATTAAGAAACCCCATGTCTGGAAGAACCTGTCACTGGTGAATCAGTACTCCTGGCTGTAACTACACCTCGAAGGCAAAAGAACTCTCCAAGCATCTCTGTAAAAAGGTTATTGAAAAGCATAAGTCAGGAGATGGATACAAGAAAGATTTCCAAGTCACTGAATATCCCTTGGAGTACAATTAAGCCCATCAATTAGAACTGAAAGAAGTATGGCACATGTCTAAATCTACTAAGAGCAGGCCACCCTTAAAAACTGAGTGACTGCAGGAAAGAGACTAGTTAGGGAGGACACCAAGACACGTATGACTCCCCTGAAGCAGCTGAGATGGGAGAGACGGTTCTTTACCTGTATGTATGTATGCATGTATGTACCATATGCACTAATGTATGAATGTATATATAAAAATATATATGTGCATATGTATATGTCTGAATCTGTGTAGTTTTATTCCATATATAAATCTGGCTTCTTACTGATTCTTTATTAAAGAAATAAGAAAGTTATGAAAATTTTCATAAAAAAGTTTTAACATTGGTAATTTTTGCTTGGTCATGATCATGGTGATGAGATTGTTGCTTGACTGGTACTATGAAGGGCTTATATCACACACACCTTTAGTCCTAACCTGTCATTCAGACAATGTTAGCCGCTGACAGTATAATAAACTAAGAAGCACCCAGAGAGCGCCAAGCAGCTTATTTCCACCCATATTGTGATTTTCACCCTATGTTATAAATTCCTGGATCCAGATGGTAATCCAGAACATCACCAAAATGTAATCATCTCTTCCTTGTCCCATGACCAGCATTTCCTGAAAATTTCATTCAAGTCTGTTCTTCCCTTTTAAGTTATCTTGCTAACAGGCAGACAGACAAACAGACAGACAGATACATGTCAGCAATAACGTCCTGGTGGAGGTAAAAGGTATGGTAAAAAGGAGGAAAAGGAATTCTAACTTGATTTAATGACATGTTCTTAATCCCCCTTGGCCTACATATAAATATGGCAGCACGATCACTTCTGTGTCCAACAGGACTATCTGTGGCTGTCACGTTTAGATGTGATTGTAGTCCAACACATCCAGTAATCACTTGTGGCTCATTGCGTAGAGCGAATATCACACATATTGTTGTTTTTTTTTCTTTGCTAAAGTTCAAATTCTCTTTCCTCCTTACTTTGTTATACTGACAGCGGCTAGCATTGTCTGAATGACAGGTTAGGACTGAAGGTGTATTTAGTGTTTTCTGAGTGAGTAGTTTTGACGATGTGACCTCCGTTTGTTCCGATGTATTTTATTAAATCAAACCGACGTGTGGCTGCATTTTGTTATGGTGGGAGGCTGCTGTGTGTGTTTCGGTGAACAAACCCGAGTTAAGCTTGAAGTTCTGCTGTGGATTTGTTCCAGTGAATCCACAGACGAACACACAACAGAGGCCGAGCTTCTGTGTTGTGGGCTTTGTTTGGCCAGACAATAATTAGTTCTGTGTCTCGTTATCAAACAAGCTGCCCATGTTAACTTGTGACATCACCAGTTGATCTGGGCATGTTTCTTGGACAGTCACCAGGGGTTCATCACATGCCAGGATGAAAACAATCTATACAGGTGAAGCGGGTGTTTGTTGTGTTTTTTGTGGTGCAATGAGTAAGATGCTTGTCTAATATTTATACTGCTGGATCGCATTGGTTCAAATCCTCTCACCGTACTGAAAATTATGTGTTTTTTATTTTGGTAAAAATGTTTCATTTTGCTGTCTGTAGATGATACTGACATGATATAGACTTTATCATCTAGTAATGTTGACGTTTTCGGCGACGTCATCTTTATCTAGTATCTTTATCTTCATACAGGCAGGCAGGCAGGTCTGGTCGTGACGAATCTGCGAACGAAACATCTGGAGCAGCAAATATCACCAGTTAATCGGATCCCCAGCTAATCTTGAACACCAGCATTAAAATCATGTTATAGTGGCATTTATAGCAGTAGCTTAACAGACTTTTCAAACGACAAGGTCAGCAGTCATTTGCAGAAGTTGCTAAACGTTTTGCAGAATAGGTAATGCAATGCAAGTGAGTTGTTGAGCTGAAATACTTTATATTCTCTTTTACAGATTAAATGCAGTGGAGATGTAAGTATTGTGAGTTCACGTGTCACAAAAGGGGTTGTCCTGTTAAAACATTACAGCTACGGTAGAACTGCACCATTTACTTGCTTACAAGAATGTTTGTGCACATTTAACTAACCGTTAATGCACTTAAGGTCCACTTGTTTTACATTCCTGAAATTGGCATGAATGGCTTATGATTTTGACCGTTCAGCAGAAGAAGCTTTGTGTTGACAGTGACAAGTAGCTTGTGGAGGGTAACCTGAACAGTAAATGACCCCTGATACTGACATCTTGAAATATCGTAGATAATTACTTGTCTTCAGTGGGCAGACTGGTTTGACAAATGGTCAAGGTCTGTATCTTTTCCCAAAAGAAGAGAAATTACACTTTGACACTGTGGATTGCTGGTAATTTACACCACAGGTAGAGCCCTGGAGAAGTCTATCACAAAACTTGTATGTATCCAGGGGAGTAATATGAGTTTATGAGCAATGTGACGTTTCCTTTTAGTTTAGCTGATGAGTTTTTTTTTCTTCAACTTCATTTTTTTTCTTTTGGGAGTTTGAATTTATTTCACAGATGAACTTCATCAGGAATCCATTGCAGTAGTGCAGCAAGTGATGGCATCCTTGCATTCAGGGAAAAAAAGGAATACACCTATGAGATCTCAACAAAGGCATTACCCAGGTAACAGAAACAAGACCCTCCACACACAGGAATTCACCTAGATAGGAATAATCTTGACTGAAACTGTGAGAAAGTGGAAGACTGGACATCTGAATATCTTTGTTCTGGCTGTTATGTTTTTTGTTTGTTTCTGTAATAAATCCTCATTCAGTATTGTAGTGTACGTAACTGTAAGTATTTTTGGAGAGTTGTGTGCAGTCACCAAGACTAAGGTAACACCAGGATGGTCAATAAATCCCTTTAAATTGTCGAACTGCCTGGTTGTTAAACCATAATGTCTTGTTTTTTTTTATTTCTACACATTAAATACGTGATGCGGTGTGTGGTTGGGGTGTAGACTAGTGAAGGAATTACATTTTAATAACTGAGTAATTGATTACACTTTTTAAGTAACTTGTCCAGCGCTACTCATAAATTGGAAAGGCATAATGTGAAGCAGTTTACCGCTTTAAAGGTTTCTCTCAGTGATTATCAAGGAGCATCATGGCCACATCTGCTGTCTTCGTTACTTGGAGATAATGGTTACTGGTCGGATTATGAGCTCCGGCACTTTTTTTCCTGCAACGAGATTTTGCGCAGAATTTAACTCGGCATTTGTTTTTGTAAACGGCACAGTGTGACACCAGCAGTATGTGACAGATGAAATGCCACACAGGCTATTATTACTCCCCTCCTCCATCTTTCATAAAACCCAGCATTAGTGTGATATGCATGTGGTGCCTCTGCATTTAAAGCACATGATCTCTACAGGAATACAGACAGTAATTAAGCAGTGGCATGCAGATGGCGTTTAAACAGCGAGGGGCTTAGGGGAGTTAGATCAAAATATGGCTAAACCAAACAAAATACAGCACATGGATTCTGTGTTGTGAATGTGTCACATTTTTACACAGTCGGTGTGTCGTGTTAAACACTGCAGGGGAATCCTCCAGCTTATGGTCGCTGTTTTATTATGAAGTCTTCCAGCTATTCCAAACATATAGTGATGCAACTTATCATCCACCTTTCATAAGAATAAAGATGCATGAAAGGAAAACTAATATCTAATTAATTATTGCGTTGCACTGTACAATGAAAAAGCATGTTTGATTCATTTTATTTGATGATCTGTTGCTTCAAAGCCGTTTCATCCCTTACAGAAACCACTTTTAACTAATCCTTCCCATGGCTCTGGCTTGACTTCTGAGGAACTTTTTTTTAGTTATAGTTTTTTATTGCAACCAAATATAGATGTCTTCTTTAGACAGTCCATTGAATATCTCACAGGCTGGGAAAAGGCTCTTCATTACTGATATTTATTTATGTATTTATTTCCAGTAAAGTACAATTTCAATGCAGGTTTAGTTTACATTCATTACTATTTAATTATTTAGAAATTCCTAACTCTACATAATATATGTGCAAAGAAAGACATTTATTAGCATGTGAGAAGTCACAAGGGTTGTATGCATTTTCATTCCACTTAAGCAAAGTCTGATTTAAAAGATGAATAATGAGTGGAAGCATCATTTTTTAAGATATTTTAATAATGTGATCTTTAGTGAATTTCGCTTGGTATACATAGTTGTACTTATTGGTAAAAATGAAGACATTATGATTTCAATTTTTGATCTTTTTCCTCAAAATCATGTTTTATATTACTCTGCTAGTACAGTATATAGTGGTACTGGATGAAGATGAAGGTAATGCCATGAATTGGACCAGGTTAATTAACATGTCTACCAGTAGACACTTAATTATCAAATCTTTTTTGAATTTGTATTTGAGTTTGTTTTTCTGACCAGGAAAAAAAAAACTTCCCAGAAAGCACCCAGTGTTGTGTTTGTCTTTCTAAAGGGCAGTTACAAAAAAAATGCTATTTATGGTGGAAGATATAGCAGCAAAGAATAATGTCAGTTATGTGATTTGGCATCTGATGCCTAAATAATGGTACAGTTAGTTATTCAATACTATAAAAAGTATATTAGCATGTGTGTGTGGGTATGTGCATTGTGCCAACACTTGCTGCCATCTGGTACTTTAACACTGTGATCTAAAAGTCATTACAAGGAAGAATGGTACAAATTTCTCTGCAGCAAGGGGTGACTGCTTGCCAGAAACACCCCCTTTTCCACTAAGACTTGTAGAACACTATGTACTGTCCACGGCATTTTAGACCAGCCTGGGTGCTTCTGGCAAAGCGCTTTGTCTTATCTCTGGTGTCAGAACCCTGGACCGCAGCTGGCTGGCCTCTTATAACTCTGCAATGCAGGAACTGGTTGTTTGAGAGCTAGAATCTATCTATCTATGTGTCTATGTCTCTGTCTATCTATCAATTTATCTATCTATCTATCTATCTATCTATCTATCTATCTATCTATCTATCTATCTATCTATCTATCTATCCATCTATCTATCTATCTATCTATCTATCTATCTATCTATCTATCTATCTATCTATCTATCTATCTATCTATCTATCCATCTATCCATCTATCTATCTATCTATCTATCTGTCTGTCTGTCTGTCTGTCTGTCTGTCTGTCTGTCTAAATCTGCTAAACAAAAAAAAAAATCAACAATTCTCATTCTTATTCATCTTGTTTTGTGCTTTCTGTGACAGAAATGGCCCATAACAGAGCTGACAAAATTAGATTTTTACCTGCAAAGTTGTTTTTTTTTCTCACTTGCACCTCTGAGACTGCCTTGCAGAATTGTGAGAATAAGGTACAGGTGCTGTGTAAACACTTTTATAAAAAAGCTGAACAGCTTTGCTGATTATAGAATCTATAGGTATCACGCCCATCGGAGTCTCACACACTCAAGAGTGGCAAAAGGTGACAAATCTAATATGTTGCAATTCTGAATTTTTCTTTGTCTTGTTTCCGAACATACTGTGGTGTTGTTTACAGACTGCAAGTCAGTCAAACTGAAGGTGTCACAGTTTTCCTCAGTCACTTTGGTGCATTTCTCTGATCAGAATTAAAATGATCATAACTGTTAGTTCAACCTCTACAACATTTAATCATTTGTGCACATCATAGTAGCAGTTTCTCATTCCTTCCAACAAATTGCAAATGCTTCTGGACATGGATAAATAGATAGAAACTTTATTAATCCCTTGGGAGGGTTCCCTGAGGAAATTGTGGATGTATACATGCATCAATTGCTTTCATACAATTCTTTGCTGTTTTATAATATTAGCATTTCCTTATGTCAGTCAAAATGAACTATACTTATGAATGCTGAACAGTCATTCAGTATAAAACTACTAGTCCTCATTTCATTGCTTGAGTCATTACATACAAAAATGTTGAACTAGTTGTCAAAATCTGTCAAGCTCCTCCTCACTGCATTGCAAGGGATGATGTTTGCTGTGATGGAGATGAAAATATGTGGCCAGACACACAGGAACGTCTGGATGTGCATGAATGATTTATAGTACTGTGTATGTTGTGTGTTCAGTTCCAATATATACTACAATATTGTTTACAGTTGTGCATAGCTCTACCCAAAGGGTGTTTCTAATGTTTATTGTAAATAAGTGTGTATTTTTCTTTTGCACAATGCTGTGAACAAATTAGAATTGCAAAGAACATATGCAGTAAAAATGTGAAACATATGTATTCACTGACTTGTACTCCATTACCTCACTAAATACAGTAATGTGTAACTTTACTGTAGTTTTCAAATGGCTCTCCAATTAGTATATAGTGCTCTCTGGAGCATTTTCAGGTGGTGTCACCAAGATCTGACTTTTTTTTTCATTTGAAAATACTTACAGAGTAAAGTGTCACCATGAAAACATGATAAAGCCATTTGACTATCTTGTTTGTGAAACAATGGTGTCAGGACTTTTCATCTTGATTACACTGACAGTTTCACTGACATGAATACTTGCTTTTGAGGAGTGAACTATCAATTTTTAACAAGTGACATGCTTTTGCAGGTTATCAACTAGGTTTTGCAGTTTGTGCTAATTGTTTAGAGAAATGCACTAACTGTTGTGCAAATGTTAATAGTGATGTGAGAAATGCACCAAAGCGACTGAGAAAAACTGTAACATTGATAATAATATGAAAACTCAAGATGTGAGACTGTCCTCCCATAAACAGTCATTTCAGTACGTGCCCCAAACAGATCTGTGTTTACTGAAGTGACAAAGCTCTCTCAGTGTTATAAGAATGATGACGAGAGCAAAGGAATGATGTGTGATGTGAATAATTATTATCTATTTTTAAGCATATTTATTCCCCAACTTTAGGTCTGGTTATTATTGTAGCCTTTATTAAAACACAGCAAAGCCCACTGGTAAAGTTATTTTAGCCCAGACTGCAATCTTTCTGCTAAGTACAGACTTTTAAAGCTTTCACGGTGAAAACAAGAATTGAAAGAACTGGGTATGTTCAGGCTTGCAGTGGCCTCAATAGACAAGTTTTTCAGTGCAGAGTTACAGACTTTCCTTCAGACAGATAATTCTGCTGTGTTATGTGTAATGTTATCACACTGTCACAGAAGCCATTTAACTACAACGATGACAGGCCATTCAAGGTTGTACTTGTGATTCCATCTTCTTTTCTCTTTGGTGTCTTTGCTCGCCTCAGACAGATGGTTCTTTTTTTATGTCTGGTGCAGAAGACTCTGCTGAAGCCCAAGGTTTAACTGGGATTTGTAAAGAAGGAGAGCCTTGGGGCCTGGAGGCTTACAGCCTGGGTGTGGGGTTAGAGTCAGGCTTCGATTAGTGTTATCAGTGTTATTGCATAAAGCTATGAACTGTGAAGCAAGCAAGAAATATGCTTCAGTCAAAATAAAAAAATAAAAATCTGTTTTCAATGCTCACACTATGTGTAGGCAGTTTAGAAGTCATGACACCATGCCCAACACAGTCAATAACAATAATCTTTATCTTAGGTTTTTTTAAGTTTCTTGGAAGGATGGCCGTTTAAGTTAAACTGAGTAAAAGGCATTTTGGAAATTCATCTAAATTCACAGGACTTGCACACATAGAACAGATGCCATGAAGTTTTATGGAATCACTTAGGTTAATAAGTCATGTGGTTGCCTTATACTCTGTGTCCTTTGCAGGAGATCTGGTTTTATTATCACATTACAGTGAAATGCTTAAGTGCCTTGTGGTTTGGGTGGCTGCAAGGTTCATTGGTACAGCAGACAACTGCCTAATGGTCAGTTTGAGTTTTTTTTTTTTTTTTTTTTTGTGGTAACTTGATGAACTGCAATTTTGCTTAGTAATATGCACAGTTAAAAGACAATGACATTAATTTCATATATTTCTTGATTTTTAAATAACTCTGAGGTCTATTGGTCTTGTTCATCAGCTCCTGTTTGACTGACTCGGGAATTTTCCTGTATCCGTCCCCTGAGTTATGCTTTTCAACACCGTATTCAGGGAGCTGCTGGGAGTGTTCTTTTGTCTTTGTATGTATTTATAGCCAGGGCTACTGATTAACCAGTGTCCTGACCTTCTAGAATCTAGATACAGGTGTTTTTATTCAACAGTCACTTGAGACACCTTCACTGCATCTCAGACAACCTCCATTTTGCTAATTGTGTGACTTCTAGCACTAACTGGCTGCACTTTTGTTGAACTAGGTAGCCACTTTAAAGGGATTGAATACTTGTGTGTTTTTTTTTTAACATTTTACATTTTTAATTCATTGAAATTACTTTGTTGAAATCTGTTTTCACTTTGGCATGAAATAG
The DNA here is from genome assembly GCA_024666655.1 of Dascyllus trimaculatus. NCBI lineage: Eukaryota > Metazoa > Chordata > Actinopteri > Pomacentridae > Dascyllus > Dascyllus trimaculatus. The sequence goes on along the minus strand of CM045456.1, from coordinate 22,081,510 downwards.
TCTTTTTTTTGTAAAATCTTGTCAAAAAAGCTAAATTATATTGACTCTGATTCAAAATTGAAAAGCAATACAAGTGGAAACCTTCCAAGTGAGGTGAATATTTTTAATCGACACAGTGTGCCAAGAAATTAGTGTTTAATGAAATTACTACCAGGTATATTCAGATGGATGACAAAATAAATGTAAAACCTGAGACCCTGACCCCTACAGTGAAAGGGTCTGGTGGCCCTGTTATCTCTGCTATGCTGTGGGAGGCATTTTGCTGGCATGCTCTGGGTTTGTCCTCATACAAGGAAGGGTCACTGCAAATCAATACAAAGTTGTTCTAAGTGATCCCCTTTATCCTGTGATGATACAGTTCTACCCTGATGGGAGTGGTGTCTTCCAGGATGGCAATGCTCTTGTCCACAGTACACAAGGGGTCACTGAATGGTTGGGTGAGTATGAAAATGTGACTTAAAAGCTTTGGCTTCACAGTCACCAAATCTTAAGTCAGTTGAATACGTATGAGAGATTTTGGGCTGAGGTGTAAGACAGCACTTCCCCACCACCATCATCAAAATACCAACAAAGTAACAGTGTTTCATCCTTTCAGTAGAGAGACTTGGAGAATCAAGTGAAACTATTCTGGCACATGGTGGTCAAACACCTTCCTAAACTACTTTATGTTGGCTTTTCTACTCTGACTCACTGGATTTAGGATGCAGGTATAAGCCGCCCCTCATTTCAGCTGGCCTTGTCCTTCCTTCTGCAATCTATGTGTTACCATTTTCTTTATAATGGTAACAGCAACAACAACCTCCAAACAGCAAGCTACTACACTGAAAATAGTTTTCCTGAGGATGTGGATCATGCAGTAAGGCAACGCTGCAACTTTTTTTGCCGTTGATTATCCATTTCAATGACAGTGCCCATCGCCCTGCATACAAGTGTTCCACCACAACTATTCCACATATCCCTATTTTGAGGGAAGACCGAAGCTGCATCCTTTGCTTAACCACCCCATAGCACAATAATAGTGATGCAGCCAAATCATTATGTAGCCTACAACAGAATGGGCTGGCAAAGCTAGACTACTGTCACCCATCTGTAGAATTTAACTTCCTGATATACAGCAAACTATGGGCAGGGTGGTATTTCAGGGTAGAAAATACTGATTTGTTTTTGAATCTCTTGCCAAATTTTGTTAGTGTAATGCATGTATATGGGGGCTTAAAAGCTCGAGGTTCGGGTAGGATAATCCAGACCCTAGAGGCTGCATCTCAGTCAGTGGAGCTGGTTAGCATTAATTTTAGTGTTGTTTTAATCTTGGCTCCTAGAGTGACCGTGTGTGTGTGTGTGTGTGTGTGTGTGTGTGTGTGTGTGTGTGTGTGGTCTCCTAGGACGAGCATGTTTGCTAAATGAATGTAATGTAGTATCAAATTAACACATTTAGAGGATTATGCAGCCTTGGAGGGGCTTGGCAGTATAAGTGATTTCTAGTCCTACTGCTGTATTCAGTCCAGACATACCTTTGCTGTGGCCATAAGCTTGAAATGGTGTCAAGCAGCTTACCATGACAGATGGCCATCATAAACACAGCATTATAGAGGAGAAAGAAGAAAGTTTTCTTTCCAAACTCTATGGAGTTTATTATAAATCTATAATAATTAAGATTCCGCAGACAGTAACTGAGAACTCATTTGCTCTGTTCACTTTTCAAACCAAGAGGAGACCAGACAGTAACCCAAAAGTTAAAAGTGACTCTGTTATTAACAGTGGCTTGCTGTAGTTATTTAATGAACACTTTTCCAAAGTTGCTCAAAACAGCCAAGAGCAACATCTGCTTCCTCTCTCTCCTTCTTTTTGTTGCAGGCCATGGCTCTAACTTTTCACATTTCAGCATTGTGAATTATTGATATTTTCTTTCCAGTCATCCCATCACTTTCCTTTGTGCCTGCAACAGATTAAATCTGCCTTTCAGCCAACTTTGATATGAAGAGGTCTGACTCCTGTGTCTCCACAGATACTGCTGCAGTCACAATGACTTATTTTAACATTTTAATATGTACTAGTTTAAGTGAAACCAAATGAACAATTGCTCATTTAAGATTGCAAGGGTGTTTGTTTGCTTGTTTATTTATTTATTTATTAAAAACAAAACGTTTTGTCCATGTACTGTCAAAACAAATAATACAAGACTTCATACTTTATGTCTGGTTAAAAGATGTTCATTGTGACTTCACATGAATCTCTAATAGGTGCTCTTTAATCACGATGTTGGAGAGCTTTATGACACTGAGCTTGAGAAATGTCTGCCATTGTCTTCCCTCTGAATCAAAACGAAAAAGACAAATCAATACCAAAATTAGAGTCAGGGAAAGATTGTGCAGCAAAAACAGGCTAAAGGCTCCCATTACCCAGAGAGGGTTGGAAAATCCAATTACTTTGGTTAACAAGCTGACCTTCGCACGTATAATGCCACTGTGTCCCCTGGCTTATTTTCTTGGCAGAGCGTAAGCACTCCAGGGCCTCAGCAAAACCTCTAAATGTTGCAATGATTGCACTCAAAAGTGATGTTCACTGAGTCGTCCTGACCAAGCAGAGAAGAACTCCCTGGTAAAAGAAGTTAATGAAGAGTTAGGGAGGGATTCTTACTGGCATCTAAAAGCTGGGACGTACTGAAATGGCTTTGCATGCATTATCTCTGATTCAGGTCTGCTGTCTTAAAGAGAGCTTCCATTGGCTTTAATTGTCAGTAGTGATTTGCAATACCACTGATTTCCCATTTTGATTCAATACCAAGTAAAACCCAAGCATGTATCCTCAGTACCAATACTGACACCAGTACTTGTTGTATACAAAAGCTTAATACGTTTAGAAAAAAGAAGTGAAAAGTAGAACTGCACCTATTTCATTTCCCAGGCATCTTGTGAATGTTTTGCTGCTCTCAGGGAATCATCTACATACAAAACAAATACACAGGGCAAACTGATTGATTGAGCTACACTGCACTGTATTCTAAATCCTATTTAGCTTTAGGGATGCATGCAGCCTGTCAAACTACACTAAGAGGAGAGGAATCGACGGATTACATCGGCTTGCTGTTATGCTGTGTTATTAAAACTGAAATGAATGTGTACGCAAAATACATAATGAAATAAATACCAGAATAGATACACAGATGAGTCATAACCAACATCAACATCATCAGGTGCCTATTTTTAGTAAGGTAAGGTTTGTTGTTTATAGAGTAAATTATTTAATGGAAGCGCAAGTGTCATTAAAATATCCAGAGTACTGATGATGAAACAGTTGTTTCAGTGTCGTGGCTTTGAAAATAATATTACAACTGGGAAATACTTTCCTGAATTGATGTGAGGTGATGCCAGAGACACGAATCTCATTTCAGCGTGAACTTAAATGTTGCCTGTCACTCAAAACAAATGATACATCACTATTTATTTCATTAGCTATACTTCACGGTCGCATTCATTTGTTCTGCTGACATTTTTCTTAATTTGAATAAAATGGCATTCTGTCGTTTGAAGAACAAGGGAATCTCCTGTTATTTGAACATCAACAGAAACTGAAGCCTCAATAGACGAAAATCTCTTTCCCACGGTCAGTGATATATGTCACCATAGCTACAGAGACCATCTCCCTCTCTCTCTCTCTCTCTCTCTCTCTCTCTCTCTCTCTCTCTCTCTCTCTCTCTCTCTCTCTCTCTCTCTCTCTCTCTCTCTCTCTCTCTCTCCCTCTCTCTCTCCCTCTCTCTCTCTCTCTCTCTCTCTCTCTGTCTGTCTGTCTGTCTGTATCTGGATGCTGCTTGCTGCTGTCAAAGGACTCAGGGTCAGAGGTCTATTTTGCACTGGCAGCACCTTTTTTTTCTCTTCTTCAGATTCACTTCAGTGAGTGACATATTTATTGAGCTGTAGTTTATATATAACTATGACAGGTACAACTGGAAATTATTTAAAATAGATCCTGGTGATACTTGATAAAAAATACTGTGTTTAGATATAATTATTTTCCTATAATAATAGATCTACAAAGGGTTAATCTGTACAAATTAAATTAAAATGACCATGGCTCTTGTTTATATTCAAACTGTGAATGGTTATGTTATGAATATAGTCTCTTCTCAGCAGCTTGGCATGTGCATCTGTGCACAGTATGAGTAAACAAAAGTGGGCTTTCACTTTTGAGGGATAATATATGTGGCAGCCTCAGAAAAAGTGGCTGTCTCTCTCTCTCATGTTGAACCAACAGTCTGTGCCTCCAAACACATCTATTAGCATAATTGGGTAATTTACAACACTAGGGGAAAAGTGAAAAACATATCAGCCCACAGAATAATGCTCCAGCTCCTGCATTAGCTTCGCAACCCTGTGGAAGGTTGTGCCAAAACTACTCTTTGGATAAACAACATGGATTATTGGGCTTCTCAGGATGATGACTTGCTGAAAGCCCCACAAATCTCCCCCTTAAAACAGTTTCCCAGAGCCTAATAGAAATAAGATGTATATACGCGGAACATCCCCAGAGCAAGGTTAGGTCTCAGAGAGGCCTTGTAGCGCTGACTGGTAATTTAATATATTCTAAATTAAGTAAAATGGAGTGGAAAAAATGGAGGGGGTTAGAAATGGTTCACAATAACGTGCACACAAACATTCAGTTTTTGGTCTCTGACTGAAGGTTAGTTGTTGGACGGTAATCAAACGAGAATTTCATGGCGGTTTTCAATTAATTATTTGCTGTAAGTACTATTTTATTGTCTCTTGCACAAACAAGGATAACAGTTAGGGAATTTAGGCACGTAGGTATAGATAGAAATAAATGATGCTTTACTCACACAGTGGGCCACCGTCTAACCTGAGGCAAATGTACTCAGAGTGCAGGAGCTACGTCTCTGCATGCATGTGAAGACACAAATGTGCATCTTGGGATCCTATTAGTTTCACAGGGTCAGATCTGTACAAGGGGTTCTGTACTCATAAAAGCAAAATCATATATTTAAGCTACGGTTAAGTTTGACCAGTTAAACTACTTGGCTAATGTTTGAAAAGATCAGTTATTGTTAATAAAACCAACACTGTCTCCTCCTTTGCCTCAGAGTTATTATTTACATAACCAGGTGGATCATCAGTAAAACCCAATCACAAGTTTTTGTTTTGTTTGTTGTTTAGCCCCTCCATGACCATGGGATTTTTTAGTGTGCTACAATGGTTTGCAAAAATTGTTTGATGAATGGGTTTCGATGCTGAATTTGCATGTCATGTAAATGAGCTGCACGGTGCTGTCCATCATGGGCTCACTGGTTTGTTTCAGTATCAACACGATTTATCTCACAGCTATGAAACGTACAGTTTTTTGAGGAAGACTGATGACCCAGCTGCTAAAGCAGTGATACTGTGAAGGGATCCGACTGCCTGGACAGTTGAGGAACAAATGACTCTGTTGTCCATATCAGCATGTTCCGTCCTCAAAACAGTCACTGAAGAACTAAAGGTACAAACAGCAAAAGCTTTCCCAGCATATAAATGATCTAAAGAGGGATTCAACAAGCTAACAACAGTGTGTTTTTTTCAATACACTACCACACTAACAAAGGCTGACAAGCAAGACAAGCTGTTACAGCTGTGACAGGTTGTACTCCATTTGTGGAAGTTCAGTCACACCTCCTGAATGCTTCAGTGATTCAGTGCATCAGCAGGAAATGGCCCAATGCCTAATCTTATCAGCATTGCACGCTACATGAATTGAAGGGTACACACACACCCACCCACCCACACACACACACACACACACACAAACACACACCAATATATACACCACTGATATACCTCAGGACCATTCATTTCTATTATTTAAATACCCAAGTTGCATCACTTGCACAAATTATCAAGATCACTACCTCAAATCATACAAATGAATAGTCTAAATTAGAGGACTGCACTGAGATTGGGATCCTACTAACACCCAATGCAAATCTTGCAAGAGCAGCTGATGAAAAATCCTGGATGGAAATCAAAGAATGACTGTGGGTCCCATGATTTAGCACTAACCTAAAGAATAGAGTCAACAAATGAATTTGAAAAGAAGGTAGAAGCAGGATTATATTGTAGGGATGCAAAGCAAGACAAGTGTGCCATTTGGACAAATTTGCCAGTTGTTTCTGACAAAAATGGAAAAGTCATGATGAATGTGAAAAATATCGATATACAGCACAAATGTGGCACCTCTGAATTAAGGTATACCTACTCCAGTCATCCCTGTCAAAATAACCTTTTCTTTAAAGAAGCACTTCTTGCTGCACATATTAATTAAGATATTATCAATAACTATATGAAATGTGCACTTACTGCCCTAAAATGACCAATTCTTATGAATGCAATGGCTTTGATAGGAAGAAATTAAGCAGGAGCAGGATTAAGAAAACAGTCCCACTGCAGGGCTCCTCTCTAAATCTTATCACACTGAAAAACTAACTTGAAACATGAGGTTCAAAGGTGCAAGGTTTTGTTATTACAGCTTTAATCAAAGCCTCACAAACATCCACTGTCATATGCTCTATCTGTATAAAAGTCCATCACTTTAACTCCCTGTTGGGCTGCTATACTAGCATGGTGCATGTTCCATCTGTTGAAGAACCACTCTGATTTCTCTGATAGGCAGATGTGTATTGCACATCCTCTACACCTCTAGGCACCTCTGGGAGAGCAGCATGCCGATGGATGCCAGGGAGTAGACAGCTGTCAGACAGTAGCAATACATTCCAAGTAACCTCCCTGTCAATGAGGAGGACAACAAAGGAAGCCAGGCTGACCCATCTGTACTGCTGTCAGCTGCAGCAGACATTTAAATTGGTCCCACCTTGTAATTATGCACCATCCAGCATCCATCCAGCATCTGTCTATCTATCTATCTATCTATCTATCTATCTATCTATCTATCTATCTATCTATCTATCTATCTATCTATCTATCTATCTATCTATCTATCTATCTATCTATCTATCTATCTATCTATCTATCTATCTGTCTGTCTATCTATCTATCTATCTATCTATCTATCTATCTATCTATCTATCTATCTATCTATCTATCTATCTATCTATCCATCCATCCATCCATCCATCCATCCATCCATCCATCCATCCATCCATCCATCCATCCATCCATCCATCCATCCATCCATCCATGTTATACCTATTTTATTGTGATCAATGAGCAGACTGCCAGATCAAAGAATGCATAGTAGTGTACGGCTGACTACTACCCTTCTCTTCCAATAAATGCCATATCATGCGTGTTGTAATATACTGGAAGTCAATACAGTTCAAAGGCGCAACAGCTCCATTTCTGAATAAATCAGTAGTCAGCAGTCAAGTTCAGCAGAAGAACATAGAGGCTGGCTTGGCAGCCGAAAAAAGCTAGAGGCAATACTCTGCTGACGGGCTGGAGATGAAAAAAGAGGCTTCCTCTCATCATGCCTTCATCACCATAGTACCAGAGGATGCCAAGAGAAGCTAAGAGTTATGGCAGCTAAAGGGAGAGTAAATCTTCAAGACCTGCTCACTCCCATGGTCTCAGGCTTGACTATTAATTTCTGTCACCCCAGAAGGAAGGTTTGTGCACATCTGTGCACATGCTGACTGGAGCAGAGTTCGTGTGGCCACGGAATGTATACGCTGAGTGAGGTGTTGAATTAAGGATGAGATGCCTTGCTCAGATGAAGAGGGATAAATCACCATTATATATCACCGGCTGCTATAGATGAGACACATGGGACACTTTCTTATCATCTGAACTCAAAAGGCTCACCATCAGAACATCATCATTATTCAGTGAACCGTAGTGTGTCTGGAATTGTTATCGGGAACATTGTGTTTGTGGCATGAGGGTAAAGTAGCAAATTATTTTTTCAGGTTTCATCAAATATGCAGAATTTGTCACGGTTCTTTGCATGACATACAGAATAAGTAGGTTTCATGTCAAAGTATCAGGAGTTCATTGTATGAAGTGGCTTCCTGCGTTGGAAGAGGGGGAAATCTTGCATTGTTAGGCCTCATGCATGTCATGTACTCACATGAAAATCAGCAAGAAGGTGGATAGAATGTTGATCGGTTGATAAGAGATTGAAGCAAGCAAACATTTAAACCTTTGCTATTCTCACAGAGCAATCATTATCAGCGCGGAAGTGTTCATGTACAGCCCCAGAAGCAAAGTTGATAGCAGAAAATGCCAATTACTATTCATATAACTGAAAAACACATTCCAGAGCTGTTAAAAATGATTGTTTATTTGTGTTGCTGTTGAACTTGACCTCCTCTTTCACACTAACAACTGTTAAATCCAGGCTGGGGAAGAATTTCAAGTGTTTCAGTAGATCTGCACTCTGGCAAGATATGTTGCTATTTACGAGAAGGATAAGCACAACTTTTTATGTTCTTAGTTTAAGAAATTTCAACGTAACTATCTAGCTTGTTGTCTGTGTAGAAGAGCTTCGGTAGAAAGAAGGCAACTGGAATTCTCCTTTTGTTTTTTAAAGACATTTCAGCCCTCATGCACGAGGCCTCTTCAGTTCTACAGCAAGTTAATGGCCCACAACACCAAATTTATTGTACCATTCAGTGTTGGAGCAGTTGTGTAGTCTGCCCTTTATAGGTCTGTGCATCCTTTATTTCACTGGACTGCAGATACAACCTTCCTCTACCTGTCTCCTCACCAGTCAGTTTGAGCTGAAGAAGCCTCATGGATACCAAAAACAGAAATGCATTTGCCTATGACTCAAGCTCTTTGGATAGCTATTGTGTATTTTAATCCAACTGGTACTGTATGACAACAACTTAAAGCACTTGTGCCCTCAGAGACAAGAAGCGTCTGTTCAAATAGTATCCATGAATCATGAGTTTCTCAGAACAACAGAGCAGAATTCTATGTTTTAGAGCAAATGCACAAACTCCAACAAAAATGTGTTAATCATGAGGGCTCATTAACCTTACAGTTATGAATTACGTAAACATTCTAAACAAGTCAGCCGTCTGCCTTTCTTTTTGAATTTATGTGTTCATTTTTGAAAAAAATTACCTAATGATGGCTCATCAGCCATTTTTCCAACTGGGTGATGGGTTCAAATACAAGCAAGGAGAGCTGGCAGCAGGCGCTTGTAGCCTACAGATTTGCAGTAGAAGCTTGTGTAAAGGTTGTTTTGGGGTGGCTGAGAAAATGTGGGCAGAGTGAGTGCTTGAGTAATGCTTACCACCATCAGTGCCATTCACTCAACCTTGAGCAAGGCCTCCAGCTGCATTAGTGTCACCCCAAGTCTCAGTAGTCTCCATTAGAGGAAGTTGGCAGTGCTAGGCAGCAGAGAGGGTATGCTCTGATGGAAAGGAAAGAAAAATTCAGACATACAAAGTCAGTATCAGCTTATCGGTTGATGTGAAAACAAACCTTCATAGGTTGCACCTGTTTGACATGCCAATTATGTAGAGAGAGAAAGGCATGGGCTGCAAATAAACATTGAACAAAAACATTATTTGTGAAATGTTATATAATATAATATTAGAAAATAATCTGAATCTAAATGGGCAAAGTCTTCAACTGTCTTTGCTGCTTAGTTCATGAACATGCTGGTTCCAGTCTAGAGGATTCTAAATTGTATGCCATCTGGAACTCATTTTAAAACTTCAGTAATTTTCCTGTATAGATCATATCCTTTTTTCTGTCATAATATCTGAGTTTACATTGCACAAGTGGAAAAACCAATATTTGAGTAGTGTGATGTTTCCAGACACAAGCACAGTGTGGCAGGATGGCAGACAGTTCAACCAGGTATTTATATTCATAGACAGACAGTGAGGTCCAAAAGTCTGAGATCCCTTGTGAAGATACTCCTATTTTAATTTAATTTCTAAATGTAGCACTTTTTTCTTGTGATAAATGATAATATCAACTATACAATTTGATTTCTGAAAAATGTACATTATCTGTAAGTCCATGTACAGTTTCAGAAGATCCTAGTGTTTGGTCTGTCCCCTCTTTGCTGTAATGACAGCAGCACTCAAACTGCATGTAAGTTTGTGCAAAACCTGACAACCTATGTTATCCCGGCATGATGTGAAAATGCTAAAAGAGCTGCTTGTGATGGCGGGTGTGTTTGGCTTTTCTCAGCCTTCAAGTGCCCCCAAAAATGTTAAATGGAGATTGAGGTTCGGTAACTGTGGAGGAAAAGTCTATGACAGTCAGCACTCCTTGGGCTTCTTTCATCTTTAAGGAGTTCTAGCAAAGCTTTGAGGTGTGTTTGGGCACATTACCCTGCTGCAACATGAATCCTTCTCCACAGAGATGTAAATCACAGGGTGCAGCATGTTTCTGAAGAATGGACTGGTGCTTCTCCTGTAGTCGGTTTGGTGCTGGTGTCCATCTGTGAAGCACACAAAACACATCTAGATTTGGATATACTGTACCCGCCACCATGTTTCTTTGTGGCTTTGATACACAGCAGTGTCCTTCTGTCTCCTATTCATGTCCTTACATGCTCCCTTCTGTCACTGGCACAAATGTCAAACTTGGATTCATCAGTGAATAGGATGTTTTTCAGTCATCCACTGTGAAACGATGGTACATCATAGCCCACCACCAGTGTCTGGCCTTGTTCCCCCTCCCGAGAAGTAGTCTGGAGACACTAGTCTTCCTCTGAGGCTACCACTGCACATCTGTCTTTTGACAATGCTTTTGATTACTGCAGTCTTTTTTGTTCTTTTTTTTTTCTTCTGGAAATTCTGTGTCTGTGATGAAGCTTTTCTGTCTGAAGCTTGAAATAGAGATCCTCTGATGGTGTGGTCACTTTTAGTCTGCCTGATCGTGCTTTGGATACAGTTTCTGCAAAGTGCCATGGACTGCTCCCTCGGAAACCTTCAGTCTAGCCGTGACTTGATGCTGAGAAAGCCTCTCTTTGTTTAGAATAACAATTTGACTTCTGATACTTACACTTAGTTCTGATGTCACGTTTCCAGCTATCACAATGTCAAGCACAAAGTAATATGTTGCCGGAGTGTTGAGGCACGTTCACATGTAAAACAGGTGACTGCAAATTGATTTACTTGATAAAAAAAACTTCAATGAGTAGCTCATATCCAACTGATTTTGTACAAAAAAGTGGTCTATGCCACAGTGTGTGTCAGGGTGTGTGTGTGAGTGCATGTATATAAAGGTGTACAGATGCCTTCTTCAAAACAGCTCATGGCTTACAAGTAGCATTTTCTTCACACGTAAACAACTGTCAGAACAAAACAGCTTCACTTCTTTCACGTCGGTGTGATACAGACTGCTCAGTTTTACTGCTCCTCTTTCTTCCCTGCTTCCCTTGAAGTTTTCTGTCAAGAGGTTTCAAGGTTTAGAGAGGAGTTATCGAGTGGCCTTTAAGAAAATGCAGCCATGATACTACACATCGGTTACATGATGGTTGACATGCACTTCTGAAACATTCAAACAATGGCAAGACAAATGAGGTACTTTAAGAGAGTGTACGATATTCGGCAAGGATGGAGGAGACCTGAGTGTCAAGGGTAAAAAACAGATTCTTCAAATAAAACACCGGCTGCTATAAATGGCTGCTATTTTTCAGGATATTTACTGGAGGACGTTCATGCAGATCAGTTGTAAAGTAAATATTTTTTTTGTCAGAGCTTCATACTGTTAAGAAGCATCCCTGTCTCTTAGAAATGCTCATACACAACTGAATTGTTTCCCCAATTATAATTAGATGCAATTAAAACTGCTAGAGAGGTTGCTGGGGTGGAGAGCAGGCATACAGAGCATGACTCTCACACCAGACACCAGGTTTCGTCTGTGATTTAGGCAACAAAATCACTTTGTTAAGATTGATTAAATGTAAATTTAAGTGAAGTGTCTTAAGTCATTTTAGACTTTTGTCTTTTAATCTACAACCAAATCTTTCCATAATTTTTTTTCATTTTCAGGTGCTGTGAGTAGAGACTTTTTTGAAAATATAAAATGTTGTCATCAATAAATCCGTGAACACATTACTGATAGATTTAACAACTTTTCGGAAATGGTAAATAGCAATGTTTTGTCAGAACATTAATAGAAAACATGATCTGGTCACAGTAATGGTTGCTTCAAAATATATTTGCAGTTCCAATACAATTGTTTGTACACATAATTTCTAGAAAACATGATTACACGAAGATATGTTATGTTGGTTTAGCTACTTTGTAAATTAGCCACTTACGAGTTATAGTGAGCTATAGAGTGTACAGCATTATGCACAAGGTAAGGTCCACAAGTCACTTATCTAGATTATAAAAATCTTGAAAGGAAATAATGCAACCAGAGATAATAAGGATGCATAAACTCTCTGCACTATGTAGAGTAGATACACTGGTATTTACTATGCCAAACATAGATGAGTAGGATTTTTCTTGGTAATAGTTTCATCTGCAGTAAAATTAAGATTTATTGGCCATTATTTGGACAAATGACAAATGACAGTTTGTGAAGATTCTCAGGTAAATCAGTCTTTATATGTCATCTATAAATAAAAGTTTCTCCAGATTGCTTCAGACTGAGTTATTTATGTCTCTGTGGTTCATTATGTCCCTTGAAAGTTCAGAGTTTGTAAACTTTTGAATGATAAGAAGAAATTAAATCTTTTGGATGAGTGGTTAGATAAGCAGCTTCAAAACAACAAACAGCAGATTCAGCTGCCACTCATTTTGTGCTCTAGATGAAGTGTCTACGTCTTGTTTAACAGTCCGGCAACAAGAAAGTGTTTTGTATATATCATGTCTTCACTTTTTACATGGGAAAAAATAAAATATATCTCAAAATTATCCTTAGATCGCATTTTTAAATAAAATTTTGCCCTTGGCTTTGATCTTTCTTCTGTTTTCAGAGAAATTTTGAACATATTAAATTCAGAGCAAGGACTGACTGATTCCACGTGTAAAAAACACCCCACATCCACTTCTGTCAAATTTCAGAGTTCAAGCAAGCTGCTGCCTGAACGTATTAACAGTTCACTGTATCTAAATCTTTTCCTTTCTGCTGAATGTTCTCCCATCTTCCCCCTCTCTCCCGCTCCGTTTCGACCGTATGCTTCTTTTCCGAGTCAGGACAGGAGACCATTCATCACCTGTTCTAATTAAACATACCCTCATAGTGGAGCAGTGGCAGCCGCAGGGAAAAGAGACAAGAGAAGGAGATCAATTGCCATGGGAGAGATGAAAAAAGACAGAGGTGGGAGAAAGTGAAAGAGAGAAAGAAAGAAAGAGAGCAAAGAGTGACACTGGCATAGACAGAGAGAGAGCAGTCACTGTGATAGAGAACACAGGCAGGACGTGGAAAAGCTGTGGCGGCTATAAGTCAGGTCTCCTGCCAGATGGGCTGAACCCCCTACCTGGGTAATAAGAAGAGTGACTCCCTCCTTAGGATGCCTGACAGCCCCGTCTTAGTCCATTTCTTTAACAACATGTGGCCCTTTTTCCATTTCACTGGAGACTGATGGAAGTTGTGCGTCACAGCAACTGCAGCTTCAGGCTGGTGGGAACTGCACAACAGGCTTGAGATTGAGTCCAGTAGGACTTCTTGATTTCTGACCCCTTTTCTTCAGAGAGAGATTGCCTAGATTATCCTGACATTGTTGGTGCTAAATCCTTCTAATGTGAGTACATACCTGTGTCACTCCTGATTTATGTATTGTAACGAAACGCGAAATGAATCCATCTATCAGTCGGACAGATAAAAGGAGGGCAATTAGAGTCAACATTTGCAGCATCTTTATTGATACGGTGTGCCTGTGTAGTGGGATGTACAATATTATGTTACAGATGTGAACATGTGTAAACTTTGTAAGCATATGTGACTGTTTCTGGAACATTTTACAAAATCCTGATTGAAATGACACTTTACTGCAATAAGCTAAACAATAAAAGCAATGTTAATGAGTTGAGTCAGTCCTTGTTTACTTTAGTTTAGCTATAAACAACACTACTGAACCTCATATATTTTATACAATTTCACTGCACTTACTCTGTCAGCCATGCTACAGGGAAGAGGCACTGCCATCAAGCCTGAAAGTGGAAAAAGCTCCATCCTTGCATTCAACAGTGAAACGCATCAGCCTGACCTTTTCCCTCAATGTAGCACAATTTTTCATTCTCTGCCTCTGCTCTGTTGAGTTTCTTTCAATTCACTGTCCATGATAAGGACAATTAAATATGTCAATCTGACTTATTGACCTTTACGGAGTGACACAAATATGAAAAATATCACATTTTCCTGCAATGCACTACAATAATTGTTTGAGGGACGAAACAGGATAGGCAAATATTTATTTACCACACATGAATGGTAAACTAAAAGAGTGAAAACTGTGATCATCTAAAGCCAATATCTGACTGTTTTTTTGTGTCATGACAGTAAAACTATCAACCTCAGTAATAATATTCAAGCTGAAAATACAGAACAAACAAACAAAAAGTCTACCCGACTTCATATACATGTAAATTTATTCAAACCAAAACATCCCTCTCGTTTTGGCTCTCTGGATGTCGGTCAGTTGGTGTACCGTTTTGGTCCAAACTAAAAATTTCAATTATAATTCTAACAACTCCTGCACATAATTTTTCGTCCGCCACCTTCAGATCAGAAATTTTAAGTTATGTAGCTTGGTTTTTCATGAAATACCTGCAAAGCTAATAAAATTCCCACTGTCCGCCCCCATTCTGCATACCTCGCAGCCAACTGGAATTCAGAATTCTCCATGGAAATTATTCAAACTGCAAAACCAAGTGTAGTTACTCTGCCAGAATTGCCTCACGGCACACAACTGTTCTAGGGAGCTCGAATGAACTGGATAAATATTACCTGTTAGACATCAGCATTTGCCTTAAAGCAAAGCAGATAACATGGCAGTTAGCTCTTTTGTTTAAATGCATTTACTTTCCTGAAAATGGATAAATGGTGGCTTATAAATAATCTAATAAATGACTTGTATTATAGATAGATGCACCAAAAATCTCATTTTTAGTGTCAAAATTTTAATCTTAATTAAACACAATAAATGCATAAGAGTCTTGCATAACCTCAAGGACAAGCAGACAAGTATAACTAGACAATGTAAGAATATTACATTGCAGTATATTTGGAGGCATAGATAGTGAAGCGACACTACAAACAATATAAAATCAGCTGTCAGGGCAACATACAAGTAAATCCTGAAGAAAGAAAAGGAAGAGATGAGAATAGAGATACAGAGTCGTGTGATTTATATTTTTCACCCCTTTCCCCCACCGTTATTGACCCGATCACCCACAACAACATGTAACAAAATCAATTTATTTCTGCTGTGAGGGAAATTGATTGTCACGGCACCAGGAAACAACTGCACTGAGGGAGAAAGCCGAAGACTGCCAAGGGGAAAAAAACAAAACAAAAAAGCCCCCCTGCTGTACTGATAATTAGAAAAGAGTCCACAGTACTTGAAAGACAAAAAAAAAAAAAAAAAAAAAACACATGACAGGACTCGATGACTGATCGCAGAAATCACATTAATAAACAACCTCAGCATTTCAAATAGGAATCAGTGAACGGTGACTTGCAGGGTGTGAAATATAAGCGGTTCAAAGCAAAGTGGACATGCATGTTGCGATTCGTGACACATCAGGCTTTAATGTGCTTGTACGCTTCGTTCTAGAGCCAAACTGTTTGATGTACTGTTTGCTTGAGATTGAGTCATTACAATCTGAAAACGTTCCCCTTGTACTTAGAGATCAGCATTTATCAGAGTGACTGACTGATTTCAGGGAGTGACCTTTTGTTTCGACACACTTTTATTCATCACCAGGCCAAGGTGTAATTGTTTCTGTTCTGACTCAGAGACGCCTCCTTAATATAACAAATATATAATCTGCTCCTATGGGGGAGTTGTGAGGCAGAGTGTGAAATTAATACCTCTCTGCTCTCTGCGGCGCAATAAATAAAAGTCCTTAGTTTATCAAGAGGGAGAGAGGCCTCCTACTTGCATATCATCACACTTTGCCCACACACTCAAAAAGGCCATGTGCATTGTTTCGCACTCAACTGGTAATGTGGAAATAAATAAGCACAGTTTCACCGTAGCCCGTTAAATGATGGAGAAATCCCTCAAACACAAGGTTTATGCTGTGAGAGTAAAAAACTGTTGTAAGCACATATATGAACCATCTATTCATAATTCATAATCAATATGAGTGGGTTAGCGAGGTATATTGAGCCTAAAGTCAGAGTTTTCATTATCAGAAAGGTGGCTCTCCAGTGTGATCACCATGGTAACTTATGCTGGTGAGCTAACCTGGTTACCTAACCTGATTTAAATCGACTCTAACAAGTGTCTCCCTTTAACCAAAATTGTTTCCTGACAATTCTCTGTGAATGATATAGATTCTTAGTGGAGGAAATATGTTACATCTGCAAACCAGTTGAGGTACACTGATCAGGCATGACATTATGACCACCTGCCTAATATTGTGTTGGTCCACCTTATGTGCTCAAAAATGCTCCTAACCATTGAAAACGGACAAGAGGACCTCTCGTGGTGTCCTGTGGGACAGGCACCAGGACGCTGACAGTGGATCCTTTGGGTGCTCTGGCTTGTGCAGTGGGGCCTCTGTCAATCAAACTTGTTCCACTGCATTCTGTTGATGCTTGATCAGAATGGAGTGTAGGAAGTTTGGAGGTCAAATCAACATGTTGGGCCATTGTCATGTTCCTCAACATGTTCCTGATTGTTTGATGTTTTTTTTTTCATGTAGTGGGGTGCAATAATGTTATTCACTTCACCTGTCAGTGGTCATGATATTGTGGCTGATCGGTGTATATGTTACTAATTCCACTGAATGAAGCTGTGCAGTTACAGTGATGCAGACATTACATAAATTTGTTTTTATGTTTAGTCCTGATTTACAGTGGAATCTGTTTACACTGCTGGTACTGCAGCTGATAGAACACCGATTAGAAAATGAATTATGCTTCTGGTATTTATTACAGAGATCAATAACAATAATTTCAGTTTGATTTGACCAAAAAATAAAGTGAGTTCCTACATTATGGGACAATCTCAGACCTAAATGCACTCCAATGCAATATCATGTTTAAATATATGAAGTTAACAGCTATAATATACAACTGTCAGTTAGAAATAAGTGGCTACATTGATCGACAAAATAAATATACTCCAGCCTTGTAGCTGTACATTAAAACAACCTGTTGATGGAAATAGGCCGTACACATTCAGTTCATTTGTGCAGAAGAAAAGTCAGACGCCCCCAGTTTATGTGAACATGCACAGAGCTTGAAGCAGAAAGTATGACATAACCAAAACAGTTGAAAACCACCATCATGATACCCTCCTATCTCTGACTGGGGCTTTAGTTTTTGTCAAGCTGACTTACACAAAGACAGGCTGGCTATATCAGACTTGCTTTACAGTACAGCCCACTGATGAGCATAAAAGCATGTCTATATGAACTAAATCGTAGCATGTGTTGCTCACATGGTTAAGGCTTGTGTAATTGGTGTTTGTAAAATAGTAAACTGCAGAAATGCAAGATTTTAGTCAAAAGAGCCAATGTTGACCAACTGGTGATTTCATAAAAAAGGTAAAGCATTTGGGAATAGAAGTACAAATTTATAATCTTTATAAATATCAATATCATGTTCAGTTAAGCAAGTAAGGTGTTTATTTAGTACATTGTTGCTTATACATGTGGCAAAAACATGTACAACTGAAAACAACTTAGCTTTCTTCATGACTGAGGCTACTGACACTATTGCAAGATCTTTATGATAAGATGGTTTCTAGTTTTGCTTTCATAGGCAGTATTTATTCATTTATTTAACTGTATGGTCAGCAAGTTAGTTAGAGATCTTTTGGATTGGGCCTCTGTCAATTTTCTTTGGATGCTATCTCTCTCAAATGTAGCTTCATTTGATTCACACTCTGGTTTCTTTTGGGATCAGCTCCATTTGCTCACCTAGGATACTTCCGTCAATGCCTCATGCAGAAATGTCAACTGATAAAGACAGAGCATTGCAAAAATGAGGCAAGGCAGTGATGGAGTGTTGGCAGGAATAAAGAGGTTACAGCTGCAACGCAATAAGCAGGTGAATGAACAGTCCAGTGTTTCAAGTAGTAATAAGCATGCAGCTAAATAGTGATGTAGCGCACCTCACTATGCGTTTTCTCAGCTTTCTAGCACAAAGGCTTGGCTTATATATGTAGATAAATGCAGTGCAGTGGCACATCACGAAATTTTACAGAGAAATAAGTCAGCCAATATTGCACTGTAGTTTTGCACCTATAAATGTGGGCCAGGTTGGTTTGCTTGACCATTAAAAATGTTTTATATCCCTATGGTTGGTCACTTTCAACTTGTACCATTTGTCCCTCTCTGCTAAGAGAAACAGGAAATAGAGTTTTCAGGCAGTCTTTGTGCAGCCTGAAAAATGCCTTTTTCACAGCAGACATTTTACCCGGTCAGAGCAGCAACAGCATGGATGTAACTGATAAGAGTAATATTGCCTGTGATACATTTGGGTGAGCCCTTTCCAGGCCTCTGACTGACATGGCTTAATGGGACTCTTAATGGAAGTCACCCATTGTCGGGGCTATTAGTCATACCTGTGCTTTTCCTGCTATGACAAGTCCAAATGTCCACTGAGTAAAAGGTCTAACAGCTCTCAAGTTTGGACAAATGAAGGCATTTGCTGGAAGTTTACATGGGAGAGCCTCAGAATGGGAAAACCTTGCTCATCTATTAGACATCTTTAGCTTTGACATAGTGACTTGGAAGGCACCTGTATTTAGATCCATCTACGAGTGTTTTTGTTAAATTCATTATTTAACAAAGATTTTCATTCTCTTAGAATAAAGAGAATTAAATAACTAATGAATTACTGCCTCATGTGTGTGTCAATAGTCCAGTCGAATCTAAAAACACCACAGGGTGCTTTATTTTTTGATTTTAAGTCACAAAACCTGCTCTGAATGACCTTCAATCAGGTCACCAGCTTTATTTCTGTACCGTAGTGAGTTACCATAAAAATTTTTGAATAAAAACATATTGGTGCAACATTCTCTCATGGGAAAGTAAGTATTAAAAAAGTGAAGCCTCAGAAGCCAGCGTTTCCTCCTTCAGCAGAAATAACTTGTCGGTGTTTTGTGTAATAGTCCATCAGTCTCCGACATCGTCTTGCTGAATTTGACCACTCTACCCTGCAAATTATATTCACTTTCAAGATGTTTGAGGATTTCCTTACAAGCGCTGCCCGTTTCAAATCCTCACACAACATTTTATTGGGATTTCAAATCTGGGTTTTTTTTTCCATAACTAGGCCATTCCCTCTGTTTCATCATTTGGAATCTACACCACTTGTATATGAAATGATTCAAAACAATTCAGAGATGTCTAGATTCATAGATATCAAAAAACAAAGGCCCTAAAGAGCTCTTTAGATCTTGGCTGATGCTGGAACTGAAGGTGTGATAAACTGTGTGATAAATTGTTCAAGTGATGAAATTGCTAATCACTTGAACAATTATTTTTGTGATAAAATACACAAACTTAGAGGCGAGATGGGACAAACTAATAATGCACAATCAGAAACATTAATAAGGAACAGTATTATGATGGGAAAAAATTGCATGTTTGACTTTACTAATGTTACTGTGGAGCAAGTTAGAAAATTATTGTTGGAATGTAAAGAGAAGCCAGCTGGTATAGATAATATTGACTCGAAACTATTGAAACTTGTTGCAGACATTGTGGCAAAGCCTATTTCTCATATTTTAAATTTGAGTATAGATAAGTGTGTCTTTCCTCAGGCTTGGAAAATGGCAAAAATTGTGCCTTTGCCAAAAAGTCCAACTGTATCATTCTGTGGCTCTAACAGTAGACCAATCAGCTTGTTGCCAGCTCTCAGCAAAATTATGGAGCGAATTGTTTTTGAACAAATCCAAAAATATTTTTCAGACAATCATTTAAATACAGATTTTCAACATGCATACAGAGCAGGGCATTCTACGACTACAGCTATGGCCCAGATGACAAGTGATTGGGTGACAGCATTAGATAACAAAAGATTGGCAGGAGCTGTACTTTTAGATTTTAGTTCAGCATTTGATCTTATTGATCATGAACTTTTGCTCTGTAAAATGCATTGTTATGGGTTCAGTTCAACAGCATCACGTTGGCTTCAGAGTTACTTAGGGAATAGGAGCAAAAAGTATTTTTTAATGGAAGCTTCTCAGATGGAAAGAATATCTCCTGTGGTATACCACAGGGAAGCTGCTTAGGACCACTCCTGTTCTCTATATACACAAATGACTTGCCACTAGTATTAAAAAAAGCAAAAATAGCAATGTATGCTGATGACTCAACAATATATTCATCAGAAACCAAAATAGAAGAACTTGAAAATGTTTTAATGACTGACTTAAGATCTATAGATGAGTGGGTCACAAATAACAAGCTTGCTTTGAATATTGGTAAGACAAAGAGCATTGTGTTTGGAACCAGAAATATGCTGTTGAATGAACCCAAACTGAATTTGGTGGTCAAAGATAAAACTGTAGAGCAGGTCATGGAGACCAAACTTCTTGGTGTTGAGATTGACAATAAGCTATCCTGGTCTAAACATATTAGAACTGTGGTGCGTAAGATGGGCAGAAGTCTCTCAACAGTCAGAAGATGTTCTCATATGTTTCCTCTGAACATGACCACAGATGTTATTAAAACCCTTGTACTGTCACAATTAGATTACTGTTCTGAAATTTGGTCATGTGCTGCTCTGTCAGATTTAAATGTTTTACAAATCATTCAAAACAGAGCAGCTAGATGTGCTCTTAGATGTCCACTTAGAACCAATGTAAACTGGATGCATAATGCGTTGTCTTGGCTAAAGATAAATGAGAGATTCAAAGCATCACTGTTAAATTTGACAAGAAATATCATTGAATTTAAATTACCGAATGTACTCTATCAAAGGTTAGACTTTAGTTTCGATGTTCATTGTTATGAAACTAGACATGCCACAGAGGGCCGATTTAAATTACCTTCAGTAAATGGAAATATAGGAAAAAGTAGTGTGATGTATAGAGCGATGACTAACTGGAATGCTTTGCCAAGCGACATCATTTATGCAAACAGTAAACGCCAGTTTAAAGTCCTCCTGAAAAGGCATCTTCTTTTATGTTAATCTTTGGTACAGATGTATTTGTTTTGTTTGCTTTTGTTTATGTTTTTTGTGGAAACTATTTGTTGAAGTTATGTCTTATTTAAATATAAAACAAACTAGGTCCCTTGAACCAGGTCTTTAAGTTGGTGTGTATGGGTGTGAATGTGTGTGAATGGTTGGGGGTGGGGGGGATTGTCATTTTATTTTTATGATTTTCAGTGTCAAAGTGTATTGTTTGCCAACAGACTCCAGGAAGAGTAGCTGTGCTAGTCACAGCTAATGGAGTTCTTAATAAATAAAATAAAATAAACATAGGGGTATACTTGGAAATATGTTGAAGAGGTCAATATTCCATAGGTTGCACTTGCTTTTTCACATGACTGCATATTAAGGGAGAACATAACCTTGTAATTTTCTCTTTGGTGAATAACTGGAGGAGGTACAGCTGGTATTAAATCAAAAAATCCCTTCAACACAGTGCCTTTCATCATCCATATCCATTTTTATAGAATAAGCAAGATTGGACGTTCAGGAGGATGGAATAGAAATACATAACTGTATACAAATCCGGCAGTGGAAGGATAAACCCTGTATGGTTCATATTGAATCAGTGTGAGGGATTGCTGTTTTTGGTGGTGTTTGAATTTGTATTTCCGCCTGACTGAAGAACCCCCGCTCCCTGATATCCCAGTATCATGTTTTGACACATTCTGTTATTCCAAGAAGAACCAAAAAGTGGGGCGATAAGCTGACCTTGGAGGACAATTTGTTGCATCAGTGATGCACTCTGTGAAGCCAAACAGCTATCAATACAGCGCCTCAGTCTCTGCTGGATTGATTTGATTACACTTCATAAATACTTCATTTTTGTAAAATGTTAATGTCAGATTTATGTTTAATTTCTCTAATTTGTCTTTAAATAAGGTTGCTGATCTCTAGGGCTAAAATTTATGCTTTCAGTTGCTTACGTGTCTGAAAGTATGGTCATTAAAGCCTCAGCATACTATATTTTACAATACTGCATAACCAGAGATGTAAGAATACTTAGTTTGATATGCACTGGTTAGCTCTTTTCCTCCCAAGAAGCTTTTAAAAAAAAAAAAAAAAAACTATCTCAACAGTAGCTCATCCTTAAGACAAAATTCATGCGAAAATCAATTCTGGACTCTGGCTTTCCTCATGTTATATCTATGACCTATATAACTATATATGATACCCTTCTCAACAGGCACCTGTGTACTGTCTCTAGCAGCATGAGTGCTCCCAGGAGGCCAGTTTATCCCACACGGACCCCAGCCCCTCCAAGCTGACTCCAAGCTAGCCAGCATCAATGGTTTCATCTCAGTGTCTTGGCCATAAAAAAGCTGCCTCATTGTCCATGAAACAATTTCAGCCTCTGAAATTCTGACTGCCTGTTCCCCGCTTGCTCCCCACTGTGCTACACATAAAACATCTTTCCCCGTGCAGCATGTGTTGTCAAAGCAAGGCACCACGCTGCGCATTGTAAAGTAGATTTCTCACCACAAGCTGTCTCAAAATGAGACTGAAACCAGTGAAATATCACCAGGTTGCACTTAGGTTATGACAGTCAAATTGCTCATATATTATCATTCTCTGCTGAGCCTTTTAGTCTCATAAAAACTTGTGCGATTAAATGCTTTGACAGTTTAGATTTTTAATTTCAAATTCACAATCGCACACACAGTCAGGTGTCTGTGGAAGCTGTCAGCACCAATAGTATCACACCAATCCTTTTATAAGTAGCCTACTAAAGTTCCTAAAAACTTTATTGGCCCTTAACCAATAGTTTACATTTTTCCTGTTATCTTATTTTGATTGAATTTAACTAATTTCATGTCAGGATCTTTCTATTACTCAAAATAGCATTAGTCTCTTAGACCCCAGTCTAATTAAGACTTAAGAAAATGTAGCAAAATCCAATTTGACGATCTCGCACTGGTTTCTCCCCACCACGTCTAATGATCCATTGCCTTTTTCCAAAATAGAAAAGGAGCCGCGGGGAGACAGCAGGCCTCATCACATCAGCACATCTTCAACCCTTCTATCAGCGATGCTCTTCCCTGGTTTATTAGATGAATCTCTTTTAATCAGACAAAACTATTCTGCACAGGAGCAGCAGTGACACGAGCCCAACTCTTTTCTCCCCCGCCAACTGCTGATGCATTCGATGCGCTTCCCTCGGTGCCGAGGGAAAATCATCTCCCTCAACACATTATCTGGAAATTAACCACCATACTGCACTGTATTCCATATTATGTGGGCATTACCTCTGAATATCCTGACATCTCCACTGTAAATACAAATCACAGAGCAATAGAATATTCTTGAAGAACCTTTTTTTTCTTTTTTTCTTCCTCCTGTAAATCCTTTTAGTTGTGTCCAGGAGGGCTCTTAGTAATCTGCTGTTTTGAAAAGGTGCCGATCACTCATTCAGCGCTTTTTACTTTACAAACAGTATCTTGCAAATGCACAGCTTATACACTGATCAGCCACAGCAGTGAACAGATTTCACAGTAAATCAGGACCAAACATAAAAAATGTATTTATGCAATTTCTGCATCACTGTAACTACACAGCTTCATTCAGTGGGATTAGCAACATATGCACCGATCAGCCACAACATTCTGACCACTGACAGGTGAAGAGAATAACATTGATCATATTGGTACTATGTGGTGTTCTGATGGAAAACCTTGGATTTTGCCATCCGTGTTGATGAGACTTAGACACCCAAATAAACATTGTCCCATAACAAGCACACTCCCTCATGGAAATGGAAATCCCAGATGTCACTGGCCTACCTCTGCAGGAAAATGCACCCCACTACATGGAAAAAACATCAAACAATCAGGAACATGTTGAGGAACATGACAATGGATTTGACCTCCAAACTTCCTACACCCCATTCTGATCAAGCATCAACAGGATGCAGTGGAACAAGTTTGATTGACACAGACCCCACTGCAGAGTATTCAAAGGATCCACTGTCCTCTGGTGCCAGACCCCATAGGACACCATGAGAGGTCCCCTTTTTCATGGCCAGTGGTTCAGAGCATTTTTGACTACATAAGGTGGGCCAACAAAATATTAGGTAGCTGGTCATAATGTTATGACTGATTGGTGTACATTGACAATAATTGAATGTTTTGGGTCTTTACTTGAATTTTTGCATGTTTCTATATCAGAAATAAATGTGCGCAAGTAAGTTACAGATGATTCTGTGTGCTGCCATATAGCTCGCTGAGTTAATGTG
The DNA here is from genome assembly GCA_024666655.1 of Dascyllus trimaculatus. Lineage (NCBI taxonomy): Eukaryota > Metazoa > Chordata > Actinopteri > Pomacentridae > Dascyllus > Dascyllus trimaculatus. Next base: position 22,057,015 of record CM045456.1, on the reverse strand, counting down.
GGTGCAGGTTACAGGTCGCCAGCAGCGGTTGTGAGTTTGAGCCCGGCTCACGTCCCTTTGCTGCATGTCCCTCTCCTCTGTACCCCCTTTCACCCTGTCCCTCTCTCTATCAATAAAAATGGGGAAAAACTCCCCAAGAAATACTTAAAAAAGATGATTCTGTTAATACTGATCATTGTTAATTTATCATATTTTGCAAATACACATGGATTTTCTGTTGTTCCATTAAATTTGGCAGCCAGTCATTTCCATATTGTAGGTCCACTGGTACATGCTTTGTGTTACCACCCCCTGTCGATTAGTGAAATAGCGTGAAACCCACAGCAGCACTGTGAAATTAGGACTCATGTATAAAAAAATCACTGCTCGCTAGTGCTATTAGATGGCAAAACTTGATGGTGTGCCTTTAGTGGATTCTCTTTTCCTCTTTTTTCCTTTTTCAAACCAGTCACAAGTTGGCAATTGAAGCACTTCTAAATATAGCCAGGAAGACTGTCACATGGAATTGCACTCGACTGCTGAGAAAAAAAGGCAAAGTGCATCTTGCAAATACTATTTAAAGGGCCTCCTTGCATTGTCTGCTTGTTGCTCTCTCAAGTGGAAAGAGAGTAACATCAAGATACTAATAAAAACAAAGAGGCAGTGAAGCTTAAAGAAACTTTAAACAGATGAATCTTCCTTGAGGTTTATTTTCAAGAACAGTCCAACTAATCCCTGAGTGTGAGCCATCATTCTCTCTTTCTCTCTTTCTGAGTCTTTGTCTCTCTCTCACCTCTCCCTCTCTTCTCTGCTCCGGCTAATCGCCAGAGGCCTGAGGGCCATTTGATTCCTCCCGCTGCTCTGGTCTCCCAGGACGCCCCAGATGGATCCCATTCTGGGTGTTCACTGAAATCTTCCCAGCTGCCCACTTTCTCTGCCCACAGAAAAGGTCTTGTTGGTCTTACACCCCTGGGAGTCAGCTTATTGAAGGGACATTTTTCATTTTGCGGTGAGCCGACGGATGCTCTGGTCATCGGAAAATTAAAGTCCTGGTTTGTTTTATTCAGTGGAACTCAAACCTAAACCAGCCACAAACAGAAAAGGATGCCAACTGAATTTGTATTACACTACTCCATGAAATATCTGTGATACAAGAAAGTTGTGTTAAATTTGCTGACAGCTCTGTGTGGTGAGTAATCAGATAAAATAAATATCAACTGATGTGAGCGTATTTGCATGTGTGCTGGGGCCATGTAATAGTCTCGTCTTGATCCAAACAAACTGTTGTCATTGAATGCAACCAATAGAGGCATTGCGCCAACAATGTGCAACAAAAGATAAAGTGAGTGAGTGCAGCAATTTTAAGAAGAAGCAGCACAAACCTAAATACGCCTGGAGCCCTTGCTTGTACGCCGATCCCAGTGCTCCCTCTTTGCAAAAAAGGCTGTCACTATAGTTTTAATGATACAAGATATAGCATATGATGAAGAATTCTTTATTCCTTATCATGGCAATCCCCTTCCCAACCCACACTCAGCAGCAAGTGACTGAGTATCCCTCATCGTTATAACATGAGCTGATGTTTAGCAGTGTCATCTTGACTGTAGTGCTACAAGCAAGCAAGTTCGGGGGATTTCCAAAGTTGGTAGGATCAATGCTGTATGCAACCATAAATGTGCATGTTTTCTCAGTATGGGCCAAAGAGGTGGACCAACCAACTGCTTGCTATCAACTGAATCATGTCACTGGTGTGGCTACAAAAAACCAACACTCTTGCAAAATGTGAATGAACAGAGCTCTGGAAACAAGGCTGAGCTGAATTGCAGAGCCATTCAAACTCCGACCCCGCAACAGGCTTTCAACAATGATTGTAATTCAAACAGAACAACTAGATCAGTTATTTTGTTTTCCACTGTTGCCACTGATACCAGATACAACACTTCTGGAAGACTTTGCGAGTACCGACAGAACTGCGGAGGTGGAGCCAGTGAACAAATAAACTGATCATCACAGCAACAAGGGCAGTGGAACTTCATATGAAATGGAAACTCCATTGCATTGAAAGAAAAACAAACAAAAGAGATTTCAAACAGAGTTACTTAAAAACACCCCCAGTGTCACTCTTTCTTATGCTCAGTAGTTTCTTCCCCGATGACTAATAACTGTTTCTCTTTGTATGACTGTCTGTTATTTAGTCCTTGCTGAGTTTTTGTTGATGCTGTGGAGGACATATTATGTACTCTCCAATGTTTGCTGAGACACTTTTGTTACAGTTTGCTGCCAACATTCACACAAAGCTTTTGAATGTTTGGCAAATATTCCAGTTGCTCAGTCACACACTGACTGTGTGTTATTTGTGAAAGAGGCTGTACAGAAGGTCTGGTAGTTGTTTGTGCAATACAATTGTCTGTGCTATATGAGTAATCCACAGAGAAATACACTGGGCCTTGTCGGCAACATATTGTATACCAAGTATCAATTATGCATTATATGTACATTGCTTGGTTATGACATCATTATAAGTCTGTCGTTCAAATGGAAAAAGGACTACAAATCTTAGCTTGCTAATATTAATCGCAGAATTACACACTATCTTACTTCATAGCTTATTTCTTGAGATGATCTGAGTCACTCATCTTTGATGCTAAGAATGAACACGAGTACTTGGTTCAAAGTGCTTTAAAAGGTCCCGTTTGTGGTGGCACATCCAAGAATATTTTGAAAGCAACAATTTCTCAGAGAAGAGCACAGTAGTGTTAACCATGTTAAAAATAGATAATGTCTTGTTTTTCAAATGTCATTTTGTTCACTTTTGTACACAGAAAAGTGACAACATAGAAAGGCAAACTAAAAAGTCCCATTCTATTTTTTCACTACTGTGCTTGTTACTCATAATGAATATGACACAGCAAAACTACCAGCCTTCAGATGATTGATCATTAAATGTAAACATGATGTGCATGATATATTTACAAAGAATCTTAAAAGTACAGGTGGTGCTTTCAAATCTAGCACCTGCTTTAGCTCTGGTCTAGCCAGAGGTCTTCGGTTGCCATCCTCTATTAATTTCATACTGGACAGATAGAAGTGAAGCCTGAGAAATTGTTTTCCAAGGGTGCATTATAACTCAGATTTCTTGAGTCCTGGTTGCAACAAACAGAATGGAGGTGATAAAGCTTGTTACTAGTACTTCTCTTCCTGAGAACCTCTAAGTCAAGACGATGGTCCCACTTACCCGGTGGTCTAAAGAGCAAAAAGGGTGAGGCTTGGGCTTGGTCTGGAACAACATTCATCAACCATCCGACGTTTAGGTGGATGGTATGAGTCAAAGTAACATCCACATGAATGCCAGCAGAACATTGACTTATAATGCGTTATCGGTGTATATGTGTGTGGGTGCTTGTACTCACATTCACTGGAGGTTGAGAGCGTAGACCCGCTCCACTGGGTTTACACATAATGCTTGCAACTACGATGTTAGCTTTAATTGCAATATAAATTTTTATTTTCAGTTGTACTATTGTCTCTGCCGCAGTGACGCTCAAGTATGCACAGATTAACTTCACAATGCAATGAAAAGTGGAACAAAACTTGCATGAAGATGGATATATGGATTGAATGTAATGGAAAACTGCCACATGCCTGAAAAAAACAATGACCTTGACTCCTTTTTTGTAGGTCTCAGTCTTCTAAGATGGCCTGACTAATAGGATTTTGTTAGGATTTTAATATGAAAGCAATGTTCTGTATATTATACCATGACAGGGGCAGGGGCTGTGATGTTGCCTACTTTACATTGTATGTGCTGGTGTATTGATACTATATGCGGCACTTTTTCACATTCACACACACGTTAAATAATAAAACAGTTCACACATCCTAGAGTTAGTGTTGTGATGTCTTAAATGCTACCTGTATCTTCAGTGACATCAAAATAGTCATTGATTTTTGGTCTTAATTTCATTGTGCAATTCTTTTCAAAAATCCTATCCCTTTTGATTATGCCTTTGTCTCTACAACTTTCCTGGGTTTGTGGAGCCACCCTTAGACATTTCATCCAAAGGTCTCGGAGTCTTAAGGTCTGATTTAATCTTGTGACCACAGTTCACATTATAGCTTTTCCCCTCTTTATCCAGCTCTGGTTGCATATTCAGACATGAAAGCTATATCAACTTTTGGATCTAAATCTCAGAAAGACAGGGAATAGGCCTGTTTTCCGAGATGATGAACTCTTTGCACAAATTCCTTATCTAATCTGAAGAGAAGTAAATAAACTCAATACTGTATTGCTTTCTCCTCAACAAAATCATCATACAAATATGACCTTCATGCTTTGAGGAAAACAATTTGAATTCGAAGGTTTATCTCTCTTCTCATCAAAAAAAACCAAAAACAATCAGGAGTGATGGCAACCGCTGCTTGAAGCGTGGATGCCAAACGTGACATTTTTCGCTCAATACCTGGGAGAAACAAAACCATCACAGACAGCGCTGATCTCCTCTCAAACTGTAAGCACAGCACATAGGTTGCTAGGGGGGCCCACTGGGAATGACATCATGTCAAGCCTCCTTTCGATTGGAGTTGTCAGTGAGAATGAGCGATGTAAAATGCTGATGTCAAAAAGCCCTGTGTTTAGCTTGTCCGTGCTGACAGGTTAGGAAATGGAGCATGCTACCTGACCAGCATAAGAGAACGACTGCCCTCCGGTGCTGCAGCAGCCACATCTACAGGCCGGCGATAAACAAGTTTTCATGCTGTCAATCACCGACAGTGCTCCCTCGTTTTCTCTCTTTTTTCTCTCTTTCTCCCTCCGATTCACTGTATCTGGACCTGTCCGTCACATTAACAAAGAATTATGGTAAAACTCTGAAATAAAGTGGCTTGACTGAACTCTTTAGTGAATTGATGAACTCCCCTGTCAGTTATTTGCCATATGAGAACTTCTTAATGTGCTTGTTGGTCATTTGTATCAAATGTTGATCATTCAGAGGCAGTAATAGTTGCAGTGTATGCTTGAGAATAAATTGAATTCCTGTGATTATGTGTAAACATTCTTAATTATTATGATTGCAGTAATTTGCAAAACAAAAAAAGCAAATTAAGTAATCGCAGTGGAGAATGGCACGGTTTGTTTGTTTCATTGTTTGAGTCATTTTAATGTCCCTGGATTTGATTGATGAAAGGAGTAGTTTCGTTCTGCAGAAGTCCTGTATGGACTGTCCATTTTTGATCAGTTTTAAGGCTGTTAAAATGCCTGAACCTTCTAATCTAACATATCTCCTATCAAATTGACACTTTAAAGTTCCTTAGTTTCTCAAAGTAAACATTCAATAAAGAAACGTGTGAGTCAGAGTTTTATACATTGATCAACTAGAACATTTAAACCACATACTTAAAATTGTCAGTGGTTACTTTGGGTCCTATGGGTGGTGTGGTTTGGCAAATCATGTGGATGCTTGACTAGAGAAAGATCTGGGGAATTGTGTTTGGTCTGCAACAATGTTTCGGTAGTTGATAAATGTCATAGCAACATACACCGATCAGGCATAACATTATGACCATCTGCCTAATATTGTGTTGGTCCACCTTTTGTGCTCAACAATGCTCTGAACCATTGGGCATGGACAAGAGGACCTCTCAGGGTGTCCTATGGGGTCTGGAACCAGGACATTGGCAGTGGATCCTTTGGGTACTCTGACTTGTGCCGTGGGGACTCTGTCAATCAAACTTGTTCCACTGCATCCTGTTGATGCTTGATCAGTGTAGGGAGTGTAGGGAGTTTGGAGGTCAAATCAACATGTTGGGCCATTGTCATGTTCCTCAACATGTTCCTGATTGTTTGATGTTTTTGCCATGTGGTGGGGTGCATTTTCCTGCTAGGGTAGGCCAGTGACATTTGGGATTTCCATTTGTATGAGGAAGTGTGCTTGTTGTGGGACAATGTTTATTTGGGTGTCTAAGTCTCATCAACATGGATGGCAAAATCCAAGGTTTTCCAGCAGAACAGCACATAGTATCAATATGATCAGTGTTATTCACTTCACCTGTCAGTGGTTTTAATGTTGTGGCTGATAGGTGTATGTACCTATTTGCAGATAAATGCAAACAACAGTTTTCCTGTAATAACGAGGCATCACCAGTATCCCAGTGGCATACAATGTCTCAGTTAAAAGCTCTAATCCCAGTGAGCTGTGTCATGCTTTCATTTTGGAGGGTTTGGGGAGCTTTTGGGTCTGACATACAATGTAACATTCAAATTTCTTTGTGGCAGATTTTCCACAACCATCAGAGAACAGAGATGAAAAGCAGATCAGTTCAGACTATTACAGCCCTGATAGTCAAATTCATCCCCGCATACCGGAATCTTGATGAGATCAGAGTCTAAAACGGCTAAGCTAGAATGCAGCCATAATAATAAGGTGGCCTGGGGAGGACCATTAAAGGAATTTTTCTTCTTTCCTAGCCTTTGCCTGCAACTTTCTTTGTAAGTTCTGATGTTGAAAAGAGGAGAAAACCTCACCATTTCTGCAACTGATAACTGTCAATGGCAGCCATTGTTTAAACTGATGTCTAATGAGGTCGGGGCTAGAAGGAAGAATCAAATGAAATCTATTGATAAATTTTAGGTCTCTTCTAATAAAGCTATGGAGTAGCTTTACGAGAGTATGGAAGTCTTGCATTTAGTGCCATCTGAAAGAAGTATGGAGTTTAGCCCTTTCTATTGTGCCAGACTTTTGAATGAAAACCCCCTCACTGACCTTGTTCCACAGCTTATGAAGAATTGTAATTATGCCCCATAAATTTCACGGCCCAATGCTTCCAAAATGTGCACAAACTCATAAATACATTCACTGGATATTAAGAAAGTGCCATCAAGTAGACAGAGACAAATGATCATTATTAACAGTGCACAGGCTTCCATATGTTCTGCTGCAAGACTAGAATTCACATTTTCTCAAAACACTTTATGTGACAAATCACAGATCCAGTGCTGACAGTAATTATGTGCAGTGACATCATACCAGGGATGTACACCCTCAGCTCTTTGTCAAACACATGGTTTATGACAAAAAGGTTGATGGTCAGGAAACAAAGGAAACCCAGATTGATGACACTGATGAATCATTCAGCATAAAGGGATACTAATGGAATACATTCCATGCAGGGTAAAGGTCTGTCTGAGACCTTCAGTGCGCTGTATGTACTTGAATTCCATTTATCTAAAACAGTCTTATCAATGTCTGGAACATCCTAGTGTGCCCAGATGGTAAGAAATGAGCTGGGTATTGTCAGTCATGGTTAGGCTGGTTACAAAACAGGCCAATGGATGGAGGAAAGCAATTATTAAAAGTAAAACTAACTATTTAAAAGCTTTTTTTCATTCTTGGAAATTGGATGTGTACGCCATCTGCCTCTGAAATACCTGTAGTAGTTTTTTTTTTCTTTCATAGGAGCTTATTGAGATGAATGGCAGGAACTGAACCGTGATGACAAGGTTTCAGAAAATTAGTTTGAGACTAATAATTATGAATTTAGCTCAAATATGTGGGATGTGATTCTTGCTGCTGACATTTAAATTCATATAGGTAAGCTATGTTGTATTTACAGGGAACTTAAACATACTGCAGGCCAAATTCTATAACTCTGTATCAGCATTTTACGGTTCCTATATCTGAGAAACTGACATTTTCATACAGTTACTGTTTGAGCAATATCCAGCCAACAAAAATATACTTTTTTTTATTTCTTTACCATCCTTTGGTTTGCAACCGGCTGTCTCTCCCACCTTCACCATCCTTGCTGCACATTCACATGAAGAGTATTGGTCTTTTGGTAAAATATGATTTTAGCACTATATCCATTTATATTTCTTGACAGCACCTACTGTAATATCTCCCAAATCAAATAAATGTCATCATTCATCACATGGGCAAGTCACTTTTGATTTGGGAGGTACAGGAAAATTCAATTCACTTGGACTTGACATCCATCTATCAACATCATATTCTCTAATTGAACTTTAAGGTTGATATTTTTGTTTTATATTCTGCACTGTTGTATTTCATTCTTTGCTAAAACACCCCTTTCAAGCCATTTCAAGCCTCGGTCAATACGATAATATCGGCAACGGAAGGGAAAATCCAGGTTTCTCTGAAGAAACAGGATGCACATCAAAGAAAAACTTCTCTTAGTGCTGCATCAAAAAACTGAATTTAATTAAACTCTATACTGAGACAAATGCATGCTCTTAGCCTGGACAAATCTCAGCAGAGGTTGATAACAATGTAGGATCCTCCAATACAGGGGACAGGGAGCATGCCTCTATGGAAAGGGACAAAAGTAGAAAAATACATTTGAACACTTTGTTTAAGGTGACAATCCCTGCACTTTTCTATCAATTGTTTCTTTTGTCTGCCTGTATATTGGGTGCCTGCTGAGTAGTGCAGGGATTGTCTGTGCCAGCTGGAAACTCCTGAGCTCAGTGTTCCCGGTCTCTAAAGCTTTGACTGCTACTGGCACACCCTCCCTCACTGCCCTACCTGGGCAGGCAGCCGTACAGATGTCCTGTTTTAGTTCCTTTTTTGTTTTTTGTTTTATTTTAAGACTGTCTTTTTTGCCTCTTATAAAGTTCACACACCATCTCCACCCTCATATACATCCTACATTAAAATACTGATTCCATCAACTCTCATATTACATGGATTTTTTATGCAAGTATCTCATTTAGTTTAACAAATTAATTTCCTTGACTGCTGAAAACAACTGAGATCATTAAACGAGAATATATTAAATACATGCCATTTTCAAACAAATGCAAAGGGGGACTCAAATAAATCCTTCATAAAAAATAAAAAAAATCTACTTGCTACTAGTCCAAATTGTCACGGGCTAACACGGAAGGATCCAAATGTAGACACAATAGACTGTCAGGCTAATGTTAACAAATCCACACCCAACAACACAAAACTGAAGAGAGAACCAAAGCATCCAAAATGCAAAACACAAACCTGGTGCACATGGAGCATACATAGATAGCAACAGGTAGGACAACAGGAGATTATGCGGGAGACAAAACAGATGGGCGGCCAACAGGAGGTCAAACAGATGATGAAAGAGGCAGGTGTCCATTAGGGTGGCAGAAGGAGGTCAAAACAGGTTGGGTCACAAAAACACACAGGTAACACTGGGAAGATTACATGGAGGAATAGGGCTGGCACAAGACAAACTGCCAAAGAACATGAGCAAAGGGGTGAGTATATATACACACTGGGGCAGGGGAGACAGTCACACAGAGGTGGAGCACATTAGAGCGGGGCAGGTGATCACACAGCAGACAAGGCCTGGGGAGCGTCAAGGCACCAAAAACAAAATAAAGGGTGAGTACAGGCACATGACAGGAAGTGAAAAAATGTAACAGGAAGTAAAGAAAACTAAGAGGGGGAGCTGGACATGACATGAAGCTGACCGTGATATTTTGAACTCTTGTCCTGGCATTGGAGTTAGTCAACGCCTTTGCCTCCTTTAGTATGTGCAGACCTATATACAAATTAGTCCCAACCTCTCCATGCACTTATCCCTTCAGCACTGGCCTGCAGCTCAGACATACCAGCTCAACTGTGGCTCTGTTAAAATGCTTTTAGTCTACTTCACTGTTTTCATAGGCGATTTGTAATATTGGAGTAAAACTGTCTTACATGTTCGAACCAGAAAGCACCTCTGAAGAAGAGTTATATGATCATATCACCAATATCCTCTCATGTTGACTGGATTCATTCTTTACAGTTGTTTCATGTGAAACCCTGCATGTCTATATTTTTATGACTGTTAGTACACTGCTGCTCCAAAGCTGAAATGTTCAGCCATGGCATTCACTGCTTATTTCACTCAGGATGCACCTTCAAGTGTATGGAAAGAATAAACACCATATGCATACGTCAGCAAAGTTTTAAAAAATAGATTTTGATTGGAGTCAGGGTTTAATGTATCCTTTGTTACTTTTGTCTATGCATTTTAAAAAATGTTTGTTTTTGAAAATCAAAGATTCTTTTCATATTGGATTATGTAGCTAGAGTATACTGTTGGAAGAAAATAAGGGACACTGTTGATGGAGTATGGGAAAGCTGAACCTAATTTACAGTGATATTGAATGAGCAAAATCATAAAAGGCTTTTCACACTGTGAAGAGCACAGAGAAGCAGATCAGAAACAGCAGTCCCTCAGGAAATGCAGTCATTCTCAGCTGAGGTCACCCAGACTATTTGTTTTCACTGCTGCACTGTTCCTGAGTATTCCACCATACTATAAATGTTCCTTTTCTTTCTTTCTGGTATTAGAAAAAAAAAATCACATAATCAGAGTTTGCAGTTTAATACAGTAATCTCAGTAGTAAAGCAGGATCTTTATGGCAAACACAGAGAAGAGGTTATTTTGTTAAGGACATGCTAAGGACATGTGTCACTTCTGATTATATCAGACATCAAAGACTAGCTCAATTGTGTATTCTAGTGGACAATGTCATTACCTGTTTGCAAGATAGGGAAGAAAATATGCCCTCCACAGATACGGAAAAAAAGTACTACTTTGTACTTAAATATATGTAATTGTATACACATTTTTTCATATTCAGCATATGAATATAGTATATTCATTATTTTGAAGATCTGTAAAATTTTCATAGAACTATTTGGTCAGAACAGTAGGCTAAAGCTGAGAAAGGTTTGGTTTTGTATTAATAGCACAGATACATATACAATAATACCTGAGGAGGTTACCAGCCGGAAAATTATGATCATAACACATGACTTTAACTTTTTCCACAAATATTTGCTCCCTACTATCCTGCTGTCTCTTCAGACATTTGAAGCACGTACATTATGCCTGCAAGTGGCACAGAAAAGCAGAAGCTGTGTCGGCCTTTGGACCAGCGAGCTTGAGAAGGCAGTCTGCAAGTGCCATCATTTTACTGTGAGTGAACAATGTGCCAATCATTCAGCAACTTTCCCTTTAACCAAAAACATTGATATCAGGGAACATTCCAGTGAATAATTAGGTTTTTTAATTAAAAGAAATCTAGAAAACATATGAGATACACAGATCAGCCACATTCTGACCACTGACAGGTGAAGTGAATACCATTGATCATATTGGTACTATGTGCTGTTCTGATGGAAAACCTTGGATTTTGGCTTCTGTGTTGATGAGACTTAGACATCCAAATAAACATTGTCCCAGAATGAGGACACTCCCTCATGCAAGTGGAAATCCCAAATGTCACTGGCTTGCCCCTGCAGTAAAAAGCCCCCTACTACATGGAAAAAAACATCAAACAATCAGGAACATGTTGAGGAACATGACAATGGCCCAAGATGTTGATTTGACCTCCAAACTTCCCATACCCCATTGTGATCAAGCATCAACAGGATGCAGTGGAACAAGTTTGATTGACAGAGGCCCCACGGCACAAGCCAGAGAACCCAAAGGATCCAGTGTCAGCATCCTGGTGCCAGACCCCAAAGGACACCCTGAGAGGTCCTCTTGTCCATGCCCAATGGTTCAGAGCATTTTTGAGCACAAAAGGTGGACCAACACAATATTAGGCATTTGTTCATAATGTTATGCCTGATCAGTGTTTACCATGGGTCTCAACCTGTACTGACTGCTACACCAATCAGTTTGTAGATTCAGTGTGTAACTACATTAGAGGAAATTACTTTGTCAATAATATGTCACTATCACTATGTTTAACATTTTGACATATTTTGCTCATGTCTGACTACACTCATGCCTGCCTCCCCCATCGTCAGTGATTCTAATGCGATTATTGCCACCTTGTTGGTGATGTTAGTTGCCAGGGGAATTGCCCAGTGATGCACACTTCTCCAGTCACTACATGGATTCATTTATAATTAAATATGCTTCCAAAGTGGACTGTCACTGAACGATACAGCTGGTGTTTTTACTTGTAGACGTTACTCCCAAATTATGAAACTACTGTAGTCATGCAAGTGAATACAGACGGCAGATGAAATCTTGGTTTGGGTACTTGTTTTTCCCAATGCTGTTGAGGTTTGACACATCTACGCCTATATTTAGAATTTTTATTGTGTTTCTTCTATCACACGTGCCTCAACACACAGCAGGGGATAGGAGAAGATCAGGGAATACCTTCAACACTGACAGTAAGGCAGGTAAAAAATGTCAATATCGCTGACACAGAAGCAAATGTAGGGACCAAAGATGTTTTTCACATGGCTTAGTACTTCGCAGCCCTGCACTCTGTCAGGGTTCTCCATGGTCCAGTGGGTTTACACGAATTCTACAGTATGTACCCTTGTGGAGAGTTCATTTTGGGTTCCTCACCTACAGTGTACAAATCAATGAAGCAGAAAGAACAGCATAAATAGCACTTCTAAAAATAAAGTGGGGTAGTGGATCGAGGCACGGCAAGTCATGTCAAAAGCCCTCAGATAAAAACATGAGTGATATTTTGTTTCACTGTAGTGAGAATAAATGAGGTGAATATGAAGCAACAAAACCACCTCTATTATTTCTTCATCTTCAGGACATTTTCATTGGTATCAGAGTCAGATTATTGACTATTGCTGGCATTTAAAATAGTTGCAGTAGCTACTCAGTCAGCTGGACATTAGAACTTTCTATGGGATGCCTTTTCCTAACCATTATGTAGCCTAAAATAACTGTATTTCGCTGCTATAGGGCTGATGCTGCAATCAGCGTACTGCAGTTCCCTCTGCTGTCACAGGCTCAGACAGAGGAGCCAATGGTGCAGAAAGGTTCTGGGTTGATGAACAGGCACACAGCCCTCTGATTACAGCAGCGCTCCCTCTATTCAAGCCTTTGTGTCACTCTGAGACACAATTAGTCTTGACGAGCAAAGAGCCCTCTTGTGTCAGCCTTTTACCTGCTCCTATTCCTGTCCTCTAATTCAATTTACGAGCAGCAAATATGATTGCTATGTGGATTCCAGACAAAACTGATCATACCTGCTCCTTTGTTGTCTTGTTGTAATTGAGTCACAGATGAGCAACTGGTCTTCCTCGCCACTTGTAATAAAGACACACATGAGATGCTTCGGCGCTGTCAACCGATCACAATGCAGCCACACATCTGTGAGGGCAAAGGCATGTTGATTTAATTTTTCATCAGCTCTTTTGACTGCTCACACAGCAGGATGGCACGTTAGTAACAGCATCAGTTGATACCGCAGTATTTTATGTTTAAGGTAGACATGCAGGCACTGTGAGCACATATCAGAACTTCACACGGAAACGGTCATGCGAGACATAACCGGGAAAACTGAAATAATGCAAACGAAAACAGATTTTAATCAGTTCATCAGCACGTGCAGCACATGAAAATTAACAAGTTTCTAAATCTGTTTTCAGCTGGCCACATTAGTTTTGTTTTCATGATATCACACCAAAAAATCTATCATCTTCATCTGGATTAGCACTTACTGGCGTCGTTCCCCTCAATTGTGATTACTGGATTGTGTACTGGACTTAATTTAGCACTACACTGTGGCTAAAAAAATGTCTCCGCAGTATCCATGGATTTGGACTGAGGAAGTGTAACTGGAGAGTTCAAGAAAACCAGCACATTTTCATTGTAAATAATGTGAGTTTGCGCAGTTGTGCATGATGCTGATAGATGTGCGGTTTTGTCTTTATCTGCACACACATACAAACTCATCCGCACACATACCCGATCAGGCATAACATTATGACCACCTGCCTAATATTGTGTTGGTCCACCTTATGTGGGCAAAAATGCACTGAACCATTGGGCATGGACAAGAGGACCTCTCAGGGAGTGTGCTTGTTCTGGGACAATGTTTACTTGGGTGTCTAAGTTTCATCAACACAGATGGTAAAATCCAAGGTTTTTCAGCAGAACACCACATAGTACCAATATGATCAATGCTATTCACTTCCCCTGTCAATGGTCATAATGCTGTGGCTGATCTGTGTACACATTGACCAGAAGTCTGAACTGTGGATGTTTTGCTCAAGTTAAACAGTATCCAATTCACTGTATTGGAAATTCAGAGGGAAAAAAATGATGGTGAAAAAAAATGGTCCAAATACTATCTAAATCAAAAATGAAAAAGGTGCAAACTAAATTTAAGTGTCAACATTTAATAAGGAAATCTTTCTCTGTCTATCAAAAAAACCTGTGGCAATTACAGGTGTCATATGAGTGACAGAGGAAATTTCACTATGCGACGTCTCTTGATCAAACTGCAACATATTACTTATGTGTTTTGTGCTGATAAAAGTGTGAAAACTGCAGGTGAGAACAGGTGAACAAGATAAACACACAGCCGCACGCATACAGCATCCCTTCCAGTTCTTATTTATTTCCGAGCACAGCCGACGAATCCTGACCTCTATTCCAGAGGAGAGGACACATTCCTGAGACCCCGGTGTTCTGCTGTCTTTGTGAGGAGGATTCAGTAGGAGGATGTTGGTGCTCCGACTGCCCAACCTGTAGAATCACCAATTACAGTAACTGTGGGTTTCTCTTTTACCTCAGCCATATCTGTAAATATGTATGCATGAGTTGTTTTCCTGAACAGTTTTCATCATTGTAGGTCACAGACAGTAACAGCAAGCAGAAGCACTGTGAACTGCCTGAACCCAAGAAATACAGAGAGACACGGTAAAGGTGTGTCAAGTGCAACAAAT